>JARFIX010000120.1:0-506568 GCA_036346125.1 Lycocerus yunnanus
AATAATAATTATTGCAATTTATTTTAAAAAGCAGATAATAGCGTTAATTGAATGTTTTGCGATCCATGTGTTTTAATTATTTACTTATAGTTTAATAATGAGCGTCCCCAATTATATTGGTACATTTAATTTGTTCATTATAACGTCAATTATTGTAGTATTACGATAATATGCCTGTATTTAAAGAAATGAAGGGATTAAACGTCGCAGTGGCAACGTAACAATTGCAGCAAATGAAACTCGTGTCTCTGTTCTTCGCAACTTGCTTAATCATTTTAATTTTAAGAACCGATGCTTATCCCGAAGAAAATCCTCAAAAATCCAAACATGAGTAAGTTGATTTTAGTAAGTTACAAAAAAGTAAGATATTAATTTTCAGATATCGATGGTGTAAATCCGATCGATACCGTAGTGGATATTGAAAGTCAACCGAAGTAGTGGATTATAGTCAAGGATATGGTTCTTTAGAAAGGCCGCATATTTGGATAAAGGAAAAATCATGATTCCACTAAGTATTATTTACTTGCACAAAAAAATATATTTACAAAAATTACGCTCCGACTATTGATTTTGAATAAAATAAATTTCACTTATTTGCTGCGTACTTTTTTATTGGCACATTCACATTCACGATTATTCAGTGGTGTGATGACTTAATATTTGAACATAACGTAAACGTTGATGGTTATTTTAAATCAGTATGTTAAAGTAGAAAAAATAAAATAGATAAAACAACACTATCATAATTCATTAAGTTAAGAATTTTAAATTGTTTAAAGTATAATTAGAATTTTTGACTTATTTTCAAAATTTATTCCAATTATTCAAATGTGTTAATTTTACTCTTGTTAAAAGTTTTTCGAATAACACGATTTATAAGTCAAAGTTTTGCAGTTTATAGAACTGTCATTCATGGTTTTTAAGTGATAAAGTGAGGTTAAAACATGAATTTTGGGAAGTTATAAGCTTATTTCGCGTGGATTACGTTCCAAAATTATGCCCGAATAGTTGAAACCGGAATATGGAATAGTATTTGTATGGAAATGCAAGGTTGGGTTCAAATACGATATAAAATAAAATAGTATAAAAATAAAATTCAGTTTAATCACATAAACTATCATTATTATTAATTATTATTGTTTGAATTATTTGGTTTAAAATATTTAGTAATTTTTCTCTTGTCCGTCTTTAAAATGCCTTTAATTGCATGGTATTCATGCTGTGAGCAAAATTCATTCCTTTAAAGGAATGTTTCTCAAAACGGGTCAATTTTAATGAATGATCTACAGTTCATTTGCCATTTGAAACCTGGGTCTTGGTTTTTAGGTGATTGATATCATGTAAATTTGATTAAGGTTTTAACATTTCCTGCAAGTCGGCTTCACTTAAATCTTCATCGTGTGATTGAAGCAGCTCTTGAACGTCACTCGAATCTATCTGTTCAAAACCATCATGTCCTATTCCATTAGCAATTTGTACAATTGTGTCAGTTAATGTTTTAATTTGTTTAAATCCTCACTTTCACAGACTGTTAGATCAACCTATAGTTTTTTCCAATATGATTGCAATGTATAATGCTTGAGCTCTTGTAACGATTCCTTTATGTTAACAATGCACATTGCTATGTTAAATTTTTCCAGAATTCCATAAAACTCACGTCAGAATCACATTCCATGATATCCAGAATGATTTTAAAGGTTCGCCTAATGTAAAAGAACTTCAAAGCTTGAATTATTCCCTGGTTCATTGGTTGAAGTAAAGTCGTCGTGTTCGGAGGCAAAATATCACCTTAATATTCGGATGCATAGTTTCAAGCTCACAAGGGTGACCCGGAGCATTGTCCAAAACAAGAACCTCCTTGAAGTCTAAATTTTTTCGTTTAAATATTATTATTTAATTTTGAGTTTTGAATATAAATTATAATATTCAAAATCGTAAATTATTAATCCGCGAATAATAAATTTTCGGCCGCGAATACAGAAAGTGGTCTCAATTTTTCTTCCGCGAATACTGAAACCGCGAATAACGGAACCGCGGATAAGGAGCTTTACTGTATTTAAATATCGCTCTGTTTGAAGAACTACATAATGCAGTTGAAAGGTACAGTAAAATATAATATAATTGAATATAATCTATGGTGAGGTTATATATGTACTATTTAAATTTGTTTAAAATTTTAGAAATGATATAAACGTTCAAAGAAGGATTTTACGAGATACTAGTAACCCTTTTGAATTAAGGTAAGAAGAATTTCAGATTGTCACGAGATTTAGTCTGGTATTTAGTACAAATTCTGCGACCACATTTAAAAGAGATTAAAAGTAATTCTTTGAAACCAGAATTTAAAGTAAGTAGTACAATTTTGTAAAAACCTAATGAAATTTAAAAATGTGTATAGGTTTTAATCACTTTCATTTTGAACAATGAGTGTAGTTAATCGACATTTAGAGGAGAAATATTTCAACAACGAATTAAATTCATCATGGCTAATAGGTTGGTTAATACAGTCTGCACTTAGTCACAGTTATATTTTGAGTTTATGTTACCAGGAGATGCAGGTTATGCACTGCAACCGTGGCTATTAACCTTGAGGTTATCCAGCAGAGTCTCCAGAAGGACGTTAACACGATACCATATTTTTGCTCGAAATCAAGTTTCACTAAATTCAGGTATATATAATAATTTATTATAGGTAATCAAAATGTAACAAATTTCTTTTAGTATCACATTTGAATGAAGGTAGAAGAGTTCAAGCCCAACTCATACAGAGGCATTTCACATAACAGAATTTATTATTTCTAATTTAAATATAATAAACATACATATAATATATCATTGGGCTCCCTGTTACAAGGACGGTCATAGACAGAAAGAGAGTCAGAAAGAAAACTTTTTTTTTCCCGGTAAGATGCTCTAGCGGTAGTAGTCGATCGCTCTAACTACTAGGCCAGTGACTGACTGCCTCTTTAAATAAACTTATAAATTAATAAAACTAAATACTAATAAAATGTAACTTTCACTCAAATAAAGTTTCAAAAGAACCAAATACTTTAAAATATTCCAATTTTAATTTGGCCCGTTCTAATTTAAAATTTTCGTTGGCGTTTTCCTAACAGCAGCAGCAAATTGTCCACGGAGGAAGCCAATTGCTGAATTGTGTGTCGATTCTTCTAAAATATAAAAGTTAAATGATAAAATTTGTCTTATTTAATTATTATTATAAGATAACATACTACTGGTACTATTTTCGTCTTCTTCTGGTACTATTTTCGTTGAAAGGAATTTCAAAAGGAATCTTTGAATTTTTGAGATTAGGTTTACAACCTTCTCCAGATCAGTTAATTTCTTGGATGAACCACTACCACCGCCAGTTTTGTTAAACTCACACATATTTCCCTGCTCTTTCGTTTGGTATTCATTTTCCACTCGTTAAATATCTAAGAAAAAATACTTATAGAAAACGATGGCAAACATGCATTTATACTTTTACACACCTTCTTCCATTGATCACCACATTTTAATGGTCCACATCCCTTTGCGTTTTCTTGTGTGGCAAATTCTTTCCACAAATCACTCACTTTCGAATAGATTTTTAGAATTGTTTTCAAACGAATTGCCATTACTTACTTCTTTTAAACACGTTTTTTTTAAAAGTTGTAACACGCGAATTAATTTGACAAGAAGAATTTCAAGTTTGAAAATTGACATCAAAGAGGGCTTGGCATTATACTAAATAAGCTTGTTCTCTTTCTAACTTATGACATCTCTGTATAGCGTTGTTCTTATCGCATGCAATCTATACTTATTTCTACTTTAACATAAGTGATTTAAAATAAGCCATAACGTTTTACGTTATGTTAAATATTAAAGTACATCACACCACTGATTGTCGCAATAATGGTTTACTGGGCCTTACCACCATGCCGCAGTAAGAACTATTTAAGGGGTTGGGGTGTAGCTCATTGGTTAAATTCGGTTTGGGTAAAATTATAATATTTAACAATTATTCAACATAATTTCTATAACTAATATTAACATTATAAAATTTATTTATTTTGACTGACTTACAACTTCTACTTACGACTTCCATTGTCGACTCTGTTTTTACCTCATTCATTCGTTCCCACAACCATTTTGCTTATCATACATTTTATACCACCTTAAGCTATTTGCAATTTGCAAGAAATGGTTTGATTTTGCAGTTTTATTTCCATTACCTACTCTAATTTGTATAGCAATTGGTAGTACTTCGTTTGTAAACCCATCAGGTGAACTATCGGCGGATGCATAAGTTCTAATTTTTGATCGCCCCATTCACCCTTAAATGACTAAAATTCCGTTAGTTCGACGTTGGAAAAAATTTAATTCTTCCTTTTTTCAAATGAAAACTATTCCTTAAGGTGACAAAAGTATCAATCATTTTCAAACACTACTAGTAGATGACTCTGATATCGATTAATCACTAGATAATGCGAGCGGCAAAATTTATGGACGCCTGTATTAGTTCGTACTTTTTTCCGCTTACCTATTCAGAAAATAGTTTTGAGTACAAAAAATGCTTATATTGACAACTTAAATTATAAATCTTCAGGTATGTCATGTACCTGAAAGTGGCCCATTTTTTCTGGGACAGTGATCAGTAGGTAGAAGAATAGATAACCAGTGCTTTCCTAGCAAAACCAGTACGAATGGCGTACTTATGGACTATTTCATTATTATTCACTAGTCGTGCTTTAACCATTTGTAAAAAATTTATATAAATGCATAAATAAGCTCATGCACGTATTATACTATCTTTTCAAAGTTATTATCTTTTCAATGTGACAGTAGAATATGAGACAATATTTTTTCCACTTTTGCAAATTTTGACATAATTTCAAAACCCACTTTTCGTAAAATAAGATAATATACTGTACTATGCGCGTGCCATCTACGAAACATTTTTCAAACTGCAAATAGCATAAGCAGGATAGGGACTAGAAGAACCATGATTAATTTCGTTACTCATGAGGTTAATAACAGATTTTAAACTGCAAACTCTCAAATAGATAATTTGTAATGACATACTGTAAATACAGCATGATTACTTCACTATTTTGCTACAATAAATAAAAAACTAAACCGTTCTGCAGGCCTGTTTTGCTTATTTATTTATTCATTAACTATAAATGTTTTTACTTGCAATTATAATATATTATCGACAAATGTTCAAATATATCATGTTGCAAATTTGAGCACGGTACGATATATATACTCGGTTTTTAATTGTGGTTTGTTCTTATGGCCAAATAACATTGGTATTTGCCACCTTAATGCCTACTTTTTGTCCATATAACTTACATTTTGAGATTCATATTTTCCGTGATCAATTCCGTAGTTATCATGTACCAAATTATAACTTAGCTGCTCAGCCCCATATGCACGAGGAGTAGGGGTACTACTTTAGTAGTAATATAGTAAAAGTAAAATTAATTATTTAAAACCGACGGATTATACTATAGAAATCAATAAAATTGACGGTTTAAATCTTGGCTTACTTTAAACAATAGAAAGTGCGCCTAAATTTTTTGTGAAACTAAAACCAAATTGGATTAGAATAAGCTTATAGTAATCCTAATTTAAAAAAATATAGCGTGCCACTGCAGTTTATGTTCATATTTATGACAAATTTTAGTTACTTACAAAGTTGGTGAAATGACTGACAACTCGGCTTAAAAATGGCTTAAATTTATTTGTGAAACCCAAATGTGTTATAATCGTAGATTTAAATATTTTGAATAAGCCAAATGTTTTGTGAAACCTATTTGATATTTAAGCCTAAATTTAAGCCAAAATCGCAATTTAAATGTTTTGTGAAACCGGGCACTAGATAAAAAAACGTGAAGAAAACCAAAATTAAATATAACCTTGAGATATCTCAAAGATAGCCTAACCTTGAGATATCTATGGTATGAGTGAAGAAATCGGGCATAAGTAAACAAAAAGAATTCAAAAATGTTTTATATTTAAAAAACCACATGATTATCTTTTCACCGTCCATGGGTTTTGGATCTAACGAAATAATAGGTTTGCTCTTGCCTTTCCAAAATTTATCACCAAATCTTAAAATCTAAAAATTGTGACCTGTAGCAAAGATACGCCCAAGCTCAATATGGTTTTGCAAAACAATAAAAAATATTTATATGAATAGTTAAATTTGAAAGTGTTCAAAATAGCTTTTAACAAAGACAAAATCCCTAAAAATATAGATATTTTAAAATGTTTTATTCAACCTATAAATCACAAGTTAATAATAATTTACAAAATAATTATTAATTTTTTTAATTTCTCAAAATTTAAATTTTAGCGCTGTTATTAATTAATAATAGTTATTATTAAATATTATTTTAAACCATTATTTGTTCTACCTTCCACCGCGATTTGTTTAAAATATATTTTTCTTAGACCAATAGATTCTGAGATAAAATACCTAAAAGTAGAAGAACGTTGATTTTCCTGAAAATTTTAATTATTTTCGAATTTTTCTATTTACTCGTTTCCACATCACCATACGATACAGTAAAAAACACGATTTTATGTGGTATCCCCAGTAGGTCTACTCCACCATCTACTTCATACACAACGACAAAAGTAATTAAATAGAGGGACATCTGGCTCAATTTCTAGATATCAAGTTAATTCGTGGTTTTTGAATTTTAATCAAAATAATTAGTGGTTTCTGGTGTCGGCTTTAATTGTACCATGAGATGTAATTACAATTATTTAATAGTTTTAGATATGCAAATTTAATTTAATTTTCTTGTTTGACATGCAAATGAGTCAAATCAGCGGGTTTGAGGTGATTAAAAACTGAAAATATCGTGATTTATTTTAATCAAAAATATTTTTGATGTGACCATTAGTTATGCGTAAAGTGATTAAATTGTTAATTTAAATTAAATCCCTTTTTTATTAGACATTCTCAAATTCAATTCTCAGATAACTCAAAATTACACTGTTTTTTTATAAAAATGGCTATACCAAACGAAAAAGTGTAAAAATACAATCTCTTTGAGGTGAGGATCAATGTTGTTGGACTTGTAATAAGGACACAATTTAATTTTGAAAATTGCAATTTTCCCATAAGAAATACATGTAAGTGTATTATTGCGTAATAAAATGGCAAACATTCTGTAGACGGTACGTGTGATGTGCTTGAGTTGACAGTTACTAGTTGTAGTTGGAGATATCAGTTGCTCCCTGAGATCCATCTCGTCAACATCTATACTTTTTTGAGTTGAAGGTACTTGGGGGATGTTTTTAGTAAGTAAAGCGCTTATCAAAACCGTTTGTAGCGCCCGGAGCAGAGCGCAGGGTGCGGAAAGTGGGTGTTACAGGTGTGTGCGTCGACGAAGTAAAACTGTAATTAAATGTTCCACACTCCCCACACCCTTCGGATAAATTCTTTAAAGCGGGGGATCTGGGGGGTGTGGGACACCCTCCAGTACCTCTGTAACGGGAGATCTTCAGTTTACTTCTGATAAAAAATAAACTACTCGGTCGGAAGGGATCTGGATGTCCTGCAATGTTCTTCATGCCAAAATTTGTGCACTGGAGGGTGTTCCACAAACAACAGATTGACGCAAAACTTGTAGGGACATTTCTAACATTATATACTTTAAGAAAATGTACTATTTGGAAAATTGATTATTAAGTAGGCATAACCCCTTAAATTGTATTATCACATTCTGTAGCAATCTCTGTAAAACCGGGACAAGCGCGTTATTTTCGCTTCAATATAATTAATTAATCACGACAAAACAATGAATTACCAAAGCTTTTATTGAGCTACCAAACCTCCATGATATTCAAACAAATGAGGTAAAAGAATTACAAAATTAACTAAAGAATTATAAGTTTAATTAAATAATTGATTACTATTAAACTAGCAACTACCAAAATTATTAATTAGTAAAATAATGACTACCAAAGGTCTATTCAATGTTTAAAATAAAAAATGTTGAGAAAATTTACTGATGTAAGTTAATTTGCTATCAAATAATTATTATTGAATACACGTGTCTTATCTATGATACACATTATCCGTAGCGCATGCGCATAAGCGAGGTCCAACTTCATGTAATTCACCAAAAATTTACTAACTTCACGATACTTCACTTGTACATCAATATACTTAACACGTATTTTACCTACTTTACACGTACTTCATGTATTTTACGAGTACTTCATATACTTCACAAGTACTACTTTCTGTATTTCACAAGTACTTCATGCACTTCACATGAGATTTCATGTACTTCATGAAATGTGTATAAAAACTTCACTAGCGGTTAACCCTCGGGTCAACCGCTGGAAGAAATCGTGTACAATTAACTTCACACTTCACGTACTTCATAATAATTCGTCATACTTCTTCGTACTTCATATAATTCAGCAGTAATTCACGGGACTTCACGTACTTCACCAGTAATTCATCCTACTTTATCAATAATTCACGGAACTACCGATACGGATATTTCACGTACTTCATCGGTAATTCAGTGACTTACCGAGATTCAAAATTTGTGCACTGGAGGGTGTTTCACACCCGGAAATCTTTAGTTTGCTTCTGATTTAAAAATAAATTAATTAATCCGGAATTGCTGGGGGTGTGCAACACCTTCCAGTGCCTTTGGAACGGGAGATCTTCAGTTTACTTCTGATAAAAGATAAATTAATTAATCCGGGGGGTCTGGGGGGTGTGGAACACCCTCCAGTGCCTCTGCAACGGGAGATCTTCAGTTTACTTTTGATAAAAAATAAACTACTCGATCCAGGAGGTTTTGGGGTGTGAAACACCTTTCAGTACCCAAATATTACAATGCAGGCATATTAAAGGTTTGAAAATATAGTGGAAACTCTCCGCTACCGTTTTAGTTTTCTTAAAAAATTATGACATATTCTTGGGCGGGGGAGGGGTATAAAAGGATAAAGCGAAAATAAATTATGTGCAATCATGCACAAACGATTATTAATATTATTTTCAAAATTGGGAAGGGGAGCTAACAGGTCTTCGTCCCCTTCCTAACTAATTTTTTAAATAATTTAAAAACAAAAAAGATCCAACCCAAGATAAAGAATTCACAATAGATTTAGACTTTTTTGAATTAAAAATTCGCAATGGAAGGGATTGATGTTTAGTAATTGGTGCTGTGATTGATGCTGTTTCTTTTTAGAATTTTCTGAAAAAATAAAAATTAAGAAAATGTTGTACTTAAAACATTCCTGCCATCTCTTGATTGAAATAATGTTCAAATTTGTATCCCAAATTTGACTATTTCTTGTATTTGATTGTCTTGAATTTTTTTTTTGTTGTGCAGCCATTTTTAAATATGATTTGTTTTGAAGCCTGCCTGATTCATAAAAATGTATTAACCTTATGATACTTCACTTGTACTTCAATATACTTAACATGTATTTTACCTACTTTATACGTACTTCATGTATTTTACCAGTACTTCGTGTACTTCACAAGTCTTCATGTATTTCACAAGTACTTCATGTACTTCACATGAGATTTATGTACTTTATGACATGTGTACAAAAACTTCACCAGCGGTTAACCCTTAGCTTAAACTTAACTAATGCTTAAATAATTTGTTGATTGTAATTGAACTTAAACGAGCTTACAATCAGTAAAATGTAATTCAACTATAAAATTTTGTCATTGATATGCAGGATATGCATGGCAATATTACATTACATCTGCTGTAATAAAAAGTCGTTTGTAACGATAATAATCATCATCATCATCAAACTTCCTGGATTAGGCTAAGCCTGTTCCGGCGCCCATCGTTTCATCGTTTTATTATTATAATAATAATAATAATTATAATGATAATTTTGGTTTTGGTTTCTAACACAATAACACTAAAACTTGCTTACATGTTGCAATAAAAAAGAAAAATAGTGAATGTGAATGGTAAAAATATAAAATAGATCAAATCAAATCTGTGAACAAGCACTGGAAGAATTCTTCTGTTACTGTAAAAGCCACTTTCGTGAGGTAGTTCTTCATTTTGTGCTTGAAGCTGTAATCGTGCAACTTTTGGAATCTACAATATTAATATTGGTACATATTTATTTTAATTAAATGTATTTAAATTTTATTTATTTAAAACAAACCTTTTGCAGTAACAGCCATGAAACAAATTATATTATTACTTTTGTTGATTCTTGCAATCGACGATACCTATTGTAATGATAATTTACTGTCCAAGGTCTTATTATTTTAATTTTATTGACATTTAATTATTGTTTAAATTTTAGTTCTTTCAAAAGGATATAAAATTCAGGACGTCCGAACGCAACTAATAAATTTTGATAAAATTACTGTGAATTTATAAAACTTTCAACGTTCAAATATAATCGAACAACAGCTGCTCATAATTTTACTGTAAAATTAAAAAAATGTATATGATAAACTGGAGGTAAAATATTTATAAATAATTTAAACGTACGATTTTAAACAAAATTCATAGTGCAGTGAAGAAAGAATAAAATAATTTATTAAAAAATTTTGGTTTTAGCTTCTTGTGCAAGCTTTCAAGTTTCTAAGTAACGAGTATCGATACTTTCCAATTCGTTTTCAAGTTAATTTGAATAAAGTATTTAAAGCCAATGTAGTCGGAATACAAAACATAAAAATTGTGGTAACGTAACCAACTGTTATTTTTACAAGGTATTTAAAAATTGCTTTTTATATTAATTTAATTAAAAGTTGTTATTTATAGGACGTAATTTATCATATGTGCAATTTTGTTGTGAATGAAACTTATCTTCCTCCGTTGATTCCTAATGGACAATATAAAATCCAAGTACAAGTTTTATATTTAAACCGACCAATAGCAGAGTACCACGCTTTTGCAGAAGTGTATACTCCAATTGATTATCCAAAAAAGTAAAATTTGTTAGATCATTGTTGCCATGTTGATGCTGAAAATCGCTTCATTAACAAATTTATTTACCATCTAATTGCGTGTTTTCTTCATCTAAAGTTTTCTATTTATTAGCTAACTTATAGTAGTTAGATAGACGAAATAACCAATTAGACGTTTGATTTATTCTTTGTTATCGTCTGATTGGTTGTGTCGTCAATTTAACTAAAAGTTAGCTAACTAATAGATAACCAACTAGGTAAAGAAATCGGGTATAAGTAACGTTAGTAAACTTTTGGAAGCCGATCAAAGGAAAACTAGGTAACAAGACTTAGCAACATTACTACTACTTTTTATAATGTAACTTGGCCATGCCTACCACGTTACTAATATCTAATGGTGATGGGTAAACTAGTCTAATAAGTAAATAATTAATAATTTGGTGACAGTTAAGAATCCCGAATCTAGATTTTACCAATTTTAGAGCGGTTTATGAAAGATGAGGGTCTAATTAACGTATAAAAATATAAAATTTGCGGTCGGCTCTCAAATTTTAGAAAAAACCGTCTTTAAAAATTCAAAATCGGCTGTGGCTGCTTTAAAAACTGATCTTCCGCAGCCTACGCTCTGCTCCGTTCCGCTTCGGCCGCTACAAGCCGTTTTGAAAACGCTTTATTCATTAAAATATCCCTAGACCGGTTCTACTCGAACAATTAGAGATGTTAACCCGACAGATAGCAGGAAGCGATTGCAGTAAGTCCGTGTTAACCCACCAACAGTACACGCACCGTAAATACAATGCATAAAATATTACGCATAAAATTATTGCGTAATATTGCTCAATAATACATTTACATGTATTTCTTATGAGAAAATTTAATTTTCAAAATTAAATTTTGCCTTATTACAAATCCGACAACATTGATCCTCACCTTAAACAGCTTGTATTTTTCCGTTCTTTCGTTTGGTAAAGCCATTTCTATGGGAAAAATTGTATTTTCGAGTTCGGGATTCTTAACTGTAGCTCATAATTTTATAGAATATAATTATAACATAAAATTTGATCTTGTATATTTGGTCGAGTTTAGGTGACTTGTTTGAAAATTTTACGGAACGGTTTGTTGTGCAATAAAGATATAAATATAAAATTTGTACTTTAATAGTAATTTACTGTTCAAAGTTACCATAGTAATTTATTACTAATAAAAATAAACTGCACAAACTGGGAGTCTGGGGTGTGGAACACCCTCCAGTGCCTCACTGCTTTAAGGTTAAACATTCAATGTTTACAGATTATGAGTGTGGTTTATTATAGCGCTTTGGTTTTTTAAAACGATGACATTATACTGGGGAAATTTATAATCCCCCTCTCGATTCTTGGTAACTGCTTTATATTTTTGTGCTAAAACTTTCACCATTATCTATGCGATAAATTTGCAAAATTATCCACACCCCCAGATCCCCAGTCTTGACAACATTGGTTTATAATTTGGGCTAATTGAGGGTATTAGTTACTTGAGTGTGTCTTGTTAAAGTTAGATTAATTAGTTTTTCTAGAGATTTTTCTAGATCGGTTACTAATCAAAATAAACTGCACAAACCGGGGAGTCTGGGGTGTGGAACACCTCAGTGCCTCACCACTGAAAGGTAAAGCATTCAATGTTTACAGATTATATATATATGGTTTATTATAGCGCTTTGGTTTTCTTGAGAACGAAGACATATTATACTGGGGAATTAATAATCAAATAAATTTTAAAAATTGGTAGGAGCTGGATGCGATCCCAGTACTTTTCGCATAGGTTTTATTTTTTGCAATCTTACTCAATTCCATTAACAACTTACCAAATTTATGTTAATTTTATGCAGTTCATCAGTAATATATATATTTATTCAAATTCAATTTTTTCGAAATTGGCAAAGAAGCGTGTCCTTATACTTACATCTATTGAACTCCATTACATGACCTACACGCACAACAAAATGGTTCAATTCAGTGAGGGAAGTTACCGGTCTCCCTTGTTAGAAAAGGATCTTCTATCACCACCTAAAGGTTTACCATGGTTACGGGGACATCCTGTATTATTTTTGTTTTTATGAATATTTCGAAAGATAAGGAAATACAAGAGAAAATAAAGCTTTAGCAAACAGGTAAAATGAAAAACAAACAATTAGAACTATTTTGGATTCCAAATTCTAAGGTCAAAATTACCATAACTCTGCTCACCCTTCACCATAAAAATACTTTTTAAATTTTTCGAAAAAAACTTATATAACAGATGAAAGGTACAATTAAGTTAAATTTAAAATTATAACATTTTTAAAGAAAATAATTCTTTGTTTTTTCCCGGCTGCAACAGAATGACAGAATTCGATCGGAGACCGGAAACATGGTCTTGAATAAAATAAACACATAATTCACTTTTATTGTGTATAATCCACAGCGGAGAAATCGAACGGGCCTGCTAACCTCCGAGATGTTACGCCACTGGAACATTCCGTATGTGTCTTACTCACTAACAATAATTATTTTGTCATACAAAACAATAATTTTTAAAGCAGCGAAGTATAAACGAATCAAAAATGATTAAAATTGTAGAAATGTCAAATAAAGAAAAGCGGCGGATAGATGGCGCCAGTATCCACAAGGCCAGGAGCGGTAAGCACGGTAACACGTCGCGGCCGCTCTAGACCGAACGGTGCCTCGCCGCGCAGATCCCGACCCAACCAAAACCCTTCCGACCAAATGCCGGCTCTAATCGGCAAATGGAAAAGGGGACGGGGAAGGCCGAGGACGAGCGCAAATGATAAGTCCGCCAGAGTTAATCTCGACCAGCTAAATCCGCGTCAGCGGATAAATCTGTGCAGAACCTGGCGGACCAAAATAGGTACGATCCTTAAATAAAAACGCCCAGATCGGTAATAGCAGAAGACAGGAGTATGGGGCTAAGCCCTGGTATCCCGAACAAGGATATGACCTTGACCTTGACCCGAAAATAGGTACATGTCGCTGGCCCCCAAATTGAATTTTATTGAAATTGGTGTCAAACGTTTGAGCTTCGTTTGAGCCTCAATGAGCTTCCATTCCGTCGTTTGAGCTTCAACGGTTGCGGAGATATTCGCGAAAACTTTGGGGGCTGTGGACACGTTAGCCCCCAAGTCGAATTTTGAGTAAAATTGGTGTCAAACGTTTGAGCTTCGTTTGAGCTCAATGAGCTACGCTTCCCGTTGTTTGAGCTTCAACGGTCGCAGAGATATTCGCGAAATCTTTGGGGGCTGTGGACATGTTTTTAGTTTTCTCCTATTTAAAATTTTTGGTAAAATTTGATATCAATTGATAGAGCTTCGTTTGAGCTTCAATGAGCTCATATGTACATAATTGTAATTCACTTGTTACATAGTTATAGGCATCTGAATGTTTACACCTCCGAGCAAGTTGCGTGTGAAAAGCTGTAATTTAAATTATGTAAACAATTTTTATTGAGTTTGTAAACAAATGAATTGAACTGTAAAAGTATTTAAGTAATAAAATAAAGTTTATTAATAATAATAAAAGTATACAAATACGTTAGTTATTAAACAATTTCAAAAAGTTTTATATGCTAAAGTCGATTAATGTGTAACTCGATTGTTGAGGAATTTGATTGGCTGCTAATAATTTTAAGTTACTCCAAAACATTTTTACATTTTAAAAATTTTAATTATGTTCGGCCCTGCTATTAATTTTATTAATATTGATACAGCAGATGTTGGTCTGCTGTAATGATTCCAACTTTGGATATGGAAATCTAACAGAGACCAGTGCAACCTCGGAAAGCTTATTCAATCATTTAAAGAACAGAGTTTTCATCATCAAACATTGCCAACACGAGTAGATGATTTCATAAAGACCCATATAACAGCAATTACTGGTTCAATGATTATTTTGAAATCAAAATATAATACGCAACGTAATCTTTGGTTACAGATCAATGATTTAACATGCACTGATGAACTACCTTCAAATCCAAAAGTTTCAGAAGATATATCTTTGCATAGTAGTAGTAGTAATCAAGAGGGCCTGAAGAATGTTTGCGGCAGAGTGCTTGCAAAAGAAAATATCAAGCGAAGAAGATGAAATCGCGGACAAAAATGATGACCCAATAATTAAAACTACAGTAGAAAATTGGCGTGGCCTAAGTAAAACAGCAAAGGCAAGAAAAGGAAAACCCAATTATTTGGATAAAGATCCTACCGTTTTGAGCTGTAATATTGAAAGTAAGACAAAGTCTTCGGTAATAGGGTTACTACGAAATGGCAACTCCTTAGATTTAAAACCTATTCGATTGGAGAAAATGTATTATACAGTGATCAATACGTGCGGATTTGATAGCATAATACATATTATATGCTGCTGTTATGCGGATAGTAGAAATTATGCCAAGTTTGTAGATGCAAATATTAAATTAAAATTATATGAGTTCATTGCGAACATTATGTGTGATGGAGTGAATGTGCAAACTTACAAAAACGAGCAATCATTTTAAATAATGTTTTTACAGAAGCTAATAAGAAAAATTCCCAAATAATCATGTGGAACTAAATGCTGCATCCAACGCTGCTCAATGCTGCAGCAGACCAACATCTGCTGTATCAATATTAATAAAATTAATAGCAGGGCCGAACATAATTAAAATTTTTAAAAATGTAAAAAATGTTTTTTGGAGTAACTTAAAATTATTAGCAGCCAATCAAATTCCTCAACAATCGAGTTACACATTAATCGACTTTAGCATATAAAACTTTTTTTGAAATTGTTTAATAACTAACGTATTTGTAACTTTTATTATTATTAATAAACTTTATTTTATTACTTAAATACTTTTACAGTTCAATTCATTTGTTTACAAACTCAATAAAAAATTGTTTACATAATTTAAATTACAGCTTTTCACACGCAACTTGCTCGGAGGCGTAAATATTCAGATGCCTATAACTATGTAACAAGTGCAATTACAATTATGTACATATGAGCTCATTGAAGCTCAAACGAAGCTCTATCAATTGATATCAAATTTTGCCAAAAATTTTAAATAGGAGAAAAACTAAAAAAAACATGTCCACAGCCCCCAAAGATTTCGCTAATATCTCTGCGACCGTTGAAGCTCAAACGACGGGAAGCGAAGCTCATTGAGGCTCAAACGAAGCTCAAACGTTTGACACCAATTTTACTCAAAATTCGACTTGGGGGCTAACGTGTCCACAGCCCCCAAAAGTTTTCGCGAATATCTCCGCAACCGTTGAAGCTCAAACGACGGAATGGAAGCTCATTGAGGCTCAAACGAAGCTCAAACGTTTGACACCAATTTCAATAAAAATTCAATTTGGGGGCCAGCGACATGTACCTCCGAAAATCATTACCTGGCGTAGGGATTACCGTGAACAATATGGCGGTTCCCCAGGGTGAGGCCCTCTCATTGCACTACGATTGGGCTGACCTGCGATTATCCCTAATGTGGATAACTCGGACGCAAAATTTTTGGTAGTCAGGACTGCGTACGGCGCTGTCCCGGTTTAAAAAATATAAATATCCAAGTGATCCAGCTGCACAAAATATCAATTTTGAAAGCAGTTTATTGCGGAATTTTGACTTTAATAATCGGTGACCTCACCAGTTTTATCAAAACCAATAAATATCTGCAATAATGTGTTACCCAAAAGACATTTGTTGTTAATAATTTTTAATTTATTTTAAAAGTTTAATTGTTTTAAACGTCTGATGACAGCAGTAACTATTGCTGAAAGCTCACGAATAATTTCGTTTTATTGTTTATTTTACCTATTAATTTTAAATGTTTATTGTTGTTTTCGTAAAACATTTGCCGACAGTCAAATTTATCGGACAGGAAAATATTCCCCTCATCCCCAAAAATTAACCAATTTTTAGTTTGTTCCATGTTGAATATGCCGATATAACTTTTGTTCAACAAAGGGTATAGCCGGATAAGCATGTGAAATCTGCCCCAGCGATTTTTAAAAATCCATATAGTGGATCGATTTCTAACTAAAAAATGTTTTTCTGAAAATTTTAGCTTTTAATTCCGTGGCGGGTACGACGTAATTAAATAAAACGTGTTTTTCGGTAATTATTTTATTGTAACTATTCTACTGACAATTTCTTCTTCTCCATCGTTTTGCCTCTCGACAGAAGCGTCGTGACCCAGCTTGGCGAAGCCAAGATGAATTTTCATGGAATATAATTCATGAGGTGGTTTCCCCTTGCCTTCCCACGGTCCACAGATTGATATTGGACCATTGATCACAGCAGTGTATTCGACTCGACTAGAGTCGAACCGCGGTTTACCGCTCTCCAGTCGGCCGGTGTATGCTTTACGCTACACTGCTGGTCTACACTGACAATTTACCACACATTATATCATCCAATGTGTTTGCATCGTTTTAGTCACATGGACCAATCAAAAGCTATCTGATATTCTTTCAGCGAATATTATGCTGGGTGCACTCTTGCCATCGCCGTGGCAGCAAGAAAATAATAGCTATCAACAATATCTTAGCAACGTACTTACCTATGCTTGTTGATTTTAATTTAAAATTAATTTTATTTAAATTAAAATTATTGTTCGATAAATTGTCAAAATAAATATCACTCGTGATCATGATTTTGCTGGTAATTTTGCCGAATGACCACTCCTGCTTGTTGTACGAGAAAGAAGCCCTCGTGCTGCGCACTCGTGCTTCTTTTCATCGCAACAAGCAGTCGTGATCGATTCGGCAAAATTGCCGGCAATATCATGATCACTAGTGATATTACTGTTGAATATTTTTAACAAAAATTTTACTGGTAATAATTATCAACAAGTGACGTTAAAAATAATTTTTTTATAATTTTGTAACCACCCCCTTTTTTAAAAAAAAATAAAAAAGTTTTTGTCGTTATATTTAAATATGTTCCTTTCATATGTCACTCACGAATTTTTTTCCAAAAACTCCTTTTGGCTCTTCATTATACGGTAAAATTTTCAACTTGATCCATTTGGTGGAACAAGGTCAAAAAAAATAAAATTGATTTTTTTTATATTTTCTTCTAATATTATTCACTAGATTTACTTGTGAAATACTGTTCTTTTTTATTAAAAAATATATCAAAAATCTTATTTAAATTTTGATACTATTGAGAATAATTATTCAGTGTTAATATATTTTAAAAAATATCGAATGTCTAGAACCGTATCTTATTTGGCTGATTGTGAGTTGATGAATGAAGACGTTACTATTACACTTCACTATGTAAAAATCACACTAAATATTATAAAAGTAACAATTAAATCTCGGCATATTAACTCAAAAAAATACCGTTGTTTCATTGATTATTATCAACCAGGTACGAATAAAATCTTTGGCCATAATTTTTATTGTTGTGGTTGTGCTAATGGTAGGCGCACTATTGGGTACTGCTCTCACATTGCGGCTATTACGTATATATTATCCTTTTCGTGGTTGATATTTGGCTAAAATAATAAGACCTGTCGAAATATTTCAGTCGTTTGTTTACAGATGACAAAGTTAATGCTGAGTGAATAAAGATAATGACGAGGATTAACTAATGTTATTAAAAGCAATCTTAACAAAGAATTTCTCATAGTGTAATAACTCTTTTCTCAGGATATCTCCGTCCGCTCCTGAACGTAAGCCTCTCCCAAATTTTTATCCATTTATCTCTGTTTTGGCCGCTGCCTAAAACCAGTTTCTTCCTGTAACATTCTTTGTGTCGTCTAGCCACCTGTCTCGGGGTCTTCCTAAGCTTCTTTTGGTAGTTCTTGGTCCCCTGAGAGCTATTCCCAATTCTTAAGTCTATTTAAGTGAGCTCTGCCTGACTACGTATCACATGCATTGCCACTTTAGCTTTGGTACTCGTTCTGTTATGTCCGCCACTCTTATTCTTTTCATTATTACTTCATTTCTGATTTTTCACTGAAATTCACTTCTGGCATTCTTTGTTTCATTGCTCGTTGTGTTGTACTTATATTTTCCGACTTTGCTTTTGTTGTTGTTGTTGTCGTCTCCATCCCATATGTTGCAATAGGCAATACACATGCGTCGTATACCTTTATTTTCAGAATTATAGGGATTTTGATTACCGCAGTTGCATGCAGTTTAGCTTTCCAAAAGCAGGGCAGATTAAAAAGATTATTCTTCTAGATAACTCCGATGTTTGGTTAGTTTTGGAGTTGGTGATTTTGTGTCCTAGGTTTCAATTTGAATCTTTGCGTAGTGGGGACACATTTTTTATGTTTTACCTAGGTTCATTTTCAGGTCTAATATTGCCTTGGAAGCTTCATTTAGTTCTTGTAACATCGATTCATTGTATTAATTATTATTGTAATTAGTTAATTTTATTAAATTACTTGTATTAAAGTATAATCTATACATTTTATGCAAAATTACTTAATTCAATATAAATAATTGATAAGCTTTTGTTGAACCATATTAATATTATAATATTATAAATTACAAAATTGGAAATTTTGACACTGATTAATTATTTCCAATAGTATGTACATTTAAATAAGATTTTGATATATTTTGAATAAAAAAAACAAGTAAATCTAGTGAATAATATTAGAAGAAAATATAAAAAAAATCAATTTTATTTTTTTTGACCTTGTTCCACCAAATGGATCAAGTTGAAAATTTTACCGTATAATGAAGAGCCAAAAGGAGTTTTTTGGAAAAAATTCGTGAGTGACATATGAAAGGAACATATTTAAATATAACGACAAAAACTTTTTATTTTTTTTAAAAAGGGGTGGTTACAAAATTATAAAAATTATTTTTAACGTCCCTTGTTGATAATTATTACCAATAAAATTTTTGTTAAAAATATTCAGTAGAATAGTTACAAAAAAACCGAAAACACGTTTTATTTAATTACGTCGTACCCACGGGGTTTAAAAGCTAAAATTTTCAGAAAAACATTTTTTTAGTTAGAAATCGATCCACCATATGGATTTTTAAAAATCGCTGGGGGCAGATTTCACATGCTTATCCGGCTATACCCTTTGCTAGAATAAAATTTTTAGCTTTTCCAGATTGCAATGGCTAAAGAAGACAACCAGGCAAGTTCAATAATTTTTCGAGAAGAGTCACGATTTTGGATTCAAAGGGTAGTGGTTCCATTTTTGGTACTAATCGGTGCAGCGGGCAACATCATATCCATCATCGTTTTGACAAGGCGAGTTGTGATAAACCACCGGACTACCAAAAACTAATTTATTACTTTCAGACGAAAAATGAGAAGCTCGACAAATGCATACTTGACAGCGCTGGCTGTGGCCGACTTCATCTACTTGATCTTTGTTTTCGTTTTATCATTCAAACATTACCCAAACATCCACGACCGAAAATACGAACTTTATTGGAGATTTTATGGAATTAGTCACTGGTTATGTGATGCCGCAAGTGAGTTCCTAAAACAAATAATTTTTACCGTTAATCATGACAGTTTTGGCATCAATTCAAACGCTTCGAACAGGAAAGTACGTAATTCAACCTTTACGATGAGCAATCAAAATTTTAAAAATAAATTTCAAAATGGTCTTATTAAATTTGGAAAGAATTACATCCAAGGTCGGATAGAAAATAAAATATAATTTTTACTTGTCAATATTTATAATAAATCGTTTTGGAGACGATCCAAATTTGTTGTATAAATAAAAACCATTATGATTAAACGTTCACCCAAACGTTGAACCAGAGAATTAAAACTTTCAATTTTGATTAATGAAGGGGGTCAACTTGACATTAACCTTAACCTCACAATTTTAATTTTACAGGTAGCACTTCGGTGTGGTTGACCGTGTCGTTTACCTTGGAACGTTACATCGTGGTGTGTCACCCAATCAAAGGAAAAGTCTTATGTACCGAAAGGAGGGCGAAGGGCATCATAGCAATTTTAGTGTGCTGTGTATAGTAACAACAATCACCACTTCTTCTGAACACCAACTGTTGCTCACCGAAACCTGTATGAAAGTGTGCGATGAAAGTGATCTCCAAAGTTTGCAACCCGAACGTGCAAAGGAAATTAGACGAAATGACGAACTGGCCGAATTGTTTCGTCATTCGGTCGAAGCGACCGAATCGTCCAGCATTGAAGAATGCAACGACGACTTATACCTTCACAGTAACGAAATCATTCCGTTGAACAAAGAAGCCGCATACGTATTCACGAATTCCACGTCAGCTATTTTGGACGCTGTTTTATCGGGGTCACCATTACACTTGATTTTTTAAATTAAATTGTGAAATATGTTAAGATCAGAAAATGTTATAGCAACTTTATGAAATTATTTATAATAGGTAAATTGATTTAATTTAGAAAAATATTATGCCAGTTAAATAGCAATAATGAGTTTCCATTTCAGTAAACTTTGCAGATTTAATGATTACTGTAATTTGTAAGTAAAGTGGTATTTTATTCAATATTTTTTAGGTAAATTTGATTTGTTCTATCATAAAATTTTTTATGTTTATTTTAGTGTTAGAGAGCAAAATTGCTCTATCATAATATCTAATAGAATCATTGCATACCAAGTTTCCGGTTATAATTTTAATAGCGATCCTAATCTTTTATTAGGTAATTTTATTGGTACGAAGCAATAGCGTGGTTATTTCAATTTTATCTCTGTTTACAATTTTGCTTTGTTCAAAAGTGTTTGTCACACTAAAAACCAACACGTCTCAATTTTCTATTCTGTAATTGAATAAAATTTAGGCGTCATACCTTTGACAGTTTGTCCTTCCACGAGCGTCGTTATTTTACTGTAGTATCAATTTTCGAGTTTTTCCAGCAAGGTTACTTTGTTCTGCATCAGTAGCATAAACCCTGTAATCATCTATATCAACTTGCACAGCGAGTTTTAGTGCAGCGTTGTGTTAATTTCATCTTAGTTTTGCTCGTTGCTTACAGCTGCAGTGTTCAAGCAAACTTTTTGGAGTATTGGGGTAAGTAATTTTTTTTCGCTACACCTGGCATATTTTATATAACAATTTTACATTACTTCTATATAAAAAGGTTTTTAATATAAAGGTAATTTAAAAAAACAACTTGAATTATTAGTTTCAAATTGAGGAATAATATTTTTCAAGTAATAACCCCAAATGTATTTTGTAATTTTTACTTGAAATTTTAAATAAAATAAATTATGTGGGCGTTTTGTACCTTGCACCTTTATACTGATATACTGGTAAATAATTATTATTAGTTTAATTTTTCTTTATTGAAATGCAGGTCCTTCCAAATATTTGCGATGAAAAAAATACTTTTGTTTTTTTACTGATTTTTCTAATAGAGGATATTTTTGCAGTGATGATTTATTATCCAAGGTATATTATTTCTGATTTTTTAGTATTTTAATTTGTTTTAATTTTAGTTTCATCAAAAGGATATAAAATTAAGGACGTTCGAACGCAAGTGCTGCATTACGATAAAATTATTATGAATTTCTAAAATTGTAACATTTAAATATAACAGGACCACACCAGCCCACAATGCTACTTTCAGATTTAAAAGAATGTGCATGATAAAATAGAGGTAAAATATTTTGATTCTTTAACGTAGTTATGTTTTTATCAAGGATTCACGGTATAAAACGATTTTAAAAAGTGCAATTTTAGTAGTTATAATTTTTTTTAACTAAATTGTTAAATTTTTCCACTTACAATTTTAGTTTAAGATATTTTTGCACGATTATGTTTCGATTTATTAAATCTCCGCAGTTAAACTCAGCCCTAAATGATGGAATAAGGATTAAAATTCACTATATAATTATTGAAATCACAAAAACTATGTGGTAAAATTTATTTAATTTAATTAAATTAATATTTTGAAAATTATATATTTACAATTTCACTGCCCATCGATTTCGCACCAAATGAAACAATAGGTTAGTTCTATTCCCTTTCAAAATTCATCAACAAAAATCTATGAACAAATAAATAAAATTTAATAATTTAAAAAAAAAATTAATTTCACTTGCTTGTAAACAATTAAAAACATAAAATCGAGAATATCGAAAACTGTTTACATCAAAAACTAAAAATTAAAACAAATTTAAGTCACAGAATATTTAATTGTTCTTGAAAAACAATAAAAAAAAACATTCAACAACACGCGAACTTAAGGAAAAAGACAATTGAATTTTTCTATTGAAATTCGGCAAGAGTCGATTAGCCCTGACTTGAAAGTGCGTAAAATATCTTCACCAAACAAAAGTGTGTATTAAAACAAGGCTTTTAAGGTGAGAATGAATTTGATAGGTCCTATAGTATGCCCAAATTTTAAGTTTGAAGTTTACGAATTTTCCATCCAAAACACATGAAATACAATTATTGCGCAATATTTCGTAATAATTTAATTTATTTGCCATGAAAAAAGTCACGGAATAGCCACTTTGGGAGCTCTTCGTTCAAGCGGAACCTCTCGTAAATGTGCACATGCCAAAAGATCGGGTGTCGATGGATCATCGTGGGTACGGTTTTTTTAAATTCATGGGCGAAAAAGATGCGGATTATGTCATCAAAATTGTAAACATGGTCAAAACCGATACTCGTAAATAAAGCATCGACCCATCAGAAAAATTTGGACGCGGGTGCAAACGTATTTATAGGTAATTTGGATTTGGAAGTGGACGAAAAATTATTGTACGATACTATTTCGGTGTTATTCTACCGACACCGAAGACCATAAGAGATTCCGAAACAGGTAATATAAACTGTTTTGGTTTCGAAAATTTTGCTGATGTTACAGCGTCCAACGCTTCCATCGAAGCCATGAATGGACATAACTTATATAATCGTCCAATATCGGTTTCATACACTTTTAAGAAAGATTGAAAAGGAAAACGGCATGGAATGGCAGCGGAACGTTTACTTACCGCCCAAAATCCGTTATTCCAAGATGATAGGCCTCGTCAATTGCTAATGCACCAACAAGTAAGGCGAATGAAAGAAGAAGAATTCCACATTCTCCGGTTTTTTGTCATCTCAACCTTCCTTTTCAATTCAACCACATATTGATACTTTCACCATCTCCAAATCGGTAGGGTATTCCTAATCAAAGTCTTCGAGGTGTTTTTCTCCCTCCATGGAGACCATCTCATTTACCTTCAAATTTTAACAGAGTCCTATCATCGTTTCTAACAGAATCACCACCACCTCCACCAATGTAGAATTTTAAACCAAGTAATTGCAAATTTTTAATTAAATAAATAATTGTTTAAAAAATTGATTCATCAGAATTTATAAAAATAAAGACATTCGCGCAAAATTGCAAATTTCCGAGAGGTCAACCGTTAGAGGAAATCGTGTACAATTAACTTCACGTACTTCATAATAATTCTCCATACTTCTTCTTACTTCATATAATTTAGCAGTAATTCGCAGTAACGGGAATTCACGTACTTCACCAGTAATTCATCGTACTTTATCAATAATTTACGGTACTTCACCTACTTTATCGATACTTCATTGTATTTCACGTACTTCATCAGTATTTCAGAGACTTAACGAGATTCCAAAATTTGTGCGCTGGAAAGTGTTCCTCCCAGACCCCTCCGGATCTAGTAGTATATTTTTTATCATAAGTAAACTGAAGATTTCCCGTTGCAGAAGCACTGAAAGGTGTTCCACATCCCCCAGACCCTCCGAATTAAATAGTTTATTTTTTATCAGAAATAAACTGAAGCCCGCCCGTTGCAGAGATCCCACTACCCCCAGGAGTGTACGGAATTTATAATTACGCAGTTAATAATTAATTCCCAGATTATGAATTAATCACATTTACTTGGCTATAACCGAGAGGTTAGCCGCTGGTGAAGTTTTTTGTACACATCTTATAAAGTACATGACATCTCATGTGAAGTACATACATGAAGTACTTGTGAAATACATAAAGTACTTGTGAAGTACATGAAGTACTGAAGGTAAAATACATAATGTAGGGGATTGGGTAAATGTTTTAATTTATAATCTGACAATTAATCATAAACTGCATAATTATAAATTTTATACCCCCTGGGAGGTAGATCTCTGCAACGGGAGATCTTCAGTTTACCTCTAATAAAAAATAAACTACTTGATTTGGGGGGTTGGGGGGAGGCGTAGAACACCCTCCAGTGCCTCTGCAACGGGAGATCTTCAGTTTACTTCTGATAAAAAATAAACTACTCAATCCGAAGGGTGTGTGGGAAATCTTTAGTTTACTTCTAATAAAATTAAACTACTCAATCCGGGGGGTCTGGGGTGTGGAACACCCTCCAGTGCACAAATTTTGGAATGAAGAACATTGCAAAACATGCAAAACCCCCAGAACTCCCAGACCAAGTAGTTTACCTTTTATTAGAAGTAAACTGAAAATTTCCCGTTGCAGCGGCACTGGAGGGTGTTCCACACCCCCAGACCCCCCGGTTTAAATAATTAATTTTTATTAAAAGTGAATTAAATATTTAAGCATATCTCAAGTTTATTAAAATTAGCCATGGCCAAGTAAATGTGTTTAATTCGTAATCTGACAATTACTTATAAACTGCGTAATTATAAATTCCGTACCCCCTGGGAGGCAGATCTGTGCAACAAAATAAAAAATAAACTACTTAATCCGGGGAGTCTAGGGGGTGTGGAACACCCTCCAGTGCTCAAATTTTGGATTTTCGGCAAATCTCTGAAATACCGATGCAGTCCGTGAAATACAATGGAGTATCGATGAATTACATGAAGTACCGTGAATTATTGATGAAGTACTGTGAATTACTGGTTAAGTACGTGAAGTTAATTGTACGTATAAAGTAAATTAAACCGGAGAGTCTTGGGGGGGGAGTGGAACACTCTCCAGTGCATTAGAAACGGAAGATCTTCAGTATACTTCTGATAAAAAATAAACTACTTATAGTTTATTGAAATAAACTTGATCCGGGGGTCCAGGGGGGTTCTGCATGTTCTGCAATGTTCTTTATTCCAAAATTTGTGCACTGGAGGGTGTTTCACACCCCCCAGACCCCCCGGATCGAGTAGTTTATTTTTAATCAGAAGTAAACTGAGGATCTCCCGTTGTCGAGACACTGGAGGGTGTTCCACACCCCCCGGACCCCCGGATTGAGTAGTTTATATTTATAAAAAGTAAACTAAAGATCTTCGGTTACAGATATATAACTAATTTTAAAAACTTGGGATATGCTTAAATATTTAATTCACTTTTAATAAAAATAAATTATTTGGACCGGGGGTCTGGGGTGTAGAACACCTTCCAGTGCCTCTGCAACGGGAGATCATCAGTTTACTTCTAATAAAAAATTAATTAATTAATCCGGGGGTGTGGGGGGTGTGGAACACCCTCCAGTGCCTTTGCAACGGGAGATCTTCAGTTTACTTTTGATAAAAAATAAACTACTCGATCCGGGAGGTCTGGGGGTGTGAAACACCCTTCCGTACCCAAATATTACAATGCAGTCAAACATATTAAAAGTTTGAAAATTTAGTAGAAACTCTCAGCTACCGTTTTAGTTTTTTAAAAAAATTATGAGGGGGAGATAAAAAAGAATAAAGCAAAATTAAATTATGTACAATCGAGCACCAACGAATATTAAGATTATTTTAAAAATTGAAAGGAAAGCTAACAGCTAACCCCAGCTAATTTTCTAAATAATTCAAAAGCAAAAAATGTCCAACCCAATATAAAAATGCACAATAGATTTAGACTTTTCTAAATTAAAAATTCGCGATGGAAGGGGATTGATGTTTATTAATTGGTCCAGTGATTGATGCTGTTTCTTTTTAGAATTTTTTGGAAAAATAAAGATTTAAAAAATGTTTTACTCAGAATTTCTTTTTTGTTATGTAGCCATTTTTTAATTTGATTTGTCTTGAATCCTGCCTGGTTCACCAAAAATTTATTAATTTTATGATACTTCACTTGTACTTCAATATACTTAACATATATTTCACCTACTTTACACGTACTTCATGTATTTCACAAGTACTTCATGTACTTCACATGAGATTTCATGTACTTCATGAGATGTGTACAAAAAACTTCACCAGCGGTTAACCCCTCGCAAATTTTTCAGTGAATAAAAGAATTCTAGAAGATAGAGAAAATTGGAAATTGCTCCTAAATAGAATGGAAGGCAAGAGAATTGCAAAGAAAATACTCTCTTACAACCAGACTATTGGCCGACCGAGATAGCGTTGGTTGGCGAGTCTTACGAAGTCGGAACAGGCAATAACGCCTAAATATTGAAAGGAAGAAAAAACGACTGGAAGAAAAATTAAAATAAAATTTACAAAACCACACTGTGCGTTAACGCCAGGTTTCTTTGAAGAGGAGGGAAAACCTTTCCTTTAGAAATAAGAAAAATACCCAATATTCCATGGGTTTACTCTACAGCCAGACACAAATTTAAAATTGAACCATTGCGAGCTGGACGTTGGTTGCTTTTGATAATGGGATGCAATTCCTATACTGCATCAGTTATAAACTTTTTCGACTCCTGACGGAAACTCGGATTTCAAAATCCGATACCTGAAAGAAGTAACAAAATTAAAAACCTAGTGCCGGGACTGTACAGATTTAGGGCACATGATAACAGATTTGAAGCAAATGAAAACAGATTTGAAATAAGTGAAAACAGTTTTGGAGAAAATTTACCAGTCCTAAATTAGATAGCGCTTGGATGCTAATTACTCAAATTTACCGCAGAAAATTTCAAAATATTCAAATACACCGATGGAATTTAGGGAAATTCTCTAGATTGCATTAATTTCACGCATTTCCTTAGATTTCAGCAGAAATTCAAAGAAATTTTCCTTTCCCGGCTCAAGTTAAGACTCCCGAACTTGAAAATACACTTTTTTCTATAGAAGTTGCTTTACCAAACGGAAGAACAGTAAAATACAAGCTCTTTAAGGTGAGGTTCAATCTTGTCGGAGTTGTAACAAGGCCACAATTTAATTTTGAAAATTGCAATTTTCTCATAGGAAATACATCTAAGAGAATTATTGCGTAAGAAACCGCTTGTAACCCCCGGAGCGGAGCGCAGGGTGCGGAAAGTGGGTTTTAATAAACGCAACTAGGCCAAGAGTCGGATTCACACAAAAAGTGAATTTTTTCCAAAATTTGTTGTCCGATCACAAATTTAATTTTTTTTATTAGTTAATTAGACATTCGTCCTTCATAATTCGTTGTAAAAAGCGAGATTCTGGTATCTTTACTGTCACCACAACCTATTTTATTGTCGGTGGGCGGAGTTACAGTTCAAAAAAGCTAATGACAAAATTGCATTCCAAATTAATTTTAAAGCTGCTTTTTTTCCAAAATTTGTGGTCCGACCGCAAATTGTATTCTTTAGTCGTCTATTGCATTATTATCTTTCATAATTTAAAAAGAAATTGTAAAAATCACAATCAGGTTAATCAATTCTCGCCTGGAATTCTAGATTAGAACCTACAGCACAGCGTTTGAATCTCGGCTCAAATTTTTAATTTTAATATATTCATTTATAAATAAATTAATTTATAATTTTAGGTCCAAGTTCAAGTTTTCAAGTTTCTAAGTAACGAGTACCGTCACTTTCCGATTCGTTTTCAAGTCAATTTGAATAAAGCATTCCGAGCCAACGTAGCAGGATCATTGGAGTTGACTAAATGTGGTAACATAACAAGTTGCTATTTTTATAAGGTTTTACGATAAAGTTCTTGATATCATTAATTTATACAAAAAGGTATATTTATAGGACGTAACTTATCACGTATGCAATTCAGTTATGGACGAAAGTTATCTGCCTCCGCTGATTCCTAATGGCCAATATAAAGCTGAACTACAAATTTTACATGTAAATAAACCAATAGCAGAAGCCCACGGTTTTGCAGAAGTGTACACGCCAGTAGATTATCCATAGAAATAAAACTTGTTTTATTATTGTTGTCAAGTATAAGATCCATAAAACAAAAGATTTACATTGTTTTATTTTGTACTCAATTGAGAGGAATAGACTGAAGTCGATTGATTTTAATCACGCTGGGTTGAAGGAAATCAATTCTACGGTTATTGATAAATAACCTGACTGACAAGACAGGTTAAACTGACAAGAACTAGATGATTACGACAATTTCTACTAATCACTTCTCTGATGGTTTGAACACGAATCTGAAACTAAATAAATAATTAAATTCATATTGCTAATATTAGGAAACTAAAACTCAACTTTGTAAGATTTGTATTAATTTGGTTGATGTCAAGAAATAATTGTCAGGGAACACATTGTACTTCTCGATGACATGTCAAATATTCCTGCTTTAATTTTTTGCCACTTAACTTAGGTATTTTGCCCTTTATATGCAAAGCATGAACCACTCCTATCAAGAGCCTTTACGAACTGTTTCCGCTCACTTGATATGCAGTGGAGGAAAGATGATTTTCTCTCGTTCAACGAAGGGTCGTTAACGACAATCTTTCCCCAACGTCCATGTTTTCTCTGTAGGGCCACTCGTTTCTAACCCAGTGCTGTGTTTTGTCTCTGATATCATAGAGACATAAAAAACAAGGATATTTAGTGTGTCAACTTTGTTGTCCAAGAAGAAAGTTTACCATTTTAAAGTCCACACAAATCACATATTTATGTTCATGATACTTTATCTTCTGCAAGGCCAAAGCTATATAGTTATATTCTTCTTTCATTTTTGTTGAGTGAGCAATTGGTATTAAATCATATTTGTTTCCATTGTGTAGAAGAACACATTTAAAACTTCACTTTGAGCTGTAAATAAATAGACGCCAATCGTCTGGAAAATATTCTGAAAGACCCAATTTTGCAGGAGTCCTTTAATATCGTGACAATATACAAGACTGTCTTCTTGAAAAAGAAGAGTAGCAGATCCTTTTCCTTGCACGGTAAAGGTAATTTTGGTTCCTTGTTCCAGTAAATTTTCTCGTTCAATCTGGAAGCAAGTAATTCAGAAGTTTTTTGACAGGTTGAGATCTCTAGTGAAATTATTTAACTCGGCCTGCTTGAAACGTTTTGGAATTGATGACATCCTCACAAGAATCATTGTAACCGTCATCAGTATCAGAGGGACAAAAATCGCTCTCTCAGAGTTGTGGTAGCTGGTGAAACGTTGAAGTGGCACTTCCTCTGAGTGAGGGACCGGGCGGTTGCAGAAAGTAAATTAGGATAAGTGCACTTGTTACGATTGTTTCGATTGATTCCAAAAGTATTCACTAAGCAGAAATAACAGTCATCAAAGTGGTTTTGGGGTTCTCTCCAAATCATCGGTATGCCAAATTTTAGACCACTTCTTTTTCCGGTAGACCACTGTATTAAATGTTCTGTACAACTTTTACATACTTGATGCGGTGCCCAGATTTTATTCTGATCACCAAGCCTAACACCAAAGTATCCAAGATAAACTCTCTTAAAAAAGTCAGTAATATTTCTTCTGTTTTTTTAACACGTGTTCTCCGCAAATGTAGCAAAACACATCAGGATGATTAACACAACTTCTTCATTTCAAATAATGTGAAGTTAAAATTGAAAGTGCTCAAAGTAGCCGAGAGGTTGTAGACGAGAGTGAAATCAAAAATAGATTTTAAATACATATTTCAAAAGAATAGAAATTGACTTTTCAAGGGTTTGAAGCAGCTGAAAATAAAAAAAAATATTATTCTGTAATTATTGGATGCTTCCTAAGCATTTAAATTAATCTTTTTATGACAAAAGGCTTATGAAATATTTAATACTTAATCAAAAAACCTTTTAATTATTTAAAACTTGCATTTTAAATGCATAGGTATACTTAAGATAATAATAATTATTGCAATTTATTTTAAAAAGCAGATAATAGCGTTAATTGAATGTTTTTTTGCGATCCATGTGTTTTAATTATTTACTTATAGTTTAATAATGAGCGTCCCCCAATTATATTGGTACATTTAATTTGTTCATTATAACGTCAATTATTGTAGTATTACGATAATATGCCTGTATTTAAAGAAATGAAGGGATTAAACGTCGCAGTGGCAACGTAACAATTGCAGCAAAATGAAACTCGTGTCTCTGTTCTTCGCAACTTGCTTAATCATTTTAATTTTTAAGGGAACCGATGCTTATCCCGAAGAAAATCCTCAAAAAAATCCAAACATGAGTAAGTTGATTTTAGTAAGTTACAAAAAAATAAGATATTAATTTTCATTTTCAGATAACGATGGTGTAAATCCGATCGATACCGTAGTGGATATTGTAAAGTCAACCGAAGTAGTGGATTATAGTCAAGGATATGGTTCTTTAGAAAGGGGGCGCCTACTTGGATAAAGGAAAAAATCATGATTCCACTAAGTATTATTTACTTGCACAAATAAATATATTTACAAAAATTACGCTCCGACTATTGATTTTGAATAAAATAAATTTCACTTATTTGCTGCGTACTTTTTTATTGACACATTCACATTCACGATTATTGTCGCAATAATGGTTTACTGGGCTTACCACCATGCCGCAGTAAGAACTATTTAAGGGGGTTGGGGTGTAGCTCATTGGTTAAATTCGGTTTGGGTAACAATTATAATATTTAACAATTATTCAACATAATTTCTATAACTAATATTAACATTATAAAATTTATTTATTTTGACTGACTTACAACTTCTACTTACGACTCCCCATTGTCGACTCTGTTTTTTTTACCTCATTCATTCGTTCCCACAACCATTTTGCTTATCATACATTTTTGTACCACCTTAAGCTATTTGCAATTTGCAAGGAATGGTTTGATTTTGCAGTTTTATTTCCATTACCTACTCTAATTTGTATAGCAATTGGTAGTACTTCGTTTGTAAACCCATCAGGTGAACTATCGGCGGATGCATAAGTTCTAATTTTTCGATCGCCCCATTCACCCTTAAATGACTAAAAATTCCGTTAGTTCGACGTTGGAAAAAAATTTAATTCTTCCTTTTTTTCAAATGAAAAACTATTCCTTAAGGTGGCAAAAAGTATCAATTATTTTCAAACACTACTAGTAGATGACTCTGATATCGATTAATCACTAGATAATGCGAGCGGCAAAATTTATTGACGCCTGTGTTAGTTCGTACTTTTTTTCCGCTTACCTATTCAGAAAATAGTTTTGAGTACAAAAAATGCTTATATTGACAACTTAAATTATAAATCTTCAGGTATGTCATGTACCTGAAAGTGGCCCATTTTTTCTGGGACAGTGATCAGTAGGTAGAAGAATAGAAAACCAGTACTTTCCTGGCAAAACCAGTACGAATGGTCGCCGTACTTATGGACTATTTCATTATTATTCACTAGTCGTGCTTTAACCATTTTGTAAAAACATTTATATAAATGCATAAATAAGCTCATACACGTATTATACTATCTCTTTCAAAGTGATTATCTTTTTCAATGTGACAGTAGAATATGAGACAATATTTTTTTCCACTTTTTGCAAATTTTGACAGTAATTTCAAAACCCACTTTTCGTAAAATAAGATAATATACTGTACTATGCGCGTGCCATCTACGAAACATTTTTCAAACTGCAAATAGCATAAGCAGGATAGGGACTAGAAGAACCATGATTAATTTCGTTACTCATGAGGTTAATAACAGATTTTTAAACTGCAAACTCTCAAATAGATAATTTGTAATGACATACTGTAAATACAGCATGATTACTTCACTATTTTTGCTACAATAAATAAAAAAACTAAACCGTTCCGCAGGCCTGTTTTGCTTATTTATTTATTCATTAACTATAAATGTTTTTTACTTGCAATTATAATATATTATCGACAAATGTTCAAATATATCATGTTGCAAATTTGAGCACGGTACGATATATATACTCGGTTTTTTAAATTTTGGTTTGTTCTTATGGCCAAATAACATTGGTATTTGCCACCTTAATGCCTACTTTTGTCCATATAACTTACATTTTGAGATTCATATTTTACCGTGATCAATTCCGTAGTTATCATGTACCAAATTATAACTTAGCTGCTCAGCCCCATATGCACGAGGAGTAGGGGTACTACTTTAGTAGTAATATAGTAAAAGTAAAATTAATTATTTAAAACCGACGGATTATACTATAGAAATCAACAAAATTGACGGTTTAAATCTTGGCTTACTTTAAACAATAGAAAGTGTGCCTAAATTTTTTGTGAAACTAAAACCAAATTGGATTAGAATAAGCTTATAGTAATCCTAATTTAAAAAAATATAGTGTGCCACTGCAGTTTATGTTCATATTTATGACAAATTTTTAGTTATAAAGTTGGCGATATGACTGACAACTCGGCTTAAAAAAATGGCTTAAATTTATTTGTAAAACCCAAATGTGTTATAATCGTAGATTTAAATATTTTGAATAAGCCAAATGTTTTGTGAAACCTATTTGATATTTAAGCCTAAATTTAAGCCAAAATCGCAATTTAAATGTTTTGTGAAACCGGGCACTAGATAAAAAAACGTGAAGAAAACCAAAATTAAATATAACCTTGAGATATCTATGGATGAGTGAAGAAATCGGGCATAAATAAACAAAAAAGTATTCAAAAAAATGTTTTATATTTAAAAAAAACCACAAGATTATCTTTTTCACCGTCCATGGGTTTTGGATCTAACGAAATAATAGGTTTGCTCTTGCCTTTCCAAAATTTATCAACAAAATCCTAAAATCTAAAAATTGTGACCTGTAGCAAAGATACGCCGAAGCTCAATATGGTTTTGCAAAACAATAAAAAATATTTATATGAATAGTTAAATTTGAAAGTGTTCAAAATAGCTTTTAACAAAGACAAAATCCCTAAAAATATAGATATTTTAAAATATTTTATTCAACCTATAAATCACAAGTTAATAATAATTTACAAAATAATTATTAATTTTTTTAATTTCTCAAAATTTAAATTTTAGCGCTGTTATTAATTAATAATAATTATTATTAAATATTATTTTAAACCATTATTTGTTCTACCTTCCACCGCGATTTGTTTAAAATATATTTTTCTTAGACCAATAGATTCTGAGATAAAATACCTAAAATTGAAGAACGTTGATTTTCCTGAAAATTTTAATTATTTTCGAATTTTTCTATTTACTCGTTTCCACATCACCATACGATACAGTAAAAGCACGATTTTATGTGGTATCCCCAGTAGGTCTACTCCACCATATACACAACGGCAAAAGTAATTAAATAGGGGGACATCTGGCTCAATTTCTAGATATCAAGTTAATTCGTGGTTTTTGAATTTTAATCAAAATAATTAGTGGTTTCTGGTGTCGGCTTTAATTGTACCATGAGATGTAATTACAATTATTTAATAGTTTTAGATATGCAAATTTAATTTAATTTTCTTGTTTGACATGCAAATGAGACAAATCAGCGGGTTTGAGGTGATTAAAAACTGAAAATATCGTGATTTATTTTAATCAAAAATATTTTTGATGTGACCATTAGTTATGCGTAAAGTGATTAAATTGTTAATTTAAATTAAATCCCTTTTTTATTAGACATTCTCAAATTCAATTCTCAGATAACTCAAAATTACACTGTTTTTTATAAAAATGGCTATACCAAACGAAAAAGCGTAAAAATACAATCTCTTTAAGGTGAGGATCAATGTTGTTGGACTTGTAATAAGGACACAATTTAATTTTGAAAATTGCAATTTTCTCATAAGAAATACATGTAAGTGTATTATTGCGTAATAAAATGGCAAACATTCTGTAGACGGTACGTGTGATGTGCTTGGGTTGACAGTTACTAGTTGTGGGGAGATATCAGTTGCTCCCTGAGATCCATCGCGTCAACATCCATACTTTTTTGAGTTGGAGGTACTTGGTGGATGTTTTTAGTAAGTAAAGCGCTTATCAAAACCGTTTGTAGCGCCCGGAGCAGAGCGCAGGGTGCGGAAAGTGGGTGTTACAGGTGTGTGCGTCGACGAAGTAAAACTGTAACAAAATGTTCCCCACTCCCCACACCCTTTGGATAAATTCTTTAAACCGGAGGGTCTGGGGGGTGTGGGACACCCTCCAGTACCTCTGTAACAGGAGATCTTCAGTTTACTTCTGATAAAAAATAAACTACTCGGTCAGGAGGGATCTGGATGTCCTGCAATGTTCTTCATGCCAAAATTTGTGCACTGGAGGGTGTTCCACACCCCTCGGACTCAGTAGTTTATTTTTAACAAAAATAAACTGAAAATCTCCCGTTAACTTGGTAAAAAAACAACAGATTGACGCAAAACTTGTACGGGACATTTCTAACATTATATACTTTAAGAAAATGTACATACTTTTGGAAAATTGATTACTAAGTAGGCATAACCCCTTAAATTGTATTATCACATTCTGTAGCAATCTCTGTAAAACCGGGACAAGCGCGTTATTTTCGCTTCAATATAATTAATTAATCACGGCAAAACAATGAATTACCCGAGGGGTCAACCGCTAGAAGAAATCGTGTACAATTAACTTCACACTTCACGTACTTCATAATAATTCTTCATACTTCTTCGTACTTCATATAATTCAGCAGTAATTCACGGGACTTCACGTACTTCACCAGTAATTCATCCTACTTTATCAATAATTCACGGAACTACCGATACGGATATTTCACGTACTTCATCGGTAATTCAGTGACTTACCGAGATTCCAAAATTTGTGCACTGGAGGGTGTTCCACACCCCCCAGACCCCCCGGATTAAGTAGTTTATTTTTTATCAGAGGTAAACCGAAGATATTTCGTTGCAGAGATCTACCTATAATTATGCAGTTTATAATTAATTGTCAGATTACGAATTAAACACATTTACTTGGCCATAGCTAATTTTAATAAACTTGAGATATGCTTAAATATTTAATTTACTTTTAATAAAAATAAATTATTTAAACCGGGGGTCTGGGGGTGTGGAACACTCTCCAGTGCACAAATTTTAGAATAAAAACATTGCAGAACATGCAGAACGCCCCAGACCCTTCGAATTAATTAATTTATTAATTTATTTTTTATCAAAATAAAAAAAATTTATTATTTAATCCGGGGGGTCTGGGGCTTTATGCCTCAATGAAATTTGTGCACTGGAGGGTGTTCCACACCCCCCAGACTCCCCGGATTGAGTAGTTTATTTTTATCAGAAGTATACTAAGAATCACCCGTTGCAGAGGCACTAGAGGGTGTTCCACACCCACCGAACCTACGGATCGAGTAGTTTATTATTTATCAGAAGTAAACTGAAGATCTCCCGTTGCAGAGATCTACCCCAAAGGGTACGGAATTTATAATTATGCAGTTCATGATTAATTGTAAGATTATGAATTAAACGCATTCACTTGGCCATAGCTAACTTTAAAAACTTGGAATGTGCTTATATATTTAATCACCTTTAATAAAAATAAATTAGTTACACCGGGGGGTCTGGAAGGTGTGGAACACCCTCGAGTGCCTTTGCAACGGGAGATCTTCAATTTACTTCTGATAAAAAATAAATTAATTAATCCGGGCAGTCTGAGAGGTTCTTTATGTCTGCAATGTTTTTTATTTCAAAATTTGTGCATTGGAGAGTGTTTCACACTTCCCAGACCCCCCGGATCGAGAATTTTATTTTTATTAAAAGTAAACTAAGAATCTCCCGTTGCAGAGGCACTGAAGGGTGTTTTACGCCCCCCAGATTTGGTAGTTTATTTTATATCAAAAGTAAACTGAAGATCTCCCGTTCTAAAGGCACTGGAGGGCGTTCCACACTCCCAGCCCCCGGATTAATTAATTTATTTTTAAATCAGAAGTAATCTGAAGATCTCCCGTTGCAGAGGCAACGGTTTACTTTTTGTAAAAAAATTTACAGTTTACTTTTGATAAAAAATAAATTACGTTATCCGGGGGGTCTAGGGGTGTGGAACACCTCCAGTGCCTCTGCAACGAAATCTTCAGTTTACTTTGATTTTAAAAAAAAACTTTCTTAATCCGGAATTTTAGAACACCTTCCAGTACCTCTTTTAACAGGAGATTTTCAGTTTACTTTAATAAAAATTAATTACTCGATCCAGGGGTTTTTGGGGTGTGGAAAAACCTTTTTAGTGCCTTTTTGGGGAAAAAGGGAAAATCTTAAAGTTTACTTCTTGTTTTTAAAAATAAATTAATTAAATTTGTTGGGGGGGAGGGTGCAAAAAACCTTAGTGCAATCATGAACAAAGATTTCAGTTTATTTTGAAAAAAATAAATCTACTCCCCTCCAAGGTTTTTTAAACACCTTTCAGTAAACCCCAAATAAAAATTACAATGTTAGGCTTTTAAATTTAAAAGTTTGGGAAAATTTTTAAGGGGGTAATTGATGCGCTATCATTTTAGTTTTCTTAAAAATTATGAATTCTAGGCCGGGAGTTAGTAAAAGGATGCGAAAATAATTAGTAACAATTTTATGCCAAATTATTATTAAAAGTTTATTTTTCAAAATTGGAATAGAGCTTTAACAGGTTTTCGTTTCCAATAATTTTTAAATAATTATATAAACAATTTAAAGGGCGCCAACCCGGTGATAAAGAATTCAAAAATAGATTTAGACTTTTTAGAATTAAAAATTTTTGAAAATGGAATATTGACATTTAAATTGGTACCTGTGATTAGTGTTTCTTTTAGAAAAATTTTCTAATAAAATTGAAAGTTAGGGAGCAAGTTTCCAAAACGCGCATGCGTCTAGTTGAGTAAACGATTTTTTTTCATAGACCTTAATTTATTTTAAAGTTGTTTTATTTAAAGCAATTTTAAATATAAAAGAGTTTAATTTCAAATTTAAAACAGTTTTTCAAAAAATTTTTAAAAATACATACCTTCCCTTTAAATTTTAAAAGCAACTTTAAAGGGCCCCCTGAACACGGTGGTAGAGACTAAACACTATTTTACGACTTTAAAAATTAAATATTTATTTTGCAAAAACGGTACATACCTTCACATTTAAACTTTTACCAGAGATACTAGTGTTCATTAGCAACAATTTGGTATTAATATGAAGGATATGCAAAGGGGCCTTGGAGGCAGCAACTGCTCTTCAATGCACGCACGCGTCGGTTGGAGATGAAAAATTTATTTCTCAAAAACGGTACAAACCTTCACATTTAAACTTTTACCAGAGATACTAGTGTTTATTAGCAACAATTTGGTATCAATTTAAAGGATTTGCAGAGGGGCTTTGGAGGCAGCAACTGCTCTCCAATGCATGCACCCGTTTCATTGGACGGAAATAAAACTTTTAATTTTTGAAAACGGTACATACCTTCACATTTAAACTTTTACTACCGATACTAGTAATTATTACCATCAATTTGGTACTAATATGAAGGATTTGCAAAGGGGCCTTGGAGGCAGCAACTGCTCTTCAATGCACGCACGCGTCGGTTGGAGATGAAAAATTTTTTTCTCAAAAACGGTACATACTGTAATGTTTTAGTATTATTTTTTTATTATGCAAATTATAATTATGTTGAAATGAATCGAGCTCCACGTTGGTGAAGCCAAATTGTAATGTTCGATTGTATATAATTATTTGTATTTAACTTTGCTGCACTTCGAACTTCTGCAATAGTTGTGAATTGTGGTTTTTTTATTTTGTACCGTCGATGGTAACCTTATGTTGTAATTATTTTTATAAATTTTGATCACAAATTTAGTTTATATCTGTTTGATTTTGATACTCGTAAATAAATAGTTATACCAGTTTTGATTTTTTTAAATAAATTTTGTTTATATTTGAATAGTTGATTACAAAAAGAAAGAAATCAGTTGGTATTTCTGGTTTCTATTGTACAAAGAAGGTCAAACCTACAACGACCATCAGCATTTAAAACTAAAGTGTGTTGTTGTAAAGTGTAATTGTAATTAAAAACGAAATTATCAAATTCATAAGTGAAATTAAACTACTTAAAATTAATTATATCTAAAATGGTGCAATACATTATTTCAATTCTTATTTTACTAACTTTGTATCTATAATCAGCTGTGCCTATGCAGGTCATTAACACTCCACTTCTAGATCAGCAGTTCCGAAACACAACAACGTTCCAATTCTTCGTTAACATATCGAATCACTAGTAAGTACGAAATTTTTTTATAATTTAATTTAATTCCAACGTACTTTCTTCAATTCACTTTAAATTGCTTTACTTTTTCATATTGTTACTTTTTATTTGTACACTGCTTGTCGAAAAGTTATTTTAATTAATTATTTTTATTTTATTTTTTTATTTCAGGAGCACAAAATTGTACGTGTTCACCTGACTAGCGACAAAGCTCAACTAAATGCATTTTTCGCATCGAGTGGTACCTAAAAATCGAAAATTTTCAATTGTTTTAAGCAAATTTCCCACAAATGCTGGAACGTGATTGGTTGAAAAATTTATCAACTTGGATTTCCATGGAATTTTCACCAAAATTAAAGACTTCAAAGCCGTTCTCTACAAAATTATTATAAAAATTCTAGCTGCAGCGGCCGCTTTACAATCGAACTTCAAAGTATGATTTCTTTCGTTGACCCCCATGTTAATTTTCCGACTCCTTATCCATTTTACCCACTTGCATAACAATCTGCTTTTAATTCCTCTTCTTTTAACACTAATTTAACTCACTTTCTTAGACTAATAACACGGTAATCACTAAATTTACAATTTTGACATATTTTTAGGTTAAAATTACATATTCCTTAATGGTGAGGATTTAATTTACAATCTACTACTCTTACTTGGATTGCAAATCGTTCTACAAAATATTACGCTTCTTTTGGTATACATCTTAATCCAATTACAATTTTTTTTATTACTGAAATCTTTCTTTTTTAGGTTTTCCGAAGGATGAAAATTTACTTTGCTGTTATTGGCATTATTTTAATCTTTTTGAATTTGGATTTATATGCAAAGGTGACAAGAAATGTGCACGCTAATATTTACTATGAAAAATTTTTCCAATTTTTATTCGTGACACCCGTATCAGTGAATTTAACTTCCTGAACGCTTACTGCTTCCGACAACTTATTAAATGACGTTTGGTACTTTAACTGGCTCTAATGGTATTCCATGAACCTTTTACAACTGCTAAATGACAAATATTATCAAATCGTCACATAAGGTTTCCACCCGAAGATACAATTTTATTTACCGAGATTAGCGTAATGACCAACTCATATTCTACACTGCAAATACAGTTCATAACACAGCATTTTACCTCTTGACTACAAAATTTTGATCTTATTATCTTTTTTAGGCTTTCGGTGTACCCACCTTTGTCATGAAGTGACCAAATTGGAAGTTATGCAATCGTAACATTGCAATACCTTCACATTTAAACTTTTACTACCGATACTAGTAATTATTACCATCACTATTATACTAATATGAAGGATTTGCAAAGGGGCCTTGGAGGAAGCAACTGCTCTTCAATGCACGCGCGCGTCGGTTGGAGATGAAAAATTTATTTCTCAAAAACGGTACATACCTTCACATTTAAACTTTTACTACCGATACTAGTAATTATTACCAACAATTTGGTAACAATATGAAGGATTTGCAAAGGGGCCTTGGAGGCAGCAACTGCTCTTAAGGGGGTACTGCTGCATGGGTAAAATAGGATTTTGGTAATATCAATAAGACTCGATTATTTAATGAAATAATTAAGTTATTTAAAAAACATAGCAACTAGGAAAGATCATTGCAAGTACAAGTGCATTTTATAAAATAAAAATAAAATATTAACTCATAATATAACGGATACGTCGCTGGCATTTGTAAAAGACGGACGTGTTTTAAGTGCTCCGTTATCTACGTGTGCAAACGAATATTCAAAGTGTTAATTCAAATAAGGTAATACCTAAATATTAACTTTTTTATTCCCCGAATCATCCTTAACGTATTGTTTCAATACTAAATCAAACTTCTGGTAATTATAACTAGAAAGTCAGATAAAAGGGAAGCACATTATATGAATAATGCTGCTTACCCGGTAGACCCACTATCAATAATGTCTACAAACCAGCATCCAACTCAACAAAACCAATCGCAAGTCATGAATTTTCCTGCACCTCATACAGGTGCAAGCCAAACATCATTGAATTTAAATGCGATATCTAACACTACACAGGATGATAATATGAACTGCGATAGCAATAATAAACCAAACCAGCACGATTGGCAATCCGTTAAAAAACGTAAAAGAATACTTTCTCCTGAAATTACAACAGTAAACGAATTTACATTAAAAACAAACAACAGATTCTCATATCTGCCTATCGAAAAAGATACCTCCAACATCAACACTCAAACATTTCCCAATAGCGGTCGTCCACAAATATCAAAACCGCCACCAATATTTATTTATGGAGTTACCAATTATAAGAAAATGACTGACGACATCGCTAAAGTACTAGAAAAAGAACAATACTTCTGCAAAGCACTTCCAGATAACACCATAAAATAAACACAACGACCTCCGAAAATTATAGAAAATTAATGCAATGGGTTCGAGACGAAAAAATATTATCCCATACATATCAACTAAAGGAAAATCGAGCCTACAGAATTGTGTTAAGAAATCTGCATCACTCTGTGCCAGTCGAAGAGATCAAAGATGAATTAGAAGAAAAAGGACACAAAGTGCGAAATGTTACCAATATTAGACATCGACTAACTAAAGATCCTCTTTCATTATTTTTTGTAGATCTGGAACCAGCTACAAACAACAAAAACGTGTACGATATAAAATACCTGGGTAACAAATGCATAACAGTTGAACCACCAAAGAAAAAAATGTGCTCGTCCAATGCACAAGGTGCCAAGCATATGGACACACCAAAAAGTATTGCTATAGACCATACGCATGTGTTAAATGTGGTGCCTCTCACAACACAACTGAATGTACTAAGCTACCTAATACACCAGCAACATGTGCACTATGTGGAGCACAGCATCCAGCCAACTACAAAGGATGTACTGTCTACAGAGATCTCCAAAAAACTAAAGGAAGAACTTTTCCTAACTTCGCTCAAAGACAAACACCGGTGCATCAAGCGAATCAACATGGAACAAATTTTACAAATCAAGATTTTCCAACACTAAGAAATACTCAACCTGAAGCAAACACATTAAATCAAAATAATCGAAACAGCTATGCGAGAGTTCTTCAGTCTCCGCAAGGAAATACCCAAGAAAACATTGGGCATCAATTAAACAGTTTCTTGGTGGAATTTAAAAATATGTTTAACCAACTAATCCAACAAAATAGCATGATACTAAACATGCTAACATCAGTAATTAATAAAATTGTAAACTAATGGCGTCGTCTGTTAGTATTGCCGTCTGGAATGCAAACGGACTGTCACACCATAAAGAAGAACTTATAACATTCCTCAAATTAAATTCTATTGACATCGTATTAATTTCTGAAACTCATTTCACTGAAAGAACAGTATTTAAAATACCCTCTTATACACTTTACCATATAAACCATCCTGATGGCACTGCACATGGTGGATCTGCAATCATTATAAGAACTGCGATTTTACACAACGACTTACCTTCCCATCAAACTAACAAAATGCAAGTTACCAAAATTCAAATTTACTTTCAATCACAACCATTCGTCATAGCTGCAATATATAGCCCGCCAAGACACAATATTACACGCGATGATTACGAAGAACTCTTGCTATCATTGGGGAACAAATTTCTAATTGCTGGAGACTGGAACGCTAAACATACAGAATGGGGCTCCCGTCTAATAACAACTAAAGGTAGAAATCTCGTACATGTAATGCACCAATATAATTTCAGACACCTTTCAACCGGCGAACCGACATACTGGCCAAGTGACCAAAATAAAACACCCGATTTGCTAGATTTTGCTTTAATCCATGGTATACCCGATGTTTACACCAAAATCGAGTCCAGCCAAGACCTATCATCAGATCATACGCCAATAATTATATCACTTAGTGCAAACATCATAATCAAGCCCACAACACCAACACTATGTTCCAAGAAAACCAATTGGGAGGAGTTTCAAAACTATCTCACAGAAAACACAAAACTTAATATTCGGCTAAAACAAATCGAGGATGTGGATGATGCCGTACAACATCTTACGACAGTCCTGCAACAGGCAGCTTGGTTTTCTACCCCAACTAAGCAGCACAGCTTATCCCAAGTTAACAACATTCCACGTCATATAAGAGAGTTAGTTATTCAGAAACGCAAAGCACGTAAAAGATGGCAACAATCAAGAAATCAACATGATAGAAGTGAGTATAATAGATTGAATCACCAACTACACAGTGCTATTACAGAATCCCGAAATGCCACATTTGCGCACTATATTGAAAACCTCTCTAAAGTCGACCACTCCATATGGAAGGCCACAAAAAAATTTAAGAGACCTCAACAACATGTGCCTCCTATTAGAAAACCAGATCACACTTGGGCTAGAACGGATCAGGAAAAAGCAAAAACTTTCGCAGATCATCTTTCACAAACATTTACACCATTTGTTATGGATACAAACAACAGCGACGAAGAGATAAAACATTTTGTAAACACTGCCTGCCAACTATCATTACCAATAAAATCTTTTACTCCAGCAGAAGTGCAGAATGAAATTAAACTGCTAAATAACTACAAAACTCCAGGCTACGACCTTGTAACTGCACAAATTCTTAAACATCTATCAAAGAAGACATTGGTACTCCTCACAACCATATACAATGCAATGTTGAGACTATCCTACTTCCCCATAACATGGAAATTTGCTCAAGTGATAATGATCCTTAAACCAGGCAAACCACCCAACGAAGCGACATCATACCGACCTATTAGTCTTCTCCAAATTATGTCCAAGGTATTCGAGAAACTGTTCCTAAAAGAATCAGAGAGGTAATTGATCCAAATGACCTTATACCAGACCATCAGTTCGGTTTTAGAGAAGGACACTCTACAATTCATCAAACGCACAGAATTATCAACCTTATAGCTAAAAGTCTAGAAGAACGAAAAGTTTGCGGGGCTGTTTTCCTCGACGTTGCCCAGGCCTTTGATAAAGTGTGGCACTTGGGATTGCTTTACAAAACAAAACTTGCGTTACCTAGTCCATATTATCTCATGATAAAATCGTACCTCTCGGATAGATTTTATCAAGTCAAATATAGTAGTGCAACATCAGATTACTACCAAATTAAATCTGGGGTTCCACAGGGAAGTGTTCTGGGACCCTTTCTATTTGCTGTATACTGCGGACATTCCGACCACTGAGAACACGACCATTTCCACATTTGCTGATGATACAGCTTTGCTATCAAGCAATGACAATCCATTAACCGCAGCAAATTTTTTGCAGAATCATTTAAACCTGTTGCAAGCTTGGTTTGCTAAATGGAAAATTAAAGTTAATCAAGGTAAATCAGTGCAAATTACTTTTACAGCGAGGCATACCATCTGCCCACAAGTGTCAATCAATGACTCTCAGATACCTACTGGAGCGGAAGTGAAATACCTGGGGTTACACCTTGACCAGAGACTAACTTGGAGAAACCATATCAAAGCAAAGAAAACACAACTGAACTTAAAAGTAAGGCAAATGTCATGGTTAATTGGAAGAAAATCTAAGCTTTCAGTTGAAAATAAAATACTATTATATAAAACAATTTTGAAACCGATATGGACATACGGTATCCAACTTTGGGGATGCACCAAACCGTCAAACACCAAAATTTTGCAAAGCTTCCAATCGAAAACCTTGCGTATGATGCTTAATGCACCGTGGTACGTAAGCAATTTGACGATCCACCAAGACTTGACTATGCCATTCATCACTGAAGAAATTGCAAGATTCGCTTCTAGCTACCATAAAAAATTGCCAGCACACGAGAATCAACTCATAACAACGCTCGCAAATAATCCGAACATAGCCAGAAGATTAAAGCGACAGTGGCCAAGCGACCTAGTGCTAGAGTGAAGACCTTTTCAAAAACAAATTCTATATTAATGAGGGTCATCGCTGGATGACTTCTCAATTCAAATTAAAACTTATATCAAATTTGCTTATTACTCAGTTTGAGTAGATTGTAAATATGCAGTTCAATAAATATAAAAAAAAAAATAATATAACGGGTTAAAACTATACTAACTTCCGTAGTTTATTCTCGGAATGGTTCCTCCGCATCATGCGATTTCTATCTATTTTAATTTGTGATACATACAGTAGCGCTCATAAATATGGTTGCTCTCATTTTTTTAGCAAATATAAATAAAAGCAAAACTTATTTTGCAAATTGTTGTATCATTCCTAAAAGTAAGTAGGCTAATATAGATTTTGGCATATAAAATTTAATGTTGGTAATAACGTGAACAGTATAAAAATATAATTATTTCTTATATTAGAAGATCCGAACCTAAATCGACCTTCACCGAGTTGATAATAGAGTGAAACCTATTTTATAATAAATTTAGTATATTAGAAAATATATTAAAAATAGGTTGCCAAAAAAAAATCCTGGACAGGCTATTTTTAATATTTTTAAAAAAAATGTTTTTTAATTAAATTTTGTAACATCAAGATAATAAGAAAATTTTATTCTGACTTAAAGTACAAAACGTATAGAATGTGCAGCTTGACCGATCAAAACGAGACTTGTGGCATTCGAAAAAGTTCTACTCAACTTAGATTTGTCAATTTGTTTGTAAGATATTGTTGTTGCAAAAGTTAAAAAAAAAATTTTTGTACGTTTTGTACTTTAAGTCTTAATAAAATTTTCTTATTATCTTGATGTTACAAAATTTAATTAAAAAACATATAACACTTATTTCAGCCTGCATCAAAATGCTTGGGAGAAGTTGTGAATTTTTGAAATTTTTGGGGCGGCGGCTATACCCTTCATCCCCTGATTTTTTTTTTATTTCTGAAATATATGTTGTACTTATCACTATTGTCTATCATTTGACACTAATTTCAGCCTGTATCAAAATGTTTGGGAGAAGTTGTGAATTTTTGAAATTTTTGGGGCGGCGGCTATACCCTTCAGCCCCTGAATTTTTTTGATTCTGAAATATATGTTGTACTTATCACTATTGCCTATCATTTGACACTAATTTCAGCCTGTATCAAAATGTTTGGGAAAAGTTGTGAATTTTTGAAATTTTTGTGGCGGCGGCTATACCCTTCAGCCCCTGAATTTTTTTGATTCTGAAATATATGTTGTACTTGTCACTATTGCCTATCATTTGACACTAATTTCAACCTGTATCAAAATGTTTGAGAGAAGTGAAATTATTATTGAAAAGTACCAGACCTGCATAATTTTTGTAAGTGGAACCGACTTTTTTATCATTTAACCGTTGAATTTGTGTTTTTTATTATTTTTACTTTCATGTTATCACCTTGAGAACTAAAAAATATTATTTAATGACCTGTTATTTAAAATAAATAAATTTAAAAAACTTTAATTATTTGTCTGGTCCACTGTAAAACTCATTTATTTGATTCTGATTCTGGTGCTGTCTTCAGCCACATAAGGAAATCTATGAATTTTTCTAGAAATCCAGAGAGATTTTCGGAGAGAGGCTTTATGATTTACTACGTTAACCTTTTTCTTTACTCTTTGGGAACATAAGAACATAAAAAGATAGAATATTTTATAGGATCATTTAAAAAATAGTTGATAGTTTAATAAAAGTTAAAAAGTGTCAGGTAGAAAAAAAAAGAAAAGTTAGTAAATATGTTAGCGTTAGAGAAGGAAAACGGGGTGGATTATGTGCTGTGGCTGGTGGAAGAGTTAAAAAAAATCCTCAGAAAAGGTAGGGAGAAGAAGAATACAGAAGGAAAAATACAAAAAGGATTCGTAACATACTTTTAGAAAAATCTGGGGAATTAAAAGAAATTTCATTAGTAAGAGTATGCAACACAAAATATACGTGTGCATCGTACAAAATGTCTGCGATTAATATTCTCAATAAATTCCAAGTTTTATTTTTTTCGTTTTGTTACAAAGCCTATATATTTAAAAACTACTTACCGAAACCTCACGACTTAATTCGGGTAGAAAATATATCGGGCTATAACTTTCGTCTACTACATTTTTTTTGAAAACCAACCCATTTCACAGAAAATCCCAAAATAATGAACAGTCGGTACAAAAAATATAATAGATTAAACTACGACAAAATTTTAAAATCTAATCAAGGTCAGAAAGTTTTATGTTGTCAATTTTTTGAATCTTTTTATATTCTTTCAAAAACCGTTAGCTAAGGTCACAATTTTGAATCAGGCTGCAACTTTTCAAAATTTTAAAATGAAAGCTTTATAAAATACCGTTTAAAAGTTAAGTTTGAATAAAATAATTTTTTTATTATATAAAAAAAATTAGAGATACAAAATTAAATTATGCAAACTTATTTAACGAGGTTAATCTGCTTGAAAATGAGAAAAAAATATTTAAATTTTTAAAGATTTTGAAAACAATTTAATTTCGATTTTGACAACAACAAAATTATAAGAAAATTATGGTAAAAGCGGAAAACTATCGCATCGAAATTAAATCAAAAAGCTAAATAAAAATTTTATTTTCACAATTTTTTTTTATTAACTCTTCGACATATTTTCAAAAGCTCCTTTGAAGTTTGCTCGAAATCACATGCAGTGGAAAAAATAGAATAATGAATGGAAATTTTGGGGAAGGCTCTTGTACAATAAGGTTTTATGGGAAATGTAAAAGTAGTTAAGCGATCGAATAAATTCAAAAATTTACATTTTTTACAAACTGTTCCGTCTCATCTACCTCTCTGCTCTCTCGCGTCTACCGCCCGCGCTTTACTCACTCAGCGTTACTCCTTCTCTGTCACCTTGGACCCCACAAAATTATGAGTGACGAAATCGAGCGTTAGGATGGTGTAATATTATTTTATATTAAAATATTCGCGGTGTTTAAATTTAAAAATGTAGCCCGTGAAATTTACGCCATCTCGGGGTGGAATAGGGAAATAGCGCGTCTTTTACCCTACTTCGGACACGGTCGGACACTTGTTACGGGGTAGTCGAGGGTGTATACTGGTAGCTGACCGTTGGTATGTTAATGGTGGTTTAAAATTATTCATGTACAAATAATTTGCAAGTAAGAAAATTTAAATAATTAATTATTGCAATTAAACTTAGGTGATTTCAAAATTCGTGTAAGTACGATTTATATAATATTAACAAAAAGTCAATAATATCGATTATTAATTTCCACCCTCGAGGGAGGAATCCATATTGGTTTTGTTTAGCGTGGGTTGTTTGAGATGGGTTTATACGTGTTTTGTTTTATGTTTTAAAATGGCTTGGTGTTTGATGGATTTTTGTTTAAAATGTGAATTGGCATTAATTTAATTTATTTCAAATCGGGTTTGTGATTTATGAATATTTATTTATTGGTTTATAAGCTTGATTGGTTACTTGATCGCAGGTATCTATTGTTTCTATAGGTAATTTATCTTTTGGTGAGGTATTATAAATTCTGTGATTTGGTTATTTATATTTGTGATTTATGTGTAAATTTGGGGTGGTTATGCAATTAATTAAGGTTTTATTATGTGGGGTCGACAAATGTAAATTTAAGGTCAGGGGCGTATTAGGGATTTTACACAAAAGGGCCGAGGTTGCCAATAGATTGACATATAATTAATTTAACCATCTAAATGAATGTGATTTCGTCTGATTGTACTATTGTTCCTACGACAAAAAAAAAATTGCACATGGTGATGTGAATCAGAATTGCACATAGTGATGTGAATTCTAATAGGTTTCGACTGCAAGAGATGCTCCCTATTTAATATAAAACAATAGTAACAGGGGTTACAATTTCTGTGATAGTGTGTGAAAGTTGCATAATTAGGTTCTGTTGTTTTGGTTTAATTATCCTTGAGGTGATGAATTAATTAGATGCAATCTTTATGGTATTATTTAGGTCATTAAGGTTTTATTCTCTATCATTAGGTATTATTTAGGTTTGGGGTTTTGCACATGTTAATTTATGTTTAGGGGTCACCGTCACTATTATTATCTATTATCTACAAATTGTTATCAACTTTACTTATCTGAAAGTCCCCACCAACACATACAGGTGGAGGGAATTTTAATTATCTGCTTAAGCACATTGTACAAAACCAAGATTAATGAAAATCAGTAACAAAGTAACAATAAAAGCATAGCAGTTGCAATTAAAATATAGCAAACGAATACTGCATACGCATAGTAACAATTTACAACTGAAATCATAAGGTTATTATTATTTAAGGACAATTTGTTCTCACATTTACTTTTATATGTAGCTTGCGATCAAAGCCAAATCAAGTATTAAATCAAGTCGATATTGACACTATTTTATTTACTAAATAACCGATCTCACAGATGAAGATTAAGGTTTTTCTCTAACTCTACTGAGTTTGTTCGATTTTCCGTGATGTAGATATTTAATAACATATCCAAAACCTAACTGACTTGTGTTTTATTTCAACTGGTGTTATTTTAGTGTTCGATTTGGGGTTTCGGAAGGTTTACTCAAGCATCGAGCCATCTCCGTTTATGTTATGTGTTTTTGCTTATATGTTTAGGTCAGCAGCGACACCACGGGGTGAGCAGATTTAGTTATTTAGGACGCCACTGGTTTTTGTTTTGGTTCAACTACTGTTTGTTTTCCGTCTGTTTAAAGAAGTTGGGTTACGATTTACACAACGTGTGGGGTTCTCTTGACGATCACGAGGTTAAGCCAAGGTTATTTAGGTTGGGATTCGAAATTTGTGGCGCGAATTTCGAATGTGTCGGGGAGAACATTACAATGGTAAAACTGATTTTACATAAGCAATAATAGGACACAAGTAACGGTAAGGAAAAAATGGATCTTAATCCCAATTACTGTGATTTGAGAAAAATTGTTAATTTCGAAAGCTGATAGTTGGAGCCCCAATATAATAAGAAGATTATTTTCTATGGAATTTATTGGAAATTGAGCCTGAAATACAAAAACAAAATATATAATTTGGAATAATAAATCATTTAAGGCAGAACAAACATGACATAATTTATGTTAAATGGGACGGAAACGCTTAAATTCGAGAAAGCAGAGTTTTTACTTTTTTGGGAACAATTTTTATAACAGGTAACCTGGTAACAAACATAAAATACAGTCAATAGCAACACTCGGCGAAGCTGGCTGGTGGACCTAGGAGAGTGGCGGATTTTGCGTCCTGATTCTTGAGAATTGAACCCTGAATTTAGAAATTGAATTTGAATAATTATATAATACTGATGAACTGCATAAAAATTAACATAAATTTGTTAAATTTGTTTTTATTTATTTGATTATTAATTCCACCCCCCACCCCCCAGTATAATTTATGTCATCGTTCTCAAGAAAACCAAAGCGCTGTAATAAACCCTACTCGTGATCTGTAAACATTGAATGTTTTACCTTTCAGCAGTGATGCACTGGAAGGTGTTCCACACTCCCCAGACCCCCCGGTTTGTGCAGTTTACTTTTTATTAGTAATAAATTGAAGACATCAGCATAACCGATCTAGAAAAAATCCCCAGAGAAACTAACGTTAACAAGTCACACTCAAGTAACTAATATTCCAATTAGCCCAAATTATAAACCAAAGTTGTAAAGACCGGGGGGTCTGGGGGGTGTGGAGCACCCCCCAGGAACACTCAAACTGTGATAGATAAATTTGCAAACTTGTAGTTATTAGAATTAAGCGATAATGGTGAAAAATTTTAGCATAAAAAATATAAAGCAATAACCAAGAATCTGCGGGGGGAAGAAAGGATTATGAATTCCCCCCAGTATATGTCATCGATCTCAAGAAAATCAAAGCGCTATAACAAACCCTACTCATAAGCTGGAAACATTGAATGTTTTACCTTTCAGCAGCGAAGCACTGGAGGGTGTTCCACACCCCCCAGACCCCCCGGTTTGTGCAGTTTATTTTTTATTAGTAACAAATTGAAGACATCAGCATAACCGATCTAGAAAAAATCTCCAGAGAAACTAATTAATCCTAACTTTAACAAGGTACACTCAAGTAACTAATATCCCAATTAGCCCAAATTTTAAACCAAAGGGATAAAGACCAGGGGGTCTTGGAGCACCCCCCAGGAACCCTCAAACTGTGATAGATAAATTTAGAAACTTGTAGTTATTAGAATTAAGCGATAATGGTGAAAGTTTATAACACAAACAAATGCAGTGACCAAGAATCAAGGGGGGGGAAGAAAGGATTATAAATTCCCCAGTATAATATGTCATCGATTTTAAGAAAACCAAAGCGCTATAATAAACCCTACTCATAAGCTGTAAACATTAAATGTTTTACCTTTTAGCAGCGAGGCACTGGAGGGTGTTCCACACCCCCCAGACCCCCCGGTTTGTGCAGTTTACTTTTTATTAGTAATAAATTGAAGACATCAGCATAACCGATCTGGAAAAACTAATTAATCCTAACTTTAACAAGTTACACTCAAGTACTAATATCCCAATAAACCAAAGTTGTTTAGACCGGGGGGGCTGGGGGGGTGGAGCACCCCAGGAACACTCAAACTGTGATAGATAAATTTGTAAACTTGTGGTTATTAGAATTAAGCGATAATGATGAAAATTTAGCATAAAAATATAAAGCAATAACAAGAATCTGGGGGAAGAAAGGATTATGAATTCCCAGTATATGTCATCGATCTCAAGAAAATCAAAGCGCTATAACAAACCCTACTCATAAGCTGGAAACATTGAATGTTTTACCTTTCAGCAGTGAGCACTGGAGGGTGTTCCACACCCCAGACCCCCGGTTTGTGCAGTTTACTTTTTATTAGTAATAAATTGAAGACATCAGCATAACCGATCTGGAAAAACTAATTAATCCTAACTTTAACAAGTTACACTCAAGTACTAATATCCCAATAAGTCAAAGTTGTTGCGACCGGGGGGTCTGGGGGGTGTGGAACACCCTCCAGTGCCACGCTGCTGAAAGGTGAAACATTCAATGTTTACAGCTTATGAGTAGGGTTTATTATAACGCTTTGGTTTTCTTGAGAACGATGACCATAATTAAACCGGGAGAAATTAATAATCAAATAAATAAAAAAACAAATTGGCAGGAGCTGGATGCGATCACTAGCTACAGTGATCAGCGCAAAATTACTAAAATAGAACTCGGATATATCATATCTTGTATCATGGTTCAGAAATACGTAAACAAACCAAACGATCGTGTATGGTAATAGTGCTAATCAAAAGACAATTTAAACCAGCGAATTGCTCTGCGAAAGCAAGCGTCTGCATCAGTGATGGTTTGGGCCGCGGTAACTGCCGCAAGGCGCACACCACTCATTTTATTGAACAGAGCGTAAAGGTAAATCAACAAATCAACCTTGAAAAGATTTTAAACGATGCTTTGTTACCTTCGACACGTAAAGAATTCGGTAAAAACCATTGAACGTTTCAACAAGATTTGATGGGTATTAACATGAAACCCAACGTTTTTTACAAGAAAAAGTGCCCAACTTCATTTCTTCACAACAATAGCCACCATATTTTCCGGACGTGAACTCAATGGATTTTTCTATATGGTTCATTCTGGAATTCCAAAGTATCAATTAATTAAAAATATGAGACGGTCGACGCCTTAAAGATTGCCCTTCGCTGAGAATGGGACAAAATACCATCAGACCACATTGGTGCAGTGTGTGAAGCCTACTCGGACAGACTAGATGCTATTATCTGCGATAAAAAATATTTAAAATAATATATTTTTTTAATATTTGAAAAAATGTTTTTACGATATTATTATTATTGCAGTTTTTAAATAAAAAAAATCTAAATTGACAAAATTACAGCATTTTTAATTGGTAACACTTCGAGTGCCGACCCCATACATACTTAATAAAAACATATTTACAAAATTAAAATTAAGGATTTTTACGCGCAACTTGCTCGGAGGTGTAAAAATTTAAAATAGTCATAACCCTAAAATTCGACTTAACGGGAGCTAACGTGCTTACCTCTCCCAGTAATTTTGTAAATATTGGGTAAGTAGCTCCCGGGCGGTAAATCGAATTTTTGAGCAAAATTGGTCTCTAAGATTTGATCTTCGTTGGAACCTTAGTGAGCTTTCATTTCTGTTGTTTGAGCCTCAACCAAAGTTTGAGCAAAGTTATTATAGATATGTTTTATCATTTTTTCTTCTATTCAAAATTTTTGCTTAAATTTGGTGTCAATCTATAGAGCTTCATTTGAGCTCCAATGAGTTTTTATGTTTGCATCTAATTGTAATTTAATTTTACTTTATCATATGTAATATGAGAAAGTATTGTTTTTGTGCAGAAAAAAATTTGAGATTTTGATGGATTTACACTTTTGAGGTCCCTGAGTAAAATAAGACCATTTCAAAAATGTCTGTGTGTGTGTGTGTGTGTGTATGGGTGTGTGTGTGTGTGGTCAAATTTGTGTGCGACCTACAGCAAAACTAATAGGAATTTTCAAACAAAATTTTGGATTTTGTATCCTTATGTTGAGACTTAGAGCTGATTAGATTTTGGCTAAAATTGATTCACGGGAACTATTTTTTTATTTTTAAATTTTATTATTTAATATTAGTTTTAATTAATATTTCAAAACTAATAAGAATTTCAAAACGAAATTTAGGATTTAGCATACTTATGTCGAGATTTAGAACTGATTAAATTTTAGTTAAAATTGTTTTATGAAAACTATTGTTTTTTTATTTTTTTAAGTTTTATTATTTAATATTAGTTTTTAATTAATATTTTGAAAAGTAATACGAATTTCTAAACTAAATTTAGGTTTTCGCATATTTTAATCGATATTTAGAACTCATTAAATTTTAGTTAAAATTTGTTTATATAAACTATTGTTTTTTATTATTTTAAATTTTATTATTTAATATTAGCCTTTATTTAATATTTTAAAAACTAAAAGGATTTTCAAAACTAAGGTTGGAAATTTGTTATGTTTATGGCAGGAATTAGAACTGATTAAATTTTGGATAAAATTGGTTCATGGAAGCAATTCTTTTTAAATCTTTTTATTGAATATTAGTTTTATTAAATATTTCAAAACTAATGAGAATTTCAAAACTAAAGTTGGTATTTTGTATTTTTATATTTAAACTTAGAGCTGATTAGATTGTAAGTCACATTGGTTAATGGAAAATATTTTTTTCCTTTTATTATTAAAGATTATTTTTTTTAATATTTAATAAAAGTATATGATAAAGTCATGGGCATGGCCACATGATTTTTTAATTGGGGAGGTGCTCAAATGTTTGATATCAATTTTGACAAAAAACTCGATTTGTAGGGTGGCGCAGCAACATGTATGTATCTCAATATTTATTTATAACTCATAATTTCATAGAATTAATTTTATTATTTTAATTTTTATCAAGCTTCCTTTTAATAGGGATGTTATATGATTTTTGAAGTATTTCTCTTTATAAACTTTAGGTCCTGGTAAACAGCACTGCATAGATAAAAAGTTCAGGAAACCTTCAGTTTTCTCAAAAAAATTTGAAAATTGATTTTTGAAACCGTGTTTTTAGCGCGAATGACGTCACAAACTATTTTTTTAACAACTGGCAACTCAGCAAATGCAGTTTGTGTTGATAATGTAACCTATAAATAGTTTGTGTAAAAATTGAAAAATGAATTTTAATAAAAACACAGAAAACTCGGAATAAACCATTTTCTTATAATTGCTTGTGACTACAGTTTGTATTAAAATAAATATATATTAATAAAAAATACAATTTAAATGGTAAACGTTACATTGTTTACAACTGTCAGATACAAGTCAAATATTTAACTGTCAGATCTTTGCGACGTTGTAAAATTTCCACTAAAACGTTCGGGATCACGCGTCTGACGTCAGAGACGTAATCGGCTGACCGATTCATTTTTAAATTTCAAATTTGATTTTCTCAGCGCAGACCGCATTTCAAAAATTTTTATTTCGGTTATAAATTTCATTTGATATTATTTTCAAGAATTAATAGGAGTTATCACTAAATTCGATACCATGCAACATCCCTATTGTTGCATTCTCACTTTCTGAATATTCAAAATATTAAATAATAAATAACAAAGTGTGTATTTTTTTATAATTTATTTTATTTCATTTTAAATTTTACAATAAAATTTTAAAGTTTCTATTTGGGTGGATACTTTATTGGCGTGTATATTTCAGCAAACAAAGCTAAGTCAGCTATCGCAAGGTTTAAATATATCACATTGACGCCAATTTTATATATTCCATTAGGGACAAGTGGGGGGAGAAAAGTTTCATCGATAACAAAATTGCATACATGGTAAGTCACATCCTATAAAATAAAAAAATAAAATATTGCTTGATGTAAAGTTGCTTTTGAAAACCTTATAAAAGTAGCAGCTGGTTATGTTACCACAATGAATTGAATTTATCATTCCTCCAACATTCGCCTGGTAAGCTTTGTTCAAATTGACTTGAAAACGAAGCGGAAAATGACGATACTCGTTACTTAAGAATTTATAGGCCTGAATGAGGATCTAAAATTGTACTTTTAAATTACAAAAATATACACGACGTTAAACAACGGTAAATAAGATAAGAATGATAAGTTTATCAAGAGACGCAACCAGACTATCGCAGATTCTGAAATACAGATGGCGATAGTGTTGAAGTTGTTTCTAGAAATTAATCAACTGTAAATCTGTATCTGTGAATAATCCTTACATTCGACACAATTAGTAACAAGCGTCCGTTATGTTGAAATTTAAATTTTTGGTACTAAATTTCCCATAACATTACATTTTCTTCCTTATCTTCCTTTCCAAATTTATAATACATTTTACTGTAAAATAGTAAAAAAAAATTAAATTTCAATAAAAATATTTACCTCGAGTTTATCTTCAACGTCCACCAAAAACCTAAGTGTGATATTGATAGCTGTAGTGGTTCGATTATACTTAAACGATATAATATTTAAATCATCGTAACAACTTTTATTGAAACTTATCACTTGAAATCGAAAATCTTTAATTTTATAACTTTGCTGATGAAACTGAAAGTTAAATTACTTAATGCTTTTTTAGTATAAAAATGTTGTATAAATACTTTTGATAATATATCACTGCCACCATCACACCTAACATTTTTCACAAATAATGCCACCAAAAATAAAATAATTTTATTTCTCATGTTAGGTTAATTCAGCCCAGTGGATTTTACTGATAAATACTTATCATATTCGGATATTATATGACCAAGTTAATGATTTTGTTTACAAAAAAAAATTATTTCTCCCTGGGAATTTAAAATAAAAGCTGTAATTTATAAAATAACAAATCAAATATATATAATTATATTGAAGGTAATCCATTGAAGGTAACGAACTGCTGATACAGTTCCAGTCGAATTGATACGGGGGTTTGTGTATGAATGAAAAAAAAATCTTCTCAAAGTATGGTAAGTTTAATACAAAATTTAAAATATATTGTTTTTTTTAAACTTTTTAAACTCACTTGGCTTTCTTTGAGATAGTACAGGGGTTTGGTGTGGCCGTTAAGAATCAACCATTAGTTTTAACCTTTTCAATAATATTATAACCAAAAATAACTAAAGAATTTTAAAAATTTTAATTTAAAAAAAATATTTAATTTTCCCGCGCTGATTAACCAATGAAAATTAAACGTGGTTGTGCGATGTTGTCTAAGTTGGTGGCTGTCAAATATGACACGAATTTTACATTATAAATAGGAAAAAAATAGGATTATGTGTATTTAACGATTACTATCTTCACAAAATCATAATACATAATCTACATAATTAAATAATTCTACTTATAAACATTAGATATACATACATATTATCTGCATTACCAAGAGTTATTTAAAAATTGCTCGGCAGCCTGGCAATTTTTCTTAATTGTAATAATTGGTTTTTAAAACCCCGCGTGTTTAGGGCAACTACGTCATAACCTAGAGTACTATTTTGTTAATCTTAATTATTTTTCTTCTTTAATTTATTTATCTGTTTAATGTCTAATTTATTATTCTCTAAGTCTTGCCTTGATAAAAATACCTAATACATACGGGTTTAATTCAAAACGGGAGGCGTGCGCCTCCTACTACTCCCTACTACTGGACATCCAGGGAGACATCCCAGCTAAATTGCTAAATTGCTAAATTTAGCTAAATTGATTTCAAGCCGCCACTGAATCTCTGTCATTTTTTTATTGATGTTTAGGTTTATGAACGTAACAATTTTTAATTGTTTCTCTTACGTTTTTGTTCTGAATCGTTCATCATCTCCTTTTTTTTTCTTTACTTTTATTAGCTTCTTTTCTCAGTAGTACGCAGCCCCTTTACAATAATATTATTAAATCTTTGTCTTTTTTTATTATTTTCGTCGTTCTCTTCCAATGCCTCTATTGTGTCAATCAACTCCTGTCTTTCTGCCTCCCATTCCCTTTCCTTTCTTTGGATACCAGCTTTCAGTTCCTAAATCTCTTCTGTTAAATTACTCTGGGGTCTTACTGATTTTTTGAACTTCCTTGTTATATCAATTATACCGGCCAACAAAAAAAATGTTTTGTGGTGAATAGGGTTTTGAAACTGATTTAAGGCATATTTGGGTCGCCAAATCTAAAACTGTTTTCAGTTTTTTTTTATCAGGTCTAAATTTTTTAGATAAGTCATTTTTGGAAAAAAAATTTTTCGCTGATAAATTTATGCTTATTATTAAAAAAACCGTTTCACACTTTACATGTTAAGGCAATAATGCTATTAATCCGCCGTATAAATATTATATATAAGTAAAAATTACTTCACATGTTGAATAAAAATAAAATAAGCCGAAATAGAAGAAGTTGTGTTAATCATCCTGATGTGTTTTGCTACATATGCGGAGAATACGTGTTAAAAAAAACCACAAGAAATATTACTGACTTTGCAAAGAGAGTTTATCTTGGATACTTTGGTGTTAGGCTTGGTGATCAGGATAAAATTTGGGCACCGCATCAAGTCTGTAAAAGTTGTACAGAACATTTAAGACAGTGGTCTACCGGAAAAGAAGTGGTCTAAAATTTGGCATACCGATGATTTGGAGAGAACCCCAAAACCACTTTGATGACTGTTATTTCTGCCTAGTAAATACTTTTGGAATCAATCGAAACAATCGTAACAAGTGCACTTATCCTAATTTACTTTCTGCAAGCCGCCCGGTCCTCACTCAGAGGAAGTGCCACTTCCAACGTTTCACCAGCTACCACAACTCTGTGAGAGCGAGTATTGTCCTCTGATACTGATGAAGGTTACAATGATTCTTGTGAGGGATGTCATCAATTCCAAAACGTTTCAAGCAGACCGAATTAAATAATTTCACTAGAGATCTCAACCTGTCAAAAGAAGCTTCTGAATTACTTGCTTTCAGATTGAACGAGAAAATTTACTGGAACAAGGAACCAAAATTACCTTTACCGTGCAAGGAAAAGGATCTGCTACCCTTCTTTTTCAAGAAGACAGTCATTGTCGATATTAAAGGACCCGAAAATTGGGTCTTTCGGAATATTTTCCAGATGATTGGCGTCTATTTATTGATAGCTCAAAGCGAAGTTTGAAATGTGTCTTTCTACACAATGGAAACAAATATGCTTCAATACCAATTGCTCACTCAACAAAAATGAAAGAAGAATATAACAATATAGCTTTGACAATTCTACCAGCATGCAAGCACTGATGAAATCATTTAATCTTAAGACAACAATTATCAAAATAAAATTTGCAATTTTTTAGCATTTCTTCTCTTAATTTAACTCATAACTCGAAATCCGTTAATTCTTGAGGATAAGAGGTTATAAAGCAGTTTGTAGATAAATAAATGATCTTTAAAAAATTACTAATTCATTAATACCATCAAATCAATGGTTACAGTGCTAGGGGCCTTTGAAGACGAAAATTCAAATAATTGCTTTAAAGTGGGTTACCCCCCAAGGGTTTGAACCAGGACAAAAATTTTATTTAAAAATATATCTTACAAGGGGAAACCGGCAACTTCCCCTCACTGAATTGATCCATTTTCATTGTGCGTGTAGGTCTTGTATTGGACTTCAACAGGTGCAAGTATAAGGGCACGCTTCTTGGCCAATTTCGAGAAAATTATATTTAAATAATTATATATTCCTATGAATCAAAAAATTAATAAGTTTAATGATCTATGCTATATCTTCTTTCAAAAGTCTAGCGCTATAATAAACATACTATAATCTGTAAGCATTGAATGCTACGTTTTAGAGAGGGGCACTGGGGTGTTCCACACCCCAGACCCGGTTTGTGCAGTTTAATTTTATCAGAAAAGAATGGAAAATATCAGCGTACTGATCTTTGAAAAACTATCTAATTCTTTAACAAGTCACAGTCAAGTAACTAATATCCCAATTAGCCAAAACATATAGCAAAGTTTTAGAGACCGGGGTCTGGGGATGTGAACACTCTCCAGTGCTTTACTGCTGAAAGGCAAAACATTCAATGTTTACAGTATATGAGTATCGTTTATTATAGCGCTTGGTTTTCTTAAAATGATACATATTATACTGGGGAAATTCATAATTTCTGATTTGGTATGCTTTATATTTTTGTGCAAAATTTCACCATTATCCTTAATACTATAACCATAAATTTGCAAACTTACAACAGTTTGAGGTTCCTGGGGATGTCACAGACCCCCGGTCTCAACTTTGATTTATATAAAATTGAATTAGTTTACTTGTTAAAGTTAGGATTTTAGTTTTCTGGGGTTTTTTAGATAGGTATGCTGATACTTCAATTTAATAATAAGAAATAAACTACAAACTAAGGGGCTGGAGGGTGGATGCACCTCCAGTCCTCCTCTAAAGTAAAAATTCAATTTTAAGATTATTATTTTATTATAGCTTTTTTTGGAACGATGAATTATACTAAATAATTCAATAAATATAATTGGCAACTTCGACTCACCAGTTTTTTGATATACCAATTTTATTAAAACTTAATTCAATTACAGAATACAGGCCAACATTTGAATTTAGGAAGTTACAGGTTCCTTATTAAACTCTTATATAACCACCTCAAAGGTTTACCATAATTACGGAGACACCCTGTATTATTTTTGTTTTTCTGAATATTTTGAAAGATAAAGAAATACAAGAGAAAATAAAGCTTCAGCAAACAGGTAAAAATGAAGAACAAACAATTAGAACTATTTTGGATTCCAAATTCTAAGTTCAAAATTACCATAACTCTACTTCACTTCCTCCCCATTAAAAAAAACTAATATAACAGATATAAGGTACAATTATGTTAAATTAGTTAAATTTAAAATTATAACATTTTTTAAATAAGTATTGTATTGTATTGTATTGTACTTAGGGGTCGATTGGCTATGTGTGCCTTACAGAACTGCGACCAGTTTTGATCTTTTGTTCATAACCCTTCTAATTGGCTTTTAGGAATTCAATCTTGCTAGCAAAACAAAGAATGGTCCTAAGAGGCTTGCTTTTCACCTCCCTTGGTGTCAGTTGTGTTTGTCCCAAATATTTTTGCCTAAGTCTAGTTAGTGCAGTGCAAGTGCAAAGAATGTGCTCGGCCGATTCAATTTCCGATTCACAGAGTCTGCATTCATTATTTTCTTCAAAACCCATTTTTTTGAGGTGATATCTCACCTGGCAATGGCCAGTGAGCAGCCCCGTAATGAGTCTAATTTCGTTCTTTGATAAGAGAAGAAGCTTTTTAGCTTCTTCAGTCGAGTACTCTATGAATTTCTTCGCCTGTCTCTGTCCTGGTGCATTATGCCAGAGGATATTTTTGCTCTCTGCCTCCCACCTCTGGACCGCCTCCCCCCTAAGTGCTTTGGATAGCCCACAGAAGGGTTCGGGCCCAATAGGGGTAGCATTTGAGCCCAGTCTGGCTAGCTCGTCAGCCATCTCGTTTCCCTCAATTCCTTCATGCCCTGGCACCCAGCGGAGGGCAATTTTATTGCCCCTTGCCAGTTTTTGAGGATTGTCTGCATTCCCAGGTGGACAGGGACTCGAAGCTATTGGCTTCTAGTGCCTTTATCGCAGCTTGGCTGTCAGACATTATGTTTATTTGCTTTCCTTTACCTTCCTTTGCAGGCACTCATGGGCACATAATGCAATTGCAAGTATTTCAGCTTGCATGATTGTTGGGTAGGTACCTAAGGCTATGGATGCCTCATATCTTGGGCCATATATGCCTATGCCTGTTCCCCATTCAGTTTTTGATCCATCTGTGTACCAGTTGGAGGATTTTGTGTCCGTTTGTATTGTTTGACTTTTCGCCGTAGCTCGGTCCTGAATAACAACTTTGTACGGCGTCTCAAAGTCAAAGGTTTTGGAATTATGTCCCAAGGTTTTTCAAGTAGATCTGGCTTTAAATAGTCCAGTATCTTTAGGTGACCTGTTCTGTCTCCCGGTTTGAATTTCCTATTTTGGGTGATTTTATGGCGGTTTGTAGGGCTTCTCTCTTCACCCGTAGGTGAAGAGGTGACAGATCTAAGAGTGCCTCTATAGCCGCGGTTGGGGTTGTGCACATAGCCCTGTAATACCCAGACACACTAATCTTTGCAGCTTCTGTAATCTGCTTTGTGTCGTTATTTCATTGGTTTTTGTCCACCATACGAGTGATGCGTATGTGACAATGGGTCTTATTATTGATGTATATGACCAATGGATCATTTTTGGTCTTAGTCCCCAGTTCCTTCCAAAAAGTTTGCGACAGGCCCAGAAGGCTCCCGTTGCTTTGGAAAGAGTTTTGTCCACATGAGGTTTCCATGTGAGTTTGGCATCCAGGGTTACCCCCAGATACTTCACTTCTCCGGAAAAAGGTATCAATGAACCCCAAAGCTGCGGCGCTTTAAGGTTCATTTTCTACGCTTAGTAAAAGGAACTATGATGGTTTTGAAGGATTCACTGTGAGCTCTTCCTTTACGCACCATTCTTTTATCTTGTTTAGGCAGTTTGCATTAGGTTTGATATTATGCCTTCATGCTTGCCCTAATTGTAACGACAATGTCATCTGCATACCCCAATACGCAGAATCCATCATCAGTTAATTTCTTCAGTAGGTCGTCCACTACGATGGACCACAAGAGTGGTGACAACACCCGCCCTGTGGGCATCCCTCGCCGTGGCCATCGAGATTTCCTCCTCCTAGTGAGGCCGTTACTATGCGGCTTTTAGCATTGATTCTATCCAGATTATCGTGGGTAGCTCAATGCCATGTCTCGCAGCAGCGTTCTTTATAGACTTATTTGAGGTGTTATCAAAGGCACCCTCTATGTCTATAAATATTCCTGCAACGATTTCTTTTTCTGCAAGAGATTTTTCAATTCCTCTTACAAGGTGGTGAAGTGCATCCACCGTACCTTTGCCTGGTTGATAGGCAAATTGCTTAGTATGAAGCGGCGTCCTTTTAAGCGATTCGCCTCTAATATAATTATCTATAATTTTCTCCATTGACTTAAGGAGAAAGGAGGATAAGCTTTTAAATAAGTAAATAATTCTTTTGTTTTTGCCCCGGCTGAAAGAGAATTCGATCGGAGACCGGAGACACAGTCTTGAATAAAATAAACACATAATTTGCTCTTATTGTGTATAATCCACAGCGGACAAATCGAACGTGCCTGCTAACCTCCGAGATGTTACGCCACTGGAACATTCCGTATGTGTCTTACTCACTAACAATAATTATTTTGTCATACAAAACAATAATTTTTTAAAGCAGCGAATATAAACGAATCAAAAATGATTAAAATTGTAGAAATGTCAAATAAAGAAAAGCGGCGGATAGATGGCGCTAGCATTGCATGTTGTTTGTAATTTGTTTGCAGTAACTGCACATAAACCCACGTTGAACTTCCGAAAAGCATTACCTGGCGTAGGAGATTACCGTGAACAATAAGGCGGTTCCCCCAGGGTGAGGCCCTCTCATTGCACTACGATTGGGCTGACCCTGCGATTATCCCTAATGTGGATAACTCGGACGCAAAATTTTTGGTAGTCGGGACTGCGTACGGCGCTGTCCCGGTTTAAAAAAAATATAAATATCCAAGTGATCCAGTTGCACAAAATATAAATTTTTGAAAGCAGTTGTTTATTGCGGAATTTTGACTTTTAATAATCGGTGACCTCACCAGTTTTATCAAAAACTGTAAAATATCTGCAATAATGTGTTACCCAAAAGGACATTTGTTGCTAATAATTTTTTAATTTATTTTAAAAGTTTAATTTTTGTTATTAAACGTCTGATGACAGCAGTAACCATTGCTGAAAGCTCACGAATAATTTCGTTTTATTGTTTATTTAACCTATTAATTTTAAATGTTTATTGTTGTTTTCGTAAAACATTTGCCGACAGTCAAATTTATCGGACAGGAAAATATTCCCCTCATCCCCAAAAATTAACCAATTTTAGTTTGTCCCATGTTGAATATGCCGATATAACTTTTGTTCAACAAATTTGCTAAATAAAATTTTTTAGCTTTTCCAGATTGCAATGGCTAAAGAAGACGACCTGGCAAGTTCAATAATTTTTCGAGAAGAGTCTCGATTTTGGATTCAAAGGGTAGTGGTTCCATTTTTGGTACTAATCGGTGCAGCGGGCAACATCATATCCATCATCGTTTTGACAAGGTGAGCTGTGATAAACCACCTGATTACCAAAAACTAATTTATTACTTTCAGACGAAAAATGAGAAGCTCGACAAATGCCTACTTGACAGCGCTGGCTGTGGCCGACTTCATCTACTTGATCTTTGTTTTCGTTTTATCATTCAAACATTACCCAAACATCCACGACCGAAAATACGAACTTTATTGGAGATTTTATGGAATTAGTCACTGGTTATGTGATGCCGCAAGTGAGTTCCTAAAACAAATAATTTTTACCGTTAATCATGACAGTTTTGGCATCAATTCAAACGCTTCGAACAGGAAAGTACGTAATTCAACCTTTACGATGAGCAATCAAAATTTTAAAAAATAAATTTCAAAATGGTCTTATTAAATTTGGAAAGAATTACATCGAAGGTCGGATAGAAAATAAAAATATAATTTTTTACTTGTCAATATTTATAATAAATCGTTTTGGAGACGATCCAGATTTGTTGTATAAATAACAAACCATTAAGGATTAAACGTTCACCCAAACGTTGAACCAGAGAATTAAAACTTTCAATTTTTGATTAATGAAGGGGGGTTAACTTGACATTAACCTTAACCTTACAATTTTAATCTTATAGGTAGCACTTCGGTGTGGCTGACCGTGTCGTTTACCTTGGAACGTTACATCGTGGTGTGTCACCCAATCAAAGGAAAAGTCTTATGTACCGAAAGGAGGGCGAAGGGCATCATAGCAATTGTTAGTGTGCTGTGTATAGTAACAACAATCACCACTTCTTTTGAACACCAACTGTTGCTCACCGAAACTTGTGTGAAAGTGTGCGATGAAAGTGATCTCCCAAAGTTTGCAACCCGAACGTGCAAAGGAAATTAGACGAAATGACGAATTGGCCGAATTGTTTGGTCATTCGGTCGAAGCGACCGAATCGCCGAGCATTGAAGAATGCAACGACGACTTATACCTTCACAGTAACGAAATCATTCCGTTGAACAAAGAAGCCGCATACGTATTCACGAATTCCACGTCAGCTATTTTGGACGCTTTGGTCAACATAGCCCTGATGAACATGACGTGTTGCATCAAGAACTACACCGTCTCAACCGAAGATACAAATTTGGGAAAAAATCCTATTTACAGAAAAGTATTCTATTGGTTTTCTTCTATTGTTTTTGGAGTTCTTCCATTAGCTCTCATAGCAACGTTTAATTGTTTCCTGGTTTGTTCTGTTTACAGATCGCACAAGAAAAGGAATTTTATGACAAATTCACAGGTTGGTGGGTACATTAAGTACGGTTTATCTGGTCAAAATATTAAATTTCAGGAGAAAAAGTCGCTTACTCAAGAAAATCGAATTACTTTGCTGCTCATAGCGGTGGTGGGTTTATTTTTGATCTGTCAAATTCCGACATCTTCGTTCTTGATTTATATTGCTTTAGCCGACAGAGAAATGGAGGATGCTTATACGGAGAATATAAAAACGGGTAATTTTAAAGTTTGCACTTTATACCTGCCACCAACGATTTTTTTCTATTTTTAGGGTTGGGCAATATTTTCAATTCGTTGTTAACGTTAAATGCAGCGTGTAATTTTATGCTATATTGCGTTCTATCGGACAAATACAGGCGAACGTTCATGGCGTTGTTTTTTAGACGCAAACTCGAACAGGAATCGGTAAGACAAGCGTCGTTGAAGCTTACCAATAGGAAATTATTGAAACGAGGAATGTCCGATTTTGCACGCACTCCAAGAAACTTGGAGGTAACTATGTATATATTTAATAAGAACAAGTACGTTAACACTTTCACCATAAGTCGTCTTTCATCTTCCTGCACCTGGTAAACTCATTTTTTGGCGTGGTTTGTTTGTGTGTGTGTGTGTTTGTTTTGATGTCCAAAAAACGTCAAACTAATAATTTGTTTTTTTGGCAGGCACAAAGCTTAAACAGCATTCCTAGGTCAAAATCGCTAATGCAAAGACCGCTAGGAAAAGCAAGTTCTAGTGATTTGATCGTGTGATTATTAAAATAAGGACCTGGTGCCATGTAATTTAAATTTTTGTTTTTATTTTATTTTACTATACGGAAGTGTCTCATAAATATTGTAAATATAAGTAGAAATATTCAAAAGTTAAGTTTTTTACTCGTCCATCCACTCGAATTTTTTTCCAAATAGAAAGTATTGGATCTGCCCAAAACAGCTGTACGATTTACATTATTTAAATTTACTTTTTCTTTTGCAATCGACGATTTTCGAAGAGAAATTGCCATTTTCTATGTTTTATCGGGGTCACCATTACCTTTGATTTTTTTAAATTAAATTGTGAAATATGTTCAGATCAGAAAATGTTATAGCAACTTTATGAAATTATTTATAATAGATAAAGTAAATTAATTTAGAAAAATATTATGCCAATTAAATAGCAATAATGAGATTCCATTTCAGTAAACTTTGCAGATTTAATGATTACTTTAAAGTGGTATTTTATTCAATTTTTTTAGGTAAATTTGATTTGTTCTATCATAAAATTTTTGATGTTTATTTTAGTGTTAGAAAGAGCTCTATCATAATATCTAACAGAATCATTACATACCAAGTTTCCGGTAATAATTTTTAATAGTGATCCTAATCTTTTTATTAGGTAATTTTATTGGTACAAAGCAATAGCGTGGTTATTTCAATTTTACCTCTGTTTTCAATGTTGGTTTGTTCAAAAGTGTTTGTTACACAATAATACCAACACGTCTCAATTTTCTATTCTGTAATTGAATAAAATTTAGTCGTCATACCTATTAACAGTTTGTCCTTCCACGAGCGTCGTTATTTCACTGTGGTATCAATTTTCGAGTTTTTCCAGCAAGGTTATCTTTCGTTCTGCATCAGTAGCATCAACCCCGTAATCATCCAGATCAACTTGCACAGCGAGTTTTTAGTGCAGCGTTGTGTTGGTTTCATCTTAGTTTTGCCCGTTGCTTACAGCTGTACGAATCGCCCAGTGTTCAAGCAAGCTTTTCGGAGTATTGGAGTAAGTAATTTTTTTTTTGCTATACCTGACATTTTTATTAAAGGCAACGTTTATTCATATTACTTTATATTAAAAAATTTTTGATATAAAAATAATTAAAAAAAACAACTTGAATTATTAGTTTAAAATTGAGGAATAATATTTTTCAAGTAATAACCTGAAATGTATTTTTACCTGAAATTTTAAATAAAATAAATCATGTGGTCGTTTTGTACCTTGCACCTTTAATTTTTCTTTATTGAAATGCAGGTCCTTTCAAATATTTGCGATGAAAAAAATACTTTTGTTATTTTTACTGATTTTTCTAATAGAGGATATCTTTTGCAGTGATGATTTATTATCCAAGGTATATTATTTCTGATTTTTTTTAGTATTTTAATTTGTTTTTAATTTTAGTTTCATCAAAAAGGATATAAAATTAAGGACGTTCGAACGCAAGTGCTGCATTACGATAAAAATTATTATGAATTTCTAAAAATTGTAACATTTAAATATAACAGGACCACACCAGCCCATAATGCTACTTTCAGATTTAAAAAGAATGTACATGATAAAATAGAGGTAAAATATTTTGATTCTTTAACGTAGTTATGGTTTTTATTAAGGATTCGCAGTATAAAACGTTTTTAAAAAAGTGCAATTTTAGTAATTATAATTTTTGTTTTAACTAAATTGTAAAATTTTTCCACTTACAATTTTAGTTTAAGATATTTTTGCACGATTATGTTTCGATTTATTAAATCTCCGCAGTTAAACTCAGCCCTAAATGATGGAATAAGGATTAAAATTCACTATATAATTATTGAAATCACAAAAAAACTATGTGGTAAAATTTATTTAATTTAATTAAATTAATATTTTGAAAAATTATATATTTACAATTTCACTGCCCATCGGTTTTGGACCAAATGAAACAATAGGTTAGTTCTATTCCCTTTCAAAATTCATCAACAAAAATCTATGAACAAATAAATAAAATTTAATAATTTAAAAAAAAAATTAATTTCACTTGCTTGTAAACAATTAAAAACATAAAATCGAGAATATCGAAAACTGTTTACATCAAAAACTAAAAATTAAAACAAATTTAAGTCACAGAATATTTAATTGTTCTTGAAAAACAATAAAAAAAAACATTCAACAACACGCGAATTTAAGGAAAAAGACAATTGAATTTTTCTATTGAAATTCGGCAAGAGTCGATTAGCCCTGACTTGAAAGTGCGTAAAAATACCTTCACCAAACAAAAGTGTGCATTAAAACAAGGCTTTTAAGGTGAGAATGAATTTGATAGTAAGCCCAAATTTTAAGTTTGAAGTTTACGAATTTTCCATCCAAAACACATGAAATACAATTATTGCGCAATATTTCGTAATAATTTAATTTATTTGCCATGAAAAGTCACGGAATAGCCACTTTGGGAGCTCTTCGTTCAAGCGGAACCTCTCGTAAATGTGCACATGCCAAAAGATCGGGTGTCGATGGATCATCGTGGGTACGGTTTTTTTAAATTCATGGGCGAAAAAGATGCGGATTATGTCATCAAAATTGTAAACATGGTCAAAACCGATACTCGTAAATAAAGCATCGACCCATCAGAAAAATTTGGACGCGGGTGCAAACGTATTTATAGGTAATTTGGATTTGGAAGTGGACGAAAAATTATTGTACGATACTATTTCGGTGTTATTCTACCGACACCGAAGACCATAAGAGATTCCGAAACAGGTAATATAAACTGTTTTGGTTTCGAAAATTTTGCTGATGTTACAGCGTCCAACGCTTCCATCGAAGCCATGAATGGACATAACTTATATAATCGTCCAATATCGGTTTCATACACTTTTAAGAAAGATTGAAAAGGAAAACGGCATGGAATGGCAGCGGAACGTTTACTTACCGCCCAAAATCCGTTATTCCAAGATGATAGGCCTCGTCAATTGCTAATGCACCAACAAGTAAGGCGAATGAAAGAAGAAGAATTCCACATTCTCCGGTTTTTGTCATCTCAACCTTCCTTTTAATTCAACCACATATTGATACTTTCACCATCTCCAAATCGGTAGGGTATTCCTAATCAAAGTCTTCGAGGTGTTTTCTCCTCCATGGAGACCATCTCATTTACCTTCAAATTTTAACCGAGTCCTATCATCGTTTCAACAGAAATCACCACCACCTCCACCAATGCAAATTTTAAACCAAGAAATTGCAAAATTTTAATTAAATAAATAAATTTTTTAAAAAATTGATTTATCAGAATTTATAAAAATAAAGACATTCGCGCAAAATTGCAAATTTCCGAGGGGTCAACCGCTAGAGGAAATCGTGTACAATTAACTTCACGTACTTTATAATAATTCTCCATACTTCTTCTTACTTCATATAATTTAGCAGTAATTCGCAGAAACGGGAATTCACGTACTTCACCAGTAATTCATCGTACTTTATCAATAATTTACGGTACTTCACCTACTTCATCGATACTTCATTGTATTTCACGTACTTCATCAGTATTTCAGAGACTTAACGAGTTTCCAAAATTTGTGCGCTGAAAGTGTTCCTCCAGACCCCCAGATCTAGTATTATATTTTTTATTATAAGTAAACTGAAGATTTCCCGTTGCAGAGGCACTAAAAGGTGTTCCACATTCCCCAGACCCTCCGGATTAAGTAGTTTATTTTTTATCAGAAATAAACTAAAGCCCGCCCGTTGCAGAGATCTCCACTACCCCCCAGGAGTGTACGGAATTTATAATTACGCAGTTAATAATTAATTCCCAGATTATGAATTAATCACATTTACTTGGCTATAACTAATTTTAAAAACTTGGGATATGCTTATATATTTAATTCACTTTCAATAAAATAAATTAGTTAAACCGGTGAGTCTGGAGGGGAACACTTTCCAGTGCATTAGAACGAAAGATCTTCAGTATACTTCTGATAAAAATAAACTACTTATAGTTTATCTATAGTTTATTAAAATAAACTTGATCGGGGAGGCAATGTTTTTTATTAAACTTCATGGGGCTGGGGGTGTTCACACCCCCAGACCCCGGATTGAGTAGTTTATATTTATAAAAGTAAACTAAAGATCTTCGGTTACAGATATATAACTAGTTTTAAAAACTTGGGATATGCTTAAATATTTAATTCACTTTTAATAAAAATAAATTATTTAAACAGAGGGTCTGGGGTGTAAAACCTTCAAGTGCCTTTGCAACGGGAGATTATCAGTTTACTTCTAATAAAAATTAATTAATTAATCTGTGGAACACCCTCCAGTGCCTTTAAGGAAATCTTAGTTTACTTTTGATAAAAATAAACTACTTGAATCCGGAGGTCTGGGGGTGAAACACCTTCCGTACCCAAATATTACAATGCAGTCAAACATATTAAAAGTTTGAAAATTTAGTAGAAACTCTCAGCTACTGTTTTAGTTTTTAAAAATTATGAGGGGAGATAAAAAAGAATAAAGCAAAATTAAATTATGTACAATCGAGCACCAACAAAAATTAGGATTATTTTAAAAATCTATCAGCTAATTTTCTAAATAATTCAAAAGCAAAAAATGTCCAACCCAAAATAAAGAATGCACAATAGATTTAGACTTTTTTGAATTAAAAATTCGCAATGGAAGGGGATTGATGTTTATTAATTGATCCAGTGATTGATGCTGTTTCTTTTTAGAATTTTTTAGAAAAATAAAGATTTAAAAAATGTTTTACTTAAAACACTCTGTAATTGTTTTTGAATTTCTTTTTGTTATGTAACCATTTTTTAATTTGATTTGTCTTGAATCCTGCCTGGTTCACCAAAAATTTATTAATTTTATGATACTTCACTTGTACTTCAATATACTTAACATATATTTCACCTACTTTACACGTACTTCATGTATTTCACAAGTACTTCATGTACTTCACATGAGATTTCATGTACTTCATGAGATGTGTACAAAAAACTTGACCAGCGGTTAACCCCTTGCAAATTTCTCAGTGAATAAAAGAATTCTAGAAGATAGAGAAAATTGTAAATTGCTCCTAAATAGAATGAAAGGCAAAAGAATTGCAAAGAAAATACTCTCTTACAATCCGACTATTGGCCGACTGAGATAGCGTTGGTTGGCGAGACTTACGAAGTCGGAACAGGCAATAACGCCTAAATATTGAAAGGAAGAAAAAAAACGACTGGAAGAAAACTAAAATAAAATTTACAAAACCACACTGTGCGTTAACGCCAGGTTTCTTTGAAGAGGAGGGAAAACCTTTTCCTTTAGAAATAATAAAAAATACCCAATATTCCATGGGTCTAGTCCACAGCCAGACGCAAATTTAGAATTGAAGCATGGCGAGCTGGACGTTGGTTGCTTTTGATAATGGGATGCAATTCAATACTGCATCAGTTATAAACTTTCCCGACCCCTAACGGAAACTCGGATTCTAAAATCCGAAACCTGAAAGAAGTAACAAAATTAAAAACCTAGTGCCGGCACTGTACAGAATCAGGGCACATGATAACATATTTGGAGCAAATGAAAACAGATTTAAAATAAGTGAAAACAGTTTTGAAGAAAATTTACCAGTCCTAAATTAGATAGCGCTTGGATGCTAATTACTCAAATTTACCGCAGAAAATTTCAAAATATTCAAATACACCGATGGAATTTAGGGAAATTCTCTAGATTAGATTAATTTCACGCATTTCCTTAGATTTCAGCAGAAATTCAAAGAAATTTTCCTTTCCCGGCTCAAGTTAAGACTCCCGAACTTGAAAATACACTTTTTGCTATAGAAGTTGCTTTACCAAACGGAAGAACAGTAAAATACAAGCTCTTTAAGGTGAGGATCAATGTTGTCGGAGTTGTAATAAGGCCACAATTTAATTTTGAAAATTGCAATTTTCTCATAGGAAATACATCTAAGAAATTATTGCGTAAGAAACCGCTTGTAACCCCGGAGCGGAGAGCAGGGTGCGGAAAGTGGGTTTTAATAAACGCAACTAGGCGTCGGATTCACACAAAAAGTGAATTTTTTCCAAAATTTGTTGTCCGATCACAAATTTAATTTTTTTTATTAGTTAATTAGACATTCGTCCTTCATAATTCGTTGTAAAAAGCGAGATTCTGGTATCTTTACTGTCACCACAACCTATTTTATTGTCGGTGGGCGGAGTTACAGTTCAAAAAAGCTAATGACAAAATTGCATTCCAAATTAATTTTTAAAGCCGCTTTTTTTCCAAAATTTGTGGTCCGACCGCAAATTTAATTTTTTTATTCGTCTATTGCATTATTATCTTTCATAATTTAAAAAGAAATTGTGAAAATCACAATCAGGTTAATCAATTCTCGCCTGGAATTCTAGATTAGAACCTACAGCACAGCGTTTGAATCTCGGCTCAAATTTTTAATTTTAATATATTCATTTATAAATAAATTAATTTATGATTTTAGGTGCAAGTTCAAGTTTTCAAGTTTCTAAGTAACGAGTACCGTCACTTTCCGATTCGTTTTCAAGTGAATTTGAATAAAGCATTCCGAGCCAACGTAGCAGGATCATTGGAGTTGACTAAATGTGGTAACATAACAAGTTGCTATTTTTATAAGGTTTCTACGATCAAGTTCTTGCGATATCATTGATTTATACAAAAAGTTATATTTATAGGACGTAACTTATCACGTATGCAATTCAGTTATGGACGAAAGTTATCTGCCTCCGCTGATTCCTAATGGCCAATACAAAGCCGAACTACAAATTTTACATGTAAATAAACCAATAGCAGAAGCCCACGGTTTTGCAGAAGTGTACACGCCAGTAGATTATCCATAGAAATAAAACTTGTTTTATTATTGTTGTCAAGTATAAGATCCATAAAACGGAAGATTTACATTGTTTTTATTTTGCACTCAATTGAGAGGAATAGACTGAAGTCGATTGATTTTGGTCACGCTGGGTTTAAGGAAATCAATTCTAGGGTTATTGATAAATAACCTGACTGACAAGACAGGTTAAACTGACAAGAACTATATGATTACGACGATTTCTACTAATCACTTCTCTGATGGTTTGAACACGAATCTGAAACTAAATAAATAATTAAATTCATATTGCTAATATTAGGAAACTAAAACTCAACTTTGTAAGATTTGTATTAATTTGGTTGATGTCAAGAAATAATTGTCAGGGAACACATTGTACTTCTCGATGACATGCACCAAAGAATTGTTGTAAAAATATAATTCGTTAATTATTTTTACTTCACGAAAAAAATTTAAAAAAAAATTAAATTCGTGCTCAAAAGCAGAAAAGAAAGAAAAACCACAAAAATTATAATATTTATTTTAAACAATTTTCAACAATTTCTAACAATTTTTGTCCTTGGTGTACAGGACATATAATATGCTAATTTTAAATTACGTTCGCCTTAATAAAACTTATCGTTCGCAACGATAAATATTAAATTCACAAACTAATATTTTTAGAATTTTTTTTAAAGGTTTAAAGGTTTCCTTTAGACCAGTATGAAGTCAAATTTTTTAATTTCTTATTTATGTTTGTGTAATAGCATTATCAACATAATTCAAAATAAGATACTCATATTATTAAAACGTATGTTTAATGTTAACAACCCTAGGGATGCTGATCATGTTCTTTTTGTTGATATCAATAAATAGACATACTTGGCAAGTGCAGTGGGCTGCTATTAGTCTGATTTAATGTAATTGATAACACAGGCCAACAGCCATTTTGGTGAATGGGTATTTGAAGCTAATTCCGTATTAATTTGATGCCCTGAATTCAAATATGGATTTAGTTTTTGCCTATCAGGTCAAATTTCTGAGATATAACACTTTAATTACATGAAATTACACTATTTTAAGTAAAATCCATGGATAAAATAAAAAAACTAAACAACTAAAAACTAACAATTTTTATTATTATATTAATTATTATTATCAAATATCACTGAACACTTCGGAAAGTTCTTTCCGTGACATTCTTCAATGTATTTTTAAACACTCCCTTTTTAAACTCCAGCAGTAATCTGCCAACATGTGCTTATCTCATTTTCTTTGGTAGCGGTCCTCCATAGTTTTAATATCCTGGTGAAATCTTTCACCTTGTTCTTTACTCATGTTTTCTACATTTTCAGGAAAGCGGTCTAAGTGGCTGTGAAAATAGTGCACCTTAATACTCATGTTACACCCAAGGGGTTTGAAACTGTTAAGCATTTCGTTTACCAGTTGAACATAGTTTGGAGTTTTGGGTTTGCCCAGAAAATTTTTGACAACTTCAACAAATCAAGTTTTTCGCTCAGTTTCATTTATCGAATTTACAAAGGCAGAGTCCTTAATAAATTGTCTTATTTGTGGGCCGTCAAATATTCCTGCTTTAATTTTTTTGCCACTTAATTTAGGCATTTTGCCCTTATATGCAAAGCATGAACCACTCCTATCAAGAGCCTTTACGAACTGTTTCCGCTCACTTGATATGCAGTGGAGGAAAGATAATTTTCTCTCGTTCAACGAAGGGGTCGTTAACGACATTCTTTTCCCCAACGTCCATGTTTTCTCTGTGGGGCCACTCTTTTCTAACCCAGTGCTGTGTTTTGTCTCTGATATCTCAGAGACATAAAAAACAAGGATATTTAGTGTGCCCACTTTGCTGTCCAAGGAGAAAGTTTACCATTTTAAAGTCCACACAAATCACATATTTATGTTCATGATACTTTATCTTCTGCAAGACCAAAGCTATATAGTTATATTCTTCTTTCATTTTTGTTGAGTGAGCAATTGGTATTAAATCATATTTGTTTCCATTGTGTAGAAGAACACATTTAAAACTTCGCTTTGAGCTGTAAATAAATAGACGCCAATCGTCTGGAAAATATTCCGAAAGACCCAATTTTTGCAGGAGTCCTTTAATATCGTGACAATATACAAGACTGTCTTCTTGAAAAAAGAAGAGTAGCACATCCTTTTCCCTTGCACGGTAAAAGGTAATTTTGGTTCCTTGTTCCAGTAAATTTTTCTCGTTCAATCTGGAAGCAATTCAGAAGTTTTTTTTGACAGGTTGAGATCTCTAGTGAAATTATTTAACTCGGCCTGCTTGAAACGTTTTGGAATTGATGACATCCCCTCACAAGAATCATTGTAACCGTCATCAGTATCAGAGGGACGAAACTCGCTCTCACAGAGTTGTGGTAGCTGGTGAAACGTTGGAAGTGGCACTTCCTCTGAGTGAGGGACCGGGCGGCTTGCAGAAAGTAAATTAGGATAAGTGCACTTGTTACGATTGTTTCGATTGATTCCAAAAGTATTTACTAAGCAGAAATAACAGTCATCAAAGTGGTTTTGGGGTTCTCTCCAAATCATCGGTATGCCAAATTTTAGACCACTTCTTTTTCCGGTAGACCACTGTATTAAATGTTCTGTACAACTTTTACATACTTGATGCGGTGCCCAGATTTTATTCTGATCACCAAGCCTAACACCAAAGTATCCAAGATAAACTCTCTTAAAAAAGTCAGTAATATTTCTTCTGTTTTTTTAACACGTGTTCTCCGCAAATGTAGCAAAACACATCAGGATGATTAACACAACTTCTTCATTTCAAATAATGTGAAGTTAAAATTGAAAGTGCTCAAAGTAGCCGAGAGGTTGTAGACGAGTGAAATCAAAAATAGATTTTAAATACATATTTCAAAAGAATAGAAATTGACTTTTCAAGGGTTTGAAGCAGCTGAAAATAAAAAAAAATATTATTCTGTAATTATTGGATGCTTCCTAAGCATTTAAATTAATCTTTTTATGACAAAAGGCTTATGAAATATTTAATACTTAATCAAAAAACCTTTTAATTATTTAAAACTTGCATTTTAAATGCATAGGTATACTTAAGATAATAATAATTATTGCAATTTATTTTAAAAAGCAGATAATAGCGTTAATTGAATGTTTTTTTGCGATCCATGTGTTTTAATTATTTACTTATAGTTTAATAATGAGCGTCCCCCAATTATATTGGTACATTTAATTTGTTCATTATAACGTCAATTATTGTAGTATTACGATAATATGCCTGTATTTAAAGAAATGAAGGGGATTAAACGTCGCAGTGGCAACGTAACAATTGCAGCAAAATGAAACTCGTGTCTCTGTTCTTCGCAACTTGCTTAATCATTTTAATTTTTAAGGGAACCGATGCTTATCCCGAAGAAAATCCTCAAAAAAATCCAAACATGAGTAAGTTGATTTTAGTAAGTTACAAAAAAATAAGATATTAATTTTCATTTTCAGATAACGATGGTGTAAATCCGATCGATACCGTAGTGGATATTGAAAAGTCAACCGAAGTAGTGGATTATAGTCAAGGATATGGTTCTTTAGAAAGAAGCCGCATATTTGGATAAAGGAAAAAATCATGATTTCACTAAGTATTATTTACTTGCACAAATAAATATGTTTACAAAAATTACGCTCCGACTATTGATTTTGAATAAAATAAATTTCACTTATTTACTGCGTACTTTTTTATTGGCTCATTCACATTCACGATTATTGTCGCAATAATGGTTTACTGGGCCTTACCACCATGCCGCAGTAAGAACTATTTAAGGGGGTTGGGGTGTAGCTCATTGGTTAAATTCGGTTTGGGTAACAATTATAATATTTAACAATTATTCAACATAATTTCTATAACTAATATTAACATTATAAAATTTATTTATTTTGACTGACTTACAACTTCTACTTACGACTCCCATTGTCGACTCTGTTTTTTTTACCTCATTCATTCGTTCCCACAACCATTTTGCTTATCATACATTTTTATACCACCTTAAGCTATTTGCAATTTGCAAGGAATGGTTTGATTTTGCAGTTTTATTTCCATTACCTACTCTAATTTGTATAGCAATTGGTAGTACTTCGTTTGTAAACCCATCAGGTGAACTATCGGCGGATGCATAAGTTCTAATTTTTCGATCGCCCCATTCACCCTTAAATGACTAAAAATTCCGTTAGTTCGACGTTGGAAAAAAATTTAATTCTTCCTTTTTTTCAAATGAAAAACTATTCCTTAAGGTGACAAAAAGTATCAATTATTTTCAAACACTACTAGTAGATGACTCTGATATCGATTAATCACTAGATAATGCGAGCGGCAAAATTTATTGACGCCTGTGTTAGTTCGTACTTTTTTTCCGCTTACCTATTCAGAAAATAGTTTTGAGTACAAAAAATGCTTATATTGACAACTTAAATTATAAATCTTCAGGTATGTCATGTACCTGAAAGTGGCCCATTTTTTCTGGGACAGTGATCAGTAGGTAGAAGAATAGAAAACCAGTGCTTTCCTGGCAAAACCAGTACGAATGGTCGCCGTACTTGTGGACTATTTCATTATTATTCACTAGTCGTGCTTTAACCATTTGTAAAAAAATTTATATAAATGCATAAATAAGCTCATACACGTATTATATTATCTTTTCAAAGTTATTATCTTTTTCAATGTGACAGTAGAATATGAGACAATATTTTTTTCCACTTTTTGCAAATTTTGACAGTAATTTCAAAACCCACTTTTCGTAAAATAAGATAATATACTGTACTATGCGCGTGCCATCTACGAAACATTTTTCAAACTGCAAATAGCATAAGCAGGATAGGGACTAGAAGAACCACGATTAATTTCGTTACTCATGAGGTTAATAACAGATTTTTAAACTGCAAACTCTCAAATAGATAATTTGTAATGACATACTGTAAATACAGCATGATTACTTCACTATTTTTGCTACAATAAATAAAAAAACTAAACCGTTCCGCAGGCCTGTTTTGCTTATTTATTTATTCATTAACTATAAATGTTTTTTACTTGCAATTATAATATATTATCGACAAATGTTCAAATATATCATGTTGCAAATTTGAGCACGGTACGATATATATACTCGGTTTTTAATTGTGGTTTGTTCTTATGGCCAAATAACATTGGTATTTGCCACCTTAATGCCTACTTTTTGTCCATATAACTTACATTTTGAGATTCATATTTTCCGTGATCAATTCCGTAGTTATCATGTACCAAATTATAACTTAGCTGCTCAGCCCCATATGCACGAGGAGTAGGGGTACTACTTTAGTAGTAATATAGTAAAAGTAAAATTAATTATTTAAAACCGACGGATTATACTATAGAAATCAATAAAATTGACGGTTTAAATCTTGGCTTACTTTAAACAATAGAAAGTGTGCCTAAATTTTTGTGAAACTAAAACCAAATTGGATTAGAATAACATAGTAATCCTAATTTAAAAATATAGCGTGCCACTGCAGTTTATGTTCATATTTATGACAAATTTTAGTTATAAAGTTGGCGATATGACTGACAACTCGGCTTAAAAAAATGGCTTAAATTTATTTGTAAAACCCAAATGTGTTATAATCGTAGATTTAAATATTTTGAATAAGCCAAATGTTTTGTGAAACCTATTTGATATTTAAGCCTAAATTTAAGCCAAAATCGCAATTTAAATGTTTTGTGAAACCGGGCACTAGATAAAAAAACGTGAAGAAAACCAAAATTAAATATAACCTTGAGATATCTCAAAGATAGCCTTACCTTGAGATATCTATGGTATGAGTGAAAAATTGGGCATAAATAAACAAAAAAGTATTCAAAAAAATGTTTTATATTTAAAAAAAACCAAAAGATTATCTTTTCACCGTCCATGGGTTTTGGATCTAACAAAATAATAGGTTTGCTCTTGCCTTTCCAAAATTTATCATCAAATCTTAAAATCTAAAAATTGTGACCTGTAGCAAAGATACGCCGAAGCTCAATATGGTTTTGCAAAACAATAAAAAATATTTATATGAATAGCTAAATTTGAAAGTGTTCAAAATAGCTTTTAACAAAGACAAAATCCCTAAAAATATAGATATTTTAAAATATTTTATTCAACCTATAAATCACAAGTTAATAATAATTTACAAAATAATTATTAATTTTTTTAATTTCTCAAAATTTAAATTTTAGCGCTGTTATTAATTAATAATAATTATTATTAAATATTATTTTAAACCATTATTTGTTCTACCTTCCACCGCGATTTGTTTAAAATATATTTTTCTTAGACCAATAGATTCTGAGATAAAATACCTAAAAGTAGAAGAACGTTGATTTTCCTGAAAATTTTAATTATTTTCGAATTTTTCTATTTACTCGTTTCCACATCACCATACGATACAGTAAAAGCACGATTTTATGTGGTATCCCAGTAGGTCTACTCCACCATATACACAACGGCAAAAGTAATTAAATAGGGGACATCTGGCTCAATTTCTAGATATCAAGTTAATTCGTGGTTTTGAATTTTAATCAAAATAATTAGTGGTTTCTGGTGTCGGCTTAATTGTACCATGAGATGTAATTACAATTATTTAATAGTTTTAGATATTCAAATTTAATTTAATTTTCTTGTTAGACATGCAAATGAGACAAATCAGGTTTGAGGTGATTAAAACTGAAAATATCGTGATTTATTTTAATCAAAAATATTTTGATGTGACCATTAGTTATGTAAAGTGATTAAATTGTTAATTTAAATTAAATTTATTAGACATTCTCAAATTCAATTTAGATAACTCAAAATTACACTGTTTTTATAAAATGACTAACTTAATACAAAAGCGTAAAATACAATCTCTTTAAGGTGAGAATCAATGTTGTTGAGACTATTTTTAAAAAAAATTTAAATTTTAAATGCAATTTTCATACAAAATTTTGATGAGATTTATCACATTCAGATAATAAATTATTAACAATACATTTAAACTAACTATTAATTTTAGAAATAATTACTCAAGTTATGAATAATTTCTAATTTGAAATTTAAATCAAAACTAATTATCGTTAATAAAACTATCAAAACATTTCGACAACCAAATTATTGACACTAATCTAAAACCACAATCCCAAACAAAATCGCTGTAACAAATCAAATCAATTGTGGACCAAAATTCCCTAAAATCGTCGGATCCGCTATCGAAAATACCGTGACATTAATTTTAAACTGCACTCAATTATTAAAACTACAATAGATTTTTAAATATAACTAAAATTATTATATTTTTAAAATATTTTAAAATTGTAGATTACAAGTTTTACTAGCTGATTAATTTTTAAATAAATCTTATTTCCTCCCAAGTGAATTTTCTGGTTGTGCAATTGGTCATACCTCAAAACAGTATGGCCAGATTGGGATTTAGCACCAATGGGCGACTTTCGAAAATAACTTGTGTTAATTTTTCAAAACCCCAAATTTCTGAGAAAGTTGCGATTTATTGCGATAAATAATCGATTTTAACATTTGTAGCCTAATATTTTGCTCTATTGAAAATGTGGCGTATTTATGGCACTTGCTCGCAAAGATGATTCTGATTGTATTAAGCCCTCCGTGATAAAAATAATGTTTTACTTTATTACCGTTAATACCGTTATTAAGTAACGAAATGAAGGTTGGTAATTGTAATGTAACCTATGACCCCATGATATTTTAGTAAGTACAACAAAGTGGTAAGAATAAGAAGTAATAATATAACGAAGTTTTAAAATGGAGTGCAAACTTTTTAAGTCAGAAGGAAAAGAAAAACTTGCTTTTGACGGCTATATGTTTGATTTTGAAAAATTCAGTGCGTGCAATTCAAAAAGTTTTGGCGTGCGACAGAAGAAAGTCTCACAAATGTAAAGTGCGAATACACAAACAAATGAAGGTATTCTTTTGAAAGAAATGAACAGTCATACTCATGATAGTAATGCAGCCACGGTAGAAGCAACTATTAAGTTTCTCAAATAAAGAAAGGCTAAAACACTATGGAACCCACTTCTCAAGTTATCAACGAATGCGTTAGTAACCAAGGTGGATTATTGGAAAGTGTGAAAGTTGGTTACCATCAGAAACTGCTCTAAAAAGTTATAAGAAGAGTTCGACAAGAAGTCAACGCAGACCACTGTTTACCAAAGTGGAAGATTTGATAATTCCAGCAAACTTCAAAAATTCAAGTGTGCCAATGGTGAAATAGACGATTTTCTGTTAGCTGATAATGGCCCAGTTCACAATCGAATCCTTATATTTGGGCGTAGGAAGAATTTAAGGTAAGCTTAAATCGAAAATCATAAAACTTGACATATGTATAATATTTTCGATATTTTATTTTAGATTTTGGGAGAATCAAATCACTGGTTTGTAGATGGTACCTTCAAATCGACTCCTCCCTTATTTTACCAAGTATATACGATACTAGCAAAGAGATTTGGAGCTATACATCAATAGTATACGCTTTGTTGCCTAACAAGACTGAATCTACTACACAAATATGGTGGATCTGTTGAAGACTTCCTGCAATATAGATTTAAGCCCTTCAACAATCTCTTGCGATTTTGAAGTTGCAGCAATTAATGCATTTAAGAAAGCTTTTCCCACTGCAAACATAGATGGATGTTTGTTTCACCTGACGAAAAAAGTTAAGAAGAAGCTGGGTCAACTTCATCTACTAAGCCGTTATAATAACGAGCCAGATTTTGCAATTCAGGTGCGGATGATTACATCGTTGGCATTTGTGAAAATTCCAGATCTAGATGAAGCGGTAGAATTACTGTACCAAGAGTTACCGGAAGAACTTAAGGAACTATTAGAATGGTTCGAACATTATTATCTGAAACCGCACGATCCGGAAATACTCGCCGAGGGCAGCATTTACCCTCAAATTTGGTCTGTTTACGAAAGGGTGTTAAGTGCCACAGATCGAACAAATAATTTGCGGAAGCAGCGCATAGCGTTTACAAAGTGAATTAGGCATGGATCATTCTAGCGTATGGAAATTTATAAATACGCTAAAAAAAATTCAACATGGTCGTGACATTTTTTATGATAAGTTGTTGGCTGGTTTTGATCCGACAAAAAAACTTAAACGGTATCGAGATGCAGACAAAAGAATAATAAAAATTGTAACTGAATACACTACAACTCGTAATTTTGTGGAATATTTAAAAGCAATTTCTTATAATTACGCAATGGAACCATAAAAAATGTTTAATATACTATCTTTTAATAATAATACTCGTATATACCACTTGTAGTTTTTGTTTACTTGTTATTTAATTTAAAATTTAAATTTTTCTAATTTTATGAATATATTTAAATTTAAATTTTAACCCAATAATAATCTTTAAAATTTGAGTTGTCTTGTTGTCTATTGCAGAAGAAGTACATTAGCGGTAATCATTATTTGAGTACGGATTTATTTAAAACGACAGATTTTAGGACAAGTAGGTATTGCGTGAATGTTAAATCGTTGGATTTAAATGTCAATCCTTGTAACTTTAAGCGGAGATTAGGATGTAGAAGAGTACCGTAAAAAAAATACTTGAGATTTATGATTTACAATATTATCTGGCGAAACCTACAATGCATTATCAAAATTTGTATGTTGTAAACGAAAGTTGGTTATTGTTAGATTTAATATTCTGAAAACAAATGATTTTGGAACAGCCTATTGAATTTATCATAACTAAAATTTCAATTTGTACAATAGCTATGTAAGAAGCACTATATAATTATAATCGACGAAAAATTCAACTGAATCTACTTTTATTATGCTGGTTAATCCGACATTAATATTACATAAAGATATTCAATAGATAATAAAATTTACATAAAAATTATATATGTAATAACTGATTAAATTTTAGTTAGTAATTTTAAAAACTAGTTTGCTTATTTAAATTTATTACAATAAAATTAATATGTATTGCAAAATACAACTAATAAGGTTTTCAAAACAATATATGAAACTATTGTATTATGTTATTTAAATTAGAAATATTAAATTTTTAAAATTGGTACTCAAAATGTTTATAATATCAATATTTATAATATTATTAGTTTTCAACCTATAAATCATTTCAGAGCTATGAATTTACAAAACTAAGGTATTATTTTCTAGTATTGTAAACGATCTGGTAAGATTTTCAAGTACGTATTATAATAATTTAATTATTCTGTAAATATTAATTAAACATTATTTTCTATACATATTATTTAAACCATATGATTTTTCTTAGACTCAATAATTCTAGATAACTACCAAAATAGACAGACTGTTGTTTTCACAAAATCTATACATTTTTCTATTACGAAATAAATAATAATCCGAATTGAGGTAGTCCACCATTTTCATACTTTATACATAAGTTACAATAATTATAATGAAAAATCTAATTTTCTAGAATACTCAAGTTATTCGTAGATTAAATTTTAGATCAAAATAACTGTAGTGGTTTCTGGTGGTGAAACCTAGTCTCCATAATTAATTACTTTAAATTGATAATAAGTTTTAGAGTTGCAGTTCTTATAAAATTTAATTTCTCTGACTAAATAAAAATACAGTTTGAATCTGACAAGTTAAAAATTAAACTAAAATTTGATTAAAATTTACAATCAATAAAACATATATTTGTGTTAACCATGTATAAGGAATTTCAGTTCTACAATTGATTAATTAAAACTTCAGAGGGATCTGATGTTTATAATGATTCTTTTCAAAATTAATTAGACAAATTACAACTCAGATGACTTCAAAATTTAAGTACATTTTCTTTAAATTGACATTTATAAAATGATGTTTAAATCTGACTACTAAAGTAGTAAACCTAAATTGTTTAAATTATTATATTTGTGAACTTGTAATACAGGACACAGTTAAATTAATCTTTAATAAATTAATTAATACAAAAAAATACATTAATTTACCTTATGCAATGTAATTAAAAATGGCTAAAAATTCAATGTAGAACTATTAGTACTTTATGTCAAATAATTTGACTAGTTACTAGCAATAACAAAATTATTAATATCTTGTACCATGGGACACTTCAAGGTTAAATCATAAACTTCAGTTTTTTATTTAATAAGAATTTGTTCAAATAATTAGTAATAAAGCACGTTTTATATGATCAATATTATCCGGACGCAGTGAGCAACAGGTCAACTTAGTAATTTAAAATATTCGTCAATTACGATAGTACAAATTAATTACAATGTTTGATTTTAAAAAACTTCGAGTATTTTAGTATTTCTTATAAATGAGATACTTCGTATTTAAAGTCTTTATGCAATCAATTAAAATTTCATGTTTACATTGAATGATAAAAAATTCACAATTTAATCGATTAAACTGAATATCGTGAGATTACTTAATATTTTTTATTGACCATTAAATTATGCTGAACAGTGATTATTCAAATTAAACTAGATATCGTACTTTAGACATTTCTAAATTAAACTTTACAGAAAATTTGTCACTGGAAAATTTCCACTTAGAGTTAAAATAGCTTTAAATTGTATTATCAAGTCTGAAGATTTTTCGTTGCAGAGATTCAATTTCGCATTATATAATTAATTTGCTAGAATCAAGAAGTTAAAGATATTTACTTACTTCACATAACTATTGATATTTCAAACTAACTAGAAGTGCTTAACAATGTTAATTACAATAATTAAATAAATGTAATTAAAGGTACTATAGATAAATATATTCTTACATAGAATTATGACTTCTGAATTAAAATTCCACTTATTGAGTACAATAGATGCTAATGAAGTCTATTGCTTTGAATTTAAAATAAATTAGAAATGTTGATTAAATTTGCATCTTTGAAATGATATTTATGTTAAAAATTTGTAACAGATAATTATTTAATTGAATTGTCTTGATGGTCTTTGATACACATTATCAACAGTAGATCTTATTTACTTGATCATAAAAATGAAACATGTCCAATTTCATGTAAAACTTTCAGACCAAAAATTACAATCACGAGCAGTACTTAAAGTTTATAATCATATTGAAACTTAGCGTATTTTACTAAATTTGAATCTTCAAATAATATTGGTACAATTAATTATACTTACAATAGTATTAATTATTAATTTCAAAAATTTTGCTAACAGTCATGCACTTCAATAATTTTACAATCATTGAATAAACAAAAAGTAGTCAACAAATAATAATTAATGTAATAATAACTTTGTTTTTGGTTTTAAAAATTCAATAAGGACCTTAATGTTATAAAATTGTCTGATTATGCTAAGTTCATATAATTCGAAAAATAATTTACTGAAGAATTTATACTTAAAATTCTGCCAGTAAATTTTATAATAATTTCAAACTTGTACCAATTTTGGAAGTATCAATTTATAAATTGTAATTTTTGATTTTTAGCCATGTATTAAATTTATTTACGTTGCAACTGCCTGTTTCATCAAATTATATTATTATGAACTTCATGATTGTAATAAATAACCAATTATTTTAATTTACACGAATTGATGTTATAATTAACCATTATAACGTACAAGTACTTTATGTAAAACTGTAATCTGTATCACTAGTAAATGAGTCAAATATATAAATAATTACAACCAGCGTACATTGTTTAAAAATGACTTGGCTGAAATTAACTAATGCTTAAATTTGGTGATTTGATCTTATAGCAATTATAATTTGTAAGAAAGTAACAACTGATTCCAATTTTGTCGTTATAAGCATTAGGAATGTATCGTCAAATAATACAATTGCGTAACGTACAATAAAGGTTTGTAAAAATCGTTTAATAATCATAATTAATTGTTAGGTTTAAAAAACGAACCTTTGACATGTTGCTTGTGCTTGGGTAAACGTTACTAAATTGATCAATAAAATTAATCAAGTACTGAAAATTTTGTATTAAACCATCAGATAGCAGGTAGCTCAGTTTGTCTTAGAAGCTGAACTAATTACTATAAATAAAATTTGCTAAATTTGCAATATGATACATGATTTATAAAATTCAAATGTCATTAAATTTTATTATTACAAACTTTCGTTACAACCTGAAACAGATTGATTTTATTATTTTGCTGTTCTTGAAATTGAGATTCGTTCAATTGTAGCAATTTAGTACTAGAATAGAATAAAATAGAAACGAATATATACTGTATAAAATTTGTAATTTGATATAAACTTAAGATTCAAATTTAATTTTCATAATTTGTACTTAAATATCTATATTGATTTAAACGTATGAATTTAATCAATATTTTGCGTTGTGAAAGCTCATTTTTAAAAATTTTGATTTGGTTTTATGAAGCTTGAGTTTTAAGTAACGATATATACTTAAATTTGTATCAATATATTTGGAAAGTTTTAATTGCAAAACTTTCGTACAACATGATTTGCAATACCACGTATACTTACAAGGTATTTAAATGCTTTATTTATTTTAAAAGTTATTAGACGTTAATTATTTCAATGTTTTGACAGATAAACTTGCACACAGTCCGGGTTGAACCCTCCATGTACAGCTAGTAAACATCAATGTTACAATAATTTGGTTATTTAGCGCTTAATAGCGTTTACATTTAGAAAATTATACTAATTATATCAAAAATTAAATTTTGTACATGCATTGATCCATATTGCATGCTATTATTTACCATTACTATTCGCATTACATACAAAATGTTTTGCATTCGTATATATTGAATGATATCAGTTATTTATCGAAATAATAATTAATAATTTATTAATATTTGTCGTTATGGTTTTATCAACAATTTATACGAACCGTCTTACAGTGCTGCAATAAAGATAAAAAAATTGTACGTTAATAGTAATTTATGTAAGAACATATAATTATGAACTAATCAAATAAAACTGTAAAAGATCTGGATGGACATTCTCAGCTACTTTAATTAAACATTCAGATAGTTACTTACATATTAATGGTGTAGTGTTAATCGTGTAATTTTTAATAAATAATTATATTGACATGTTCTGATTTTTAACTTTTAATGTTTTGAAAACTTTAATTATTGAATAACAAAACTTTGCAGACGTCCCAATTTTGAAAATTTAATTAACTGTTATTGCTTAATGAGAGACTATTGTTTGTGTTCTTGGTCCTAAAGCAGTATTAATTTTTTCATTAAATATTAGGGTTTAATTTAATTTTAAAAATAAAATTCAGGAGTCCGTAACCCGCCAACTAATAAATTAATGAAAAATTATTGTAAATTCAAAAACATTTACAATTTTCAAATAATTTCAAAATTAATTGTGCTCATATTTCGACAAATTACCAAAAACTGTATTTTGTTAATTTTTTAACATTTCTATAAAAATTTATATTTCTTCATTTTAAAATAATTTTATAAATTAATTATAAATAATTTATTTTGAAAATTTTGATTTTAGTTCTTTCAATTTTAAGTTTTGAATAACGGTATACGAATAATTTACAAATTTTTCGTACTTTATGTAATTTACGTTTCAAAGCTTTCAATTGTAATTATTCAATAAAATACACTAAAAAGTTGTGGTTGGAAAACCCTGTTATTTTCAAGGGTTAAACATTCTTAATTTATTAAATTAAAATTGTTTTTATACCCGTTAATTTAAACTGTGCATTTACTGTTGGAATTGTAAAATCCCTCCTTGATTTTCCTTGACAAATAAAATTAAATTTTTATGCTTAAACTTTCACCATTTTTCAATTAATTTTGCAAATTATCCATACCCAGATCCAAAGTCTTGACAAATTATGCGTTTTTTATTAATTGCCTGCAAAAGGCTAATTAGGAGAATTTTTTTTGTTACTTGAAAAGTTTTTAAAAACTGAATGGGTTATACCATAAATTTCAGGAAAATTAACTTAGTTGTTACTAAATGAATTATTTCTAAATTAACCGCTTGACGTAAATGAAATTTTTTCCAAAACTGCTACTAAACTCCAAAATTGTTGAAATTTTAAAATTCAAATCGGGTTTAAAATTTAACACCTACAGTTTTGCTTTTCAAAATCAACACTCGAAAGGTTAAAGCATTAACCACCAAATGTTTAACAGCGATTTTATTTATATATGGATTCTTTTATTACTAGGCTTTTGGTTTTCTAGGAAAATTGAACGGTTTAATTGCCATATACTATTTATCTTGTTATTTTGAATTATAGGATCAAAAAATAAAAAATTGTTTTAAAAAACTTAAGGTTTAAAACATAAAAAAATGCAAATGCTTAAATGCGATTCATTCCAATTTAGAAACTTTTAAACTGACAATAGGAATTTTAATTTCTTTAATGCTTAATTTTTTAAACTTCATTACACATTAAAAATTCCACCCCAAATTTCCATTGGTTTATATTTTTTTATTCTTGACCTGTTCTTTTAATAATTAATTATTTTAATTTTAATTTATTCAAATTCAAAATTTTCTCCCGAAATTTGGAAAGAAAGCGTGGTCCTTATACTTACATCTATTGAACTTTCCATTACATGACCTACAAAGGCACAACAAAAATGGTCAAATTTTCAGTGAGGGAAGTTACCGGTTTCTTTCCCTTGTTAGAAAAGAATCTTCTAATCACCAAACCTCATAAGGTTTACCATGGTTAGGAATTGTAATTCTTTAAAATAAATTTCAAGTGGGAAAAAAAAATTACTTAAAACAAATAAAAACAACGGTGAATACAAATTGTTCAAAATTTACCAATAACTTTGGCTTCACTTTCACATTTTAATACTTTAATTAAAAAAAACTATCGTTGAATTTTCCTTAATTTAAAAATACAAATTTTTTTTTATTTGCTTTTTCTTTTTTCGATGCACTTTCTTCTACATTTTTTTATTTGATTATCCTAATCCTGGATTGTAGTTTCTTCTTTTTTTCTGGGTTCGTTATAATTTAAATTTTTTAGAACCCCACAAATTATTAGTGTTCACTGGACTGTAAATGTCGAATGAATTATTTTTTCGATCGCGAAGCCTATTAAATTGAAAATTCCTCTTTCCTCTGGGTTTTTCCCTGTTAATTGGTTAACTTATCTCTGGATCTTTTTAAATTTACGAAAATTAAAGTTTAAACCGTTTCACTTGTTGAAAAAATTTTAACTACAGCTTTTTCATAATTTTAAAGAAAATCTTTTTTTCCCCTGAACTTACAGTCGTCACCAACCACTTGATAACACTTGTTTTTAATACCTCACCTTACTCAATCCACTTAAATCCTTTCCTATTAACAAAATTATTACAAACTAAATTTTTTACAGCAGGTTACAATTTCAATTTTTAATGTAGAAATTCAATTTTGCATCACCATCCTCACTTGGTAGCAAACGTTCTACAAATTACTGCGGTTCTTTTGGAAAATTGAAAACAAAAAACATAAAGCTTTAGCAAACAGGCAAAATGAAAAACAAACAAGTAGAACTATTTTGGATTCCAAATTCTAAGTTCAAAATTACCATAACTCTAGCTCACCCTTCACCATAAAAATACTTTTTAAATTTTTCGAAAAAAAAACTTATATAACAGATGAAAAGTACAATTAAGTTAAATTTAAAATTATAACATTTTTTATATATATATATATAGGCGGGGTTCCTACAGCCTTTGCCGCATCCCGCATTTCGATCGCCACACTTCTCTATCTCGACAGTCTTCCTCTTTTATCGCTCGATCGGCCATTATTTCTTTTATTCCTTGGATCCATGTCATGTTGGGTCTTCCTCTTTTTCTCTTTTTGTTCGCTGGTATATAATTTATAGCTCTTTTTGGCCAACGATCTTCAGTCATCCTCATCACATGACCATACCATATTAGTTGTCGGGATTCTACTCTGTCCGTAACTGTATATGTCCTGTTAGTTCGTCGTCGAATTTCTTCATTCGGGATGTGTTCCATTCGGGAGACTCGACACGCTCGTCTTAGGTAATCCATCTCGGCAGCCTCAATAAGTCTCTTGTCTCTGCTCGTTAGTTGCCAGCATTCTGCTCCGTATGTTAAAATTGGTTCCACTACTGCTCTGTAGATGGTCATTTTTGTATGTAATTTTATTCTGTTGTACCATAATAAAGAATTTAAAATCCGAATACTTTTTCGACCTTGTTGAGTTCTACTACGTATGTCATTTTGTCATCAACATTTTTAAAGAAAATAATTCTTTGTTTTTGCCCCGGCTGCAACAGAATGACAGAATTTGATCGGAGACCGGAGACATGGTCTTGAATAAAATAAACTTATAATTCACTCTTATTGTGTATAATCCACAGCGGACAAATCGAACGTGCCTGCTAACCTCCGAGATGTTACGCCACTGGAACATTCCGTATGTGTCTTACTCACTAACAATAATTATTTTGTCATACAAAACAATAATTTTTTAAAGCAGCGAAGTTTAAACGATTCAAAAATGATTAAAATTGTAGAAATGTCAAATAAAGAAAAGCGGCGGATAGATGGCGCCAGTATCCACAAGGCCAGGAGCGGTAAGCACGGTAACACGTCGCGGCCGCTCTAGACCGAACGGTGCCTCGCCGCGCAGATCCCGACCCAACCAAAAACCCCTTCCGACCAAATGCCGGCTCTAATCGGCAAATGGAAAGAGGGGACGGGGGAAGGCCGAGGACGAGCGCCAAATGATAAGTCCGCCAGAGTTAATCTCGACCAGCTAAATCCGCGTCAGCGGATAAATGGCTGTGCGCAGAACCTGGCGGACCAAAATAGGTACGATCTTTAAATAAAAAACGCCCAGATCGGTAATAGCAGAAGACAGGGAGTATGGGGCTAAGCCCTGGTATCCCGAACAAGGATATGACCTTGACCTTGACCCGAAAATTATTACCTGGCGTAGGGATTACCGTGAACAATAAGGCGGTTCCCCCAGGGTGAGGCCCTCTCATTGCACTACGATTGGGCTGACCCCTGCGATTATCCCTAATGTGGATAACTCGGACGCAAAATTTTTGGTAGTCGGGACTGCGTACGGCGCTGTCCCGGTTTAAAAAAAATTTAAATATTCAAGTGATCCAGTTGCACAAAATATCAATTTTTGAAAGCAGTTGTTTATTGCGGAATGTTGACTTTTAATAATCGGTGACCTCACCAGTTTTATCAAAAACTGATAAATATCTGCGATAATGTGTTACCCAAAAGGACGTTTGTTGTTAATAATTTTTTAATTTATTTTAAAAGTTTAATTGTTATTAAACGTCTGATGACAGCAGTAACTATTGCTGAAAGCTCACGAATAATTTCGTTTTATTGTTTATTTTACCTATTAATTTTAAATGTTTATTGTTGTTTTCGTAAAACATTTGCCGACAGTCAAATTTATCGGACAGGAAAATATTCCCCCCATCCCCAAAAATTAACCAATTTTTAGTTTGTTCCATGTTGAATATGCCGATATAATTTTTTTTCAACAAAGGGTATAGCCGGATAAGCATGTGAAATCTGCCCCATCGATTTTTAAAAATCCATATAGTGGATCGATTTCTAACTAAAAAAATGTTTTCTGAAAATTTTAGCTTTTAAACCCCGTGGCGGGTACGACGTAATTAAATAAAACGTGTTTTCGGTAATTATTTTATTGTAACTATTCTACTGAATATTTTTAACAAAAAATTTTTCTGGTAATAATTATCAACAAGGGACGTTAAAAATAATTTTTATAATTTTGTAACCACCCCTTTTTAAAAAAATAAAAAGTTTTTGTCGTTATATTTAAATATGTTCCTTTCATATGTTACTCACGAATTTTTTCAAAAACTCCTTTTGGCTCTTCATTATACGGTAAAATTTTCAACTTGATCCATTTGGTGGAACAAGGTCAAAAAATAAAATTGATTTTTTATATTTTCTTCTAATATTATTCACTAGATTTACTTGTGAAATACTGCTTTTTTATTCAAAATATATAAAAATCTTATTTAAATGTTCATACTATTGAGAATAATTATTCAGTGTTAATATATTTAAAAAATATCGAATGTCTAGAACCGTATCTTATTTGGCTGATTGTGAGTTGATGAATGAAGACGTTACTATTACACTTCACTATGTAAAAATCACACTAAATAATTTTATTATAAAAGTAACAATTAAATCTCGGCATATTAATTCAAAAAATACCGTTGTTTCATTGATTATTATCAACCAGGTACGAATAAAATCTCTGGCCATAATTTTTATTGTTGTGATTGTGCTAATGGTAGGCGCACTATCGGGTACTGCTCTCACATTGCGGCTATTACGTATATATTATCCTTTTCGTGGTTGATATTTGGCTAAAATAATAAGACCTGTCGAAATATTTCAGTCGTTTGTTTACAGATGACAAAGTTAATGCTGTAGTGAATAAAGATAATGACGAGGATTAACTAATGTTATTAAAAGCAATCTTAACAAAGAATTTCTCATAGTGTAATAACTCTTTTTCTCAGGATATCTCCGTCCGCTCCTGAACGTAAGCCTTTTCAATTTCTATCCATTTATCTCTGTTTTGGCCGCTGCCTAAAACCAGTATCTTCCTGTAACATTCTTTGTGTCGTCGAGCCACCTGTCTCGGGGTCTTCCTAAGCTTCTTTTGGTAGTTCTTGGTCCCCTGAGAGCTATTCCCAATTCTTAAGTCTATTTAAGTGAGCTCTGCCTGACTACGTATCACATGCATTGCCACTTTAGCTTTGGTACTCGTTCTGTTATGTCCGCCACTCTTATTCTTTTCATTATTACTTCATTTCTGATTTTTCACTGAAATTCACTTCTGGCATTCTTTGTTTCATTGCTCGTTGTGTTGTACTTATATTTTCCGACTTTGCTTTTGTTGTTGTTGTTGTCGTCTCCATCCCATATGTTGCAATAGGCAATACACATGCGTCGTATACCTTCATTTTCAGAATTATAGGATTTTGATTACCGCAGTTGCATGCAGTTTAGCTTTCCAAAAGCAGGGCAGATTAAAAAGATTATTCTTCTAGATAACTCCGATGTTTGGTTAGTTTTAGAGTTGGTGATTTTGTGTCCTAGGTTTCAATTTGAATCTTTGCGTAGTGGGGACACATTTTTTATGTTTTACCTAGGTTCATTTTCAGGTCTAATATTGCCTTGGAAGCTTCATTTAGTTCTTGTAACATCGATTCATTGTATTAATTATTATTGTAATTAGTTAATTTTATTAAATTACTTGTATTAAAGTATAACCTATACATTTTATGTTAAATTAAATATTTTAAAAGTTTCAAGTATAATGAAATTTGAAAATATGTATTATTTTTTAATACAATTCTAATGAAATTTAAAAATTTTCCAACTCACATTAAAGTTTAGGACCTCCCTTTGCGTAAAAGTGGTTTCGTCTTTTCAAGATATCATCAGCTAAACTATCCCTAAATGAACTTAGAATCTATTTTTGATTTCACTCTTGTCTACAACCCGCATAGACAGTGGAATTTATGGATTTTATCTTTGTTAAAGGCTACATTGAGCACTTTCAATTTTAACTTCACATTATTTTTATTGTTTTGTCAAACCATATTGAACTTCGGTGTATCTTTGCTACGGGTCACAATTTTGGTTCTTAGATTTTGTTGATGGATTTTCAAAAGACATGAGAAAACCTATTATTTCATTAGGTCCAAAACCCATGGACGTTGAAAAAGGTAATCTTGTTTTTGAAATATAAAACATTTCTTTTTGAATAATTTTGTTTACTTAGTGACATTCAATTTACATTCAATCTAGTATGTCAGTATAGGTTTGTCAAAACACATGTCAATTAATTTTATTATAAAAATTTTCCAATATAGTTTTTGATTTTAATTTTAATGGATTTTAATCTATTTCGTTCATTTAGGGATAGTTTAGCTGATGATATCCTGAAAAGACGAAACCACTTTTACGCAAAGGAGGTCCTAAACTTTAATGTGAGTTGGAAAATTTTCAAATTTCATTAGAATTGTATTAAAAAAAATAATACATTTTTTCAAATTTCATTATACTTGAAACTTTTTAAAATATTTAATTTAACATATATTTTCAACAAGTAATAATAAACATTTACAATATACATTTTATGCAAAATTACTTAATTCAATATAAATAATTGATAAGCTTTTGTAGAACCATATTAATATTATAATATTATAAACTAGCGACCCGCCCGGCTTCGCACGGGTGCAATGCTGATACTAAATTAAATACACTACAGAAAAACTATGAACGTTGTATATAAAAACATAGCGGCCCGCTCCGACTTTGCACGGGCATCACTACATACGCGCTATTTATAGGCATGCCTCCCGCAATGCCCCGTCCGACCGGTACCGCCCGCCGCAAACGCAAATTTTAAATTTGTAATATCTCCGAAAATATTTGTTTAATTTACATGCTGTAAGGAACCATATTGATCTATATTAATTGCACACTGTATTAAAGGTACTTAATTCGATAAGGATTAATGCCGTATTGCTTAAAATAGCTTCGTAAATAAGCCATTTTTTCACGTAAAAGTAAACAATAAAATGGTTAATGTGGGTTATCCCTAAAAGATAAACATATACCATCGCGGACTTTTTGTAGACCTTTTATGGTGTACAATACTGTAGTACATTAATTTGATCTAACTCGTAGGGTTTAGGCAGCGTTTTGCTAAATTGCTAAATAAGCCCAAAAATTACGACATCACGTTAGAAACCTCTAAAATTAGCAATGTTGCCTTAGTATATGATGCATGTATTATACATATAAACCTTCCTCTTGAATCACTCTATCTATTGGAAAAACCGCATCAAAATCCGTTGCGTAGTTTTAAAGATTTAAGCGCACATAGGGATATAGGGACAGAAAAGGCGACTTTGTTTTATACTATGTAGTGATACGAACCAAACCGAGCATGAAAGATAATTTGCAGACAGAACGAAAAATTTAACTACGCAATACAAAACTTTAATATTAAAATAATAATTTGACTTAAAATAAATCAATTAAACCAACTGATGTAAAATTAATTTGACTTATGTAGATAAAATTTTATAAAATAAGATAACGTTATTACTGAAATAATTGAACAAATTTTGGAGCGGGCTAAAACTTGTAAACTCACGTTACAAAGAAAGCTTGATAAGTACCAGATACAAGAAATAAAGTAAGAATTCTGGGAAAAGTTCCCAAAAAGTATGGAACACTGGCAAAAAGTATGGAGGACAAAATAGGCATAAAACATGCTGAGAAACAGCAAAAATCCGATTAACGACTACTTTCAAATATAAACCCCCATAAATGGGTCGAGTACGTTAAGGCCTTGTACGAAGTGCAACCAACGAAGATAGCAGAGGATACTCAAATGATGAGTATATCGAAGAGAATTACCGGTGTTCCATAGTGGAAGTCACGGAAGACAACGTCGTATCCACAATAAAAAACTAAAAAACAGAAAATCTCCAAATACTCCGAAGCACAGAAATGAGCATATTACGATAATAAAACTTTTGGTAAAATTTGCTATAAATTTTATTATAATTCAACTTTTATTTATTACTTGGTTGGAGGTAAATTTTCTTTTAGTATATGAACCAATTGATTAAATGGACAAAAGTATTCGCATCCTGGTATTTTAATTGAAATCAGGTTAACTTGTTTATAATTTTGATAAAATATCTAAAATATTAAAAAATTAAAATTAATATGCGAAATACTTATCTATAACATCAAATTTTACTTTGAAACCAAAAACGCCATCGATTTCGTGAAGTTCCATGATTATGTATGCACCGTACGGCACGACATGAGGGAAGAAGGAATTTAATGAATGTAGCAGGGAAGATATTGTGAAGTCATGTGCCGAGTATAAAAAATTTTCGGTCACGAGGAACCAACTTGTTCTCTAATTTTAATTGAGAATTTGTTATTATTTGTTGAAGTATAATACCTGGAAAACGTTTAGTTATATTAGGCGGAAGAACGATTCTATGCCAACGTTTGTACAAAATATGCTAATTGGTTGAACAGATTTACATCCCAAATATGCCACCATTACACCAAAAGATGGCGTTGCAAAATAAATGACTGTTACTAGTTGCGAGAGATGTACACATCCATTGAAGCTATGCATAATAAGTATTTTTCGCGGCAATGATATCATATCTGGGATGCAAGGAGGTGGCGACACCTGCGCCTATCGGAGCTATGCAATTATTTTTGAATAAAATTTGTTTTAAAAAATTAGCATACGCTCGTGAGTGTTTAACACTTTTAATACAGACCTCCTGAGACTTGTTTCAATTCTGTTGTATTTCCAGATAAAGTAAAACAGTCAGTGACAGCTTTTTCACTTGCTGCCATTAAGGTGGTAGTAACCCAGCTAGGTAGTTTTAAACCAAATTCTTCCTAAAAAAAATCAAATTTTCATAGTGAGAAAAAACTCAAGATGGCGATATAATAAATTTTGCTTAGTTATGACCATATTCATCCTTCACCAAGTCACTTTGGGGTCACATTCTATAAACGCAAGATATTTGGGAAACATATTCACAAATCCTTAATTTGACCCACCACCATCATTTTGCATAGTGCCCATAATATTTATATCGTCGAGAGAGTTGAAATGCTAAAATGTACTTACTTGACATTTTAAGCCACTCCAAATCAGCGACAGATCCAACAAATCATTCACTTGCTTACCGACGTGATGATTGTACGTTTCGAATAAATTTTGATATTTTTGTGTTATTTGTTTACCGTTTGTAGATGTTTGCAAGTAATTTTGAAGCATTTTCCAAAATTTCCGTTGGTTGTTGTTAAGTGGCAGGAACTGCAAGAATCAATCATGGCGAATAAGTAAATTTAAAATAGAAATAACCCCGTACTGGATCTTTATCTCGGTCCACATAATGTAAAGGAATTGGATTCCAATTTAAGTGTTCATTCCACTCGAGTGCTGTATCTTTAGGTGGAAATAAGCTTGCCAAAACAAGTTGTAAGGAATTTTTCGTTCGATCATAGTTGGTGCTTCTCGCGTATAACAAATCAGGTGTATAAAGTTTTTCCCAAGAAATTCTGATACCGTTCTCGTAAAACAATTCCAACATTGTACATTCTAAGTTTGCCTTCCTAATAAAGCTGTAGAATTATAATATGACTTCAATGAAATTTAATTTTACTTGCCGATGTTAGCTGTCCAACCCCGAAAGGATAATAATTTTCGATTTTATACGGATCATTTGGATATGCCGAATTTGGCATAAATGTTCGATCTCCATGTCGAAAAACCTGTAAAAGATAAATCTGCTTCAGAACATTAGTCGATAACATCGATTCTTAAGCTGTGGGTCGCGGACCCCAAGAGGCGCGAAGCTAAAAAATTAATAAACTAGATATAATAAAAAATATTAAAACCCTGCAACTATTTTTTTAGAAAATAAATCTGGTTATACTTACGATATTAATTAATTTTAAGGTACTATCAGCACTTTCTACTCCTAAAGAAATTGGCAAATTACTAATAATAAAGAAAAACACCCTTAAAGAAAAACGATTAAAGCAAAACATTTTGCGGATATTAACTAAATATATTAACGATTTTTAAGTTCATATGTACATAATTTTTTAAAAATGAGTCTTAAACCGCTGATTCAAATTATAACAATGTATTCATGTAGATAACGCATTTTTTATTAATACACTTGTAAATATTTAAAAAAGTAGGTAAGTACCTTACATAGTATATTAAATAGTTTAAATAATAGTATAAAAGAAGATTAGTTTATTCTTGTTGCATCATTAATTACATAAATAAATTAAAAGTTTGTCAGAGCTACTCAAATCTGCGAAGAGTGGGCGGAAGATTGCCGATATTGCTATGATATTTTTGAAAATGATTTTTAAATTGTTTAAATAAATTTTTTTTTACTTTGATTGTTTCTGCACTTAACTCACCTGCAACTATTTAATTACCTACCTCAATTAGTAAATCAACTTTGAGTACTGTTATAGTATACTGCTATTGTTCAATTTATTTATTGTTTTTGTTTAGTATAAACTTGAGCGCCATAGATCATAGTCTTATTAAAAAATTAAAATTTTTAAATAAATTAAATTTATAATAATTAAATTTATTTTAATAAATTAAATTAAATTTAGTATTGAAAAATACAATAAATTTAACAATTTAATTGCCGAATTGAGTATAATAGTACGGGGAATAAAGGCATTGAGCTTTGGAAAAATTAGAGGAAAGCTGAATTTTCGTCAAAAACTCAAAAGTCCCCATCGATGCATGTGTAGCAAAGATCACAAAGAACTATTTTTTGCGGAAATCTCATCAACGGCCACTTTTATCAAAAAATAGTGGTTATCAAATTTTTCGTTGTAACTTTTAAACGAATTAATGAAAATCGTCACTCAAAAGCTCAAATAAAAGAAGAAACATGTGGCTATTGGATTATTGTATTTTAAAAATTAAAAATTAATTTATATAGGAATAGTACATATGTATAGTCGGAACATACAGAGATTTTTGTTAAAATCGGTAAAAGTTCTACCATTTTTACAATTCTTAAGTTAAAGGCCTGAAACGTTTACAGGTTACTCTTGAAGTAATGCGTAAGATGATCCGATGAGTATAAACAATATCAAAAATTAATTTTTTGAGATTACTTCCAAAATTTCAAAATTTTGAGAAAGTAATAAAATTTTATATGTATACCTAACTTTACCCGCATAATCCGAATTCATTAGTTAGAATTGTCTCAAAGTGGTACAATTTGTTTAAAATGCAATAGTTTAAACAAATACAAAAATTTACAAATGGTACCAACTAGTTTTTTTCCAATAATTTCTCATTTCTCATTTTAAGAAGAAAAGGTTTTATGTAAATTTTTCGTTAAATACTTTTAAACAAAGTTATGAATTTTTAAAGTTGATAAAAAATGCTGGAATTTGGAAATTTAAAAATACATAATTTTTTTTTAGAAACATTTAACGAAAAACTCATCAGAGCCCAGATAGCAAGTCAAGCTTAAATCAAGCTTGAATCAAGCTTACCCTGAAAACGTTCAAGCGTAATTCAAGCTTGCCACGTCGAACCGTTAAGCTTGAATTAGTCTTGCTATTTGACACTTATCAAGCTTAATTCAAGCTTGATGTGTATGCTTGAATCAAGCTTACGCCAAGCTTGAATTAGCTTACAATGTACAATGAACGGCAATGAACAGATGTGCGTGAAGTTAGACCCCTTTTTAAAATTAATTTTTTTGTTGTTCTCAATTGTTCTCCATTTGTTCTCAAGTGTTCTGTTATTTTTTGATTTTGCAATAAATCATCAAAAAATCGAAAAACTTTTTTGCCAGCCCCTTTATCGAAATTTAAATTTTTGTGGTTGTTCTCAATTGTTCTTCATTTGTTCTCAATTGTTCTGTAAAATAAATCCTTTACATCTAATATTAACCGCGAAAACCGCGAAATAAGATTTCACGCCAGCCCCCTTTATCGAAATTTAAATTTTTTTGGTTGTTCTCAATTGTTCTTCATTTGTTCTCAATTGTTCTGTAAAAATAAATGCTTTAAATCTAATATTAACCGCGAAAACCGCGAAATAAGATTTCACGCCAGCCCCCCTTTTATCGAAATTTAAATTTTTTTTAGTTGTTCCCAATTGTTCTTTATTTGTTCTTAATTGTTCTGTAAAAATAAATCGTCTAAGTATAATAATAACCGCGGAAAACCGTATATAAGATTTCGCGGCTACTCCGCGCTTTTAAAATCTTAAGTTTTACCACGTTGCTGCGAACCTTTTATATTAAATAACAAATCAATTTAACTAAATAAATAAGTGGGTAAGTATTTGCTACATATATATTATATTTTTATAATAAATAAATAAATTAAAAATATATTAAATTTATAAAGCTTATGTTTCCACGTATATACACAAACGTGGTGTTTTTCATTGGACAACGTTATTGGGAGAGGAATTTTTAATCAAATCATCAAATTCCATCCAACCACTGCTTTTTTTTATCCAGGCCGTGTAGTGTCCCAAGGAATTAATTTGATTATGAAAATCATTACTGTACATCACAAGCCCTGCCAATGCATATTTTTGAAAAACTTTTAGTAGATTGAAGTTCTAGCCCGTAAAATTTTCTACCCGAATTGGACCGTTACTTTTTTTGTAAGTTTTACAGGGTTTGCAAGAAAAATGAAAAAATAAAACTAGCAATTTTTTTGACATTTCTTCTCTTAATTTAATTTTGTTCATCCTAAATAATAAAAGGTTAAAACCTAATTTGTAGATAAGCAAGTGATCTTTAAAAAAGTTCTAATCTATTAAGTCTAAAAAATCAATAATATCGGAGTTATGACCGTTTGAAATCAGAAATTTAAAAAATTGCTTTAAAAGGAGGCACGCACACCCAAGAGTTTGGACTTGAACAATAATTTTATTTGAAAATTTGTCTTAGAAAAGTGTTTTTATCACCAACTCAAAGGTTTTCCAAGGTCACGGGACACCTGTATATTAACCCTGTATATAGCTAACGTATATACTTGGTCTGATTGGCCTGTACCATTTAAATTTTTAGTTTAAAAACTTGACTAATATGAAAATAGTTCCAGAATTCTAATTTTAATATTTGTAGAAATTATGAAAAGAACGTCTTGGTGCATTGTAAATAGCGATGTTTTATATACTAAATATTTTCTGTTTTATATACTATTAACATATTCGAGACATCGCATTTTATAGCAATTTAAATTTTTCACAAAATTTCATAGATTCGTTTTCACGATTAATATTAGATTTAAACGATTTATTTTACAGAACAATTGAGAACAAATAAAGAACAATTGAAAACAACCAAACAATTTAAATTTTCTTAAAAGGGGGGCTGGCGTGAAATCTTATTTCGCGGTTTTCGCGGTTAATATTAGATTTAAAGAATTTATTTTTACAGAACAATTGAGAACAAATGAAGAACAATTGAGAACAACCAAAAAAAATTTAAATTTCGATAAAAGGGGCTGGCGTGAAATCTTATTTCGCGGTTTTCGCGGTTAATATTAGATTTAAAGGATTTATTTTTACAGAACAATTGAGAACAAATGAAGAACAATTGATAACAACAAAAAAAATTTAAATTTCGATAAAAGGGGGGCTGGCAAAAAAAAAAGTGTTTTTCGATTTTTTTGATGATTTATTGCAAAATCAAAAAAAATAACAGAACACTTGAGAACAAATGGAGAACAATTGAGAACAACAAAAAAAATTGATTTTTTAAAAAAAGGGGTCTAACTTCACGCACATTTAAAGAACAGTTGCTTTATAAATTTACAAATAAGAAAAGAATGTGATAAGAAGCATATTGTTTCAAACAAACAAAATATAAATTAAAAAAAAATGCGGCAATCAGATAGATTTACCCTACTTTAAAAACTGAAAAACAGTTATAACAAAAACTTAAAAATCCAACATTAATAAAGCTTCTCGCAATTGAGAACACACTATAGTGTGCTAAACTATTTCAGAGAAACGCATTTTAAAATTCAATATTTTCAAATCACATATATTAATACATCATATTGCAGCATTATTACATATATTTGACCATATTGAATTAAACTAAAAAAATTAGAAGCAAAAGAAGTTGCAAACATCAAATATTGAATTTTAAAATGCGTTTCTCTCGCAAGTTAGTTTATTGCACTTACTATAGTGTTGTTCTCATAGTGCGAGAGGTACAGACATTGACTCTAACCATTACTTAGTAGTAGAATAAGTAAATGAGAAACTTCAAAACTAATAATTATCGTAAGTTATTGCCCAATGAGAAGTCCTTTTCGCAGCAGCAGCTATAAATATGGATATGATAAAGAAATCCGTAAAAGTAAAAACAAATTCTCGAAAAAGTAAAAATCAAAAACTTTTGGAAGTGAGACGAAACCTTTTCGTCTATATCATTGGGAGAGATCATAAGGAGGTGCAAGAGCGGCCACCCGATGTCGTCTATCCCACATATTTGTAAGATAACAGCACTTCTCACTCTGTCTCTTGAATCAAGCTTGCTACTTGACACTTATCAAGCTTAATTCAAGCTTTATATGCTTGAATCAAGCTTACATCAAGCTTGAATCGAGCTTGCTTTATTTGTCAACTAGCTTATACCAAGCTTGAGTGAAGTTTGCATTAAGCTTGATTTGTAAGCTTAAATTAAGCTTTACTTTACCAGCTTATGTAATGCTTGTTGTTCAAGCTTCTTATCAATTTATATTAAGCTTGATTTAAATAGCAATAATGAGTTTCCATTTCAGTAAACTTTGCAGATTTAATGATTACTTTAATTTGTAAGTAAAGTGGTATTTTATTCAATATTTTTTTAGGTAAATTTGATTTGTTCTATCATAAAATTTTTGATGTTTATTTTAGTGTTAGAGAGAGCAAAATTGCTCTATCATAATATCTAATAGAATCATTGCATACCAAGTTTCCGGTTAAAATTTTAATAGCGATCCTAATCTTTTATTAGGTAATTTTATTGGTACGAAGCAATAGCGTGGTTATTTCAATTTTACCTCTGTTTACAATTTTGCTTTGTTCAAAAGTGTTTGTCACACTATAATACCAACACGTCTCAATTTTCTATTCTGTAATTGAATAAAATTTAGGCGTCATACCTTTGACAGTTTGTCCTTCCACGAGCGTCGTTATTTTACTGTAATGTCAATTTTCGAGTTTTTCCAGCAAGGTTACTTTCGTTCTGCATCAGTAGCATAAACCCTGTAATCATCTATATCAACTTGCACAGCGAGTTTTAGTGCAGCGTTGTGTTAATTTCATCTTAGTTTTTCCCGTTGCTTACAGCTGCAGTGTTCAAGCAAACTTTTTGGAGTATTGGGGTAAGTAATTTTTTTTCGCTACACCTGGCATATTTTATATAACAATTTTACATTACTTCTATATAAAAAGGTTTTTAATATAAAGGTAATTTAAAAAAACAACTTGAATTATTAGTTTCAAATTGAGGAATAATATTTTTCAAGTAATAACCCCAAATGTATTTTGTAATTTTTACTTGAAATTTTAAATAAAATAAATTATGTGGGCGTTTTGTACCTTGCACCTTTATACTGATATACTGGTAAATAATTATTATTAGTTTAATTTTTTCTTTATTGAAATGCAGGTCCTTCCAAATATTTGCGATGAAAAAAATACTTTTGTTATTTTTACTGATTTTTCTAATAGTGGATATTTTTTGCAGTGATGATTTATTATCCAAGGTATTTAATTTCAGATTTTTTTTAGCATTTTAATTTGATTTTAATTTTAGTTTCATCAAAAAGGATATAAAATTAAGGACGTTCGAACGCAAGTGCTGCATTACGATAAAAATTATTATGAATTTCTAAAAATTGTAACATTTAAATATAACAGGACCACACCAGCCCACAATGCTACTTTTAGATTTAAAAAGAATGTGCATGATAAAATAGAGGTAAAATATTTTGATTCTTTAACGTAGCTATGTTTTTATCAAGGATTCGTAGTAAAAAGGTTTTTAAAAAGTTTTTAAATTTTTACGAGTTAAGTGCAATTTTAGTAAATATAATTTTCTTTTTAACTAAATTGTTAAATTTTTCCACTTACAATTTTAATTTAAGATATCGTTGCACAATTATGTTTCGATTTATTAAATCTCCGCAGTTATACTCAGCCCTAAATGATGGAATAAGGATTAAAATCCACTAAATAATCGAAATCACAAAAACTATGTGGTAAAATTTATTTAATTTAACAATTTCATAAAAATAAATTTCACTTAGATTATAAACAATTAAAACGTTTATCATTTCACAAGTTAATATGCAATTTATAAAGACTATAACAATGTAAAATCGAGAATATCGAAGACTGTTTACATCAAAAACTAAAAATTAAAACAAATTTAAGTCACAGAATATTTAATTGTTTCTTGAACAACAATAAAAAAAACATTCAACAACACGCGAATTTAAGAAAAAAGACAATTCAAATTCTTTATTGACATTCGGCAAGAATCGATTAGCCCTGACTTGAAAGTGCGTAAAAATACCTTCACCAAACAAAAGTGTGCATTAAAACAAGGCTTTTAAGGTGAGAATGAATTTGATAGTAAGCCAAAATTTTAAGTTTGATGTTCACGAATTTTCCATCCAAAACACATGAAAGACAATTATTGCGCAATATTTCGTAATAATTTAATTTATTTGCCATGAAGAAGTCACGGAATAGCCACTTTGGGAGCTCTTCGTTCAAGCGGGACCTCTCGTAAATGTGCACATGCCAAAAATCGGGTGTCGATAGATCATCAAAAGATACGGTTTTGTTGAATGTATGGGCGAAGCAGATGGGATTATTTATTTATTATTATTTGCATTACATTCAATCAGTAGAATATAGCGGTTTTTACGGACTTACAAAATCCATTTATTGAGGTGGATTAATCCTCATATATACAATTATTTATAAATCCTGATGTGTTCCTGCTTCTTTTACAATTTTTCTCCATTCCATCCTCTCCATCACTTTCTGGGGGCATCCTCTTATTCCCATTCTTCTCAGGTCTTCCTCTACACCATCTCTCCATCTCATCTTTGGCCTTCCTCTGTGTCTCTCGCCATTGGGTTTCCAATTCATTATTGTTCTTATTATCTCTTCGTTACTGGATCTCATTACATGCCCCCACCACTTTAGTCTTTGGACTTTGATGAACTTTACGATGTCTTTTCCATTCATTGCTTCGAGAATCTCTGCATTTGTTCTTATTCGACATACTCCATTATCTCGTTTATAGCCCAATATTGTTCTTAACACTATAACAGGAAATTGTAACAATTTCTGTTAAGTTTAGTCCCCTTGAATTTTGTCAAGTTTGCATGTAAGGTGAGAGTAAAGTTGGCACTATGTTTTCCTATGAGATAGCGGCTTTTTGATAAAAAGGGCAGTGCTCGACCAACATCTTAAGAGCGCTCATGTATTTAATTTTAATTTGGTGCAAATTTTCGTGTTTCAAACCTACTGTGATTATTTCATCCTCCATATCACAGGTAAATTACATTCAACTTTGTTTCTCCGATTCTTACCACTTATTTTTAGTGGGTTTTAATGCCAGGTTTAAGAATCTGTTTGGTTGCGTTTTCACCGCATATGTTTGTTGAATTTTTTGCAATGTCGTCAAGACGTTATCTTTGCCGACCGTAACACCTGGATTGATAAGGAAAATTTAGCCCACGGATAAAAGTCGACCTTCGTCAATTAATTTCTATATTGGAGCTGGTTCGGAAAATTATTATTCCTTTTTTCTTGGATTTTGGAGCGTTGCGTTTTATCCGGAGAATGAGGTCCTTGCATTGTTTTGGAACGATGGTATCACTTGAAGATTTGTGTGAGCTTCTGTTATGCTCCTGTCAAGATGCCAGTTGTTCTTTGGCAGGCCCTTATTTTCTTCACGATGGCGACGGTTCCTTCCATGTTTTCCCCCCTCCGTTTGAAGTTGGACGAAGCGTTGTAACGAACCATTACTATGAATTTGTGTAGTTTGTAATTCAATTTTCAACATTGGTGGTTGACGTTGTCGACCTGAAGTTATGTTTAATCCATTCTTGTGTCTTTATTTGATTTTAGTAAACTTCCGGAGATAACCTGATGTAGGACGATGACGTGATTTACTCGGAAATTGAAGGTAACCCGAAATGGAAGGTATTTTAAAGATTCGATCCATCATTTTGGAAGTCTCTAGGTAAGTGAGCTATGTCAGTAAAGATTACGGGGATGTGTGTTTTAACTGCGCTTCAGGTGGGACTTTTGATTTAACGTCAACAATTTTCACAACAAGAATTCAATTGTTGAACAATTCATAGTAATGGGGAGTCGACTTGAACCATCACTAGCCCTCAGCTAGTGTGGTTGTATTTTGCTTTAAGAAGTTTACCCCTCAGGTAAACTTTCTTACTTAACCCTTATGTTTTTATTATTTTAGCCTGTAGCCCTCAGCTACTTGCTAATGTTACTTGCTTTGTTTTTTTATTTTTCATTATGTGTTTGTTCTGATAAGGAATTGAAAATAAATGTCACACCAACTGTTTACTATCTTTGCTTTTGTTAAATTAAACAATTCTTCCCTTCTTATAAGTTTTATTTACCTTTAGCTGGCGCCCTATTAACATCATTTTTCCTCATACTGAGCAATGCATTTTAGTTACGAACCACCCCTCGCATACCGGCCAAATACTTAAATGTATATGAGTTAGCTGACCGTTAATAACAGCTACGGTCAATCAAGCGCTAGTGTGGCAAAATTAAAATTCTGCAATTATTGTTACAACACCTTTCTTTCGCATACACGGAATTCATCTTCTTCTCTTTTCGTCATACATGTCACTTCCGCCGCATAGGTAAGCACAGGCCTTATCAGTGACTTGTATATCATCAGCTTTGATCTCTTTGAAATTTTTTTATCTTTCAATAGGTGTTTGTTCGCATAGTAAGCTCTATTTCCTGCCTACATTTTTGTTGTTACTTCTGTTCTTCTTATGTTTTTGTAATTAATTGGTACACCTAGGTAGCTGAAGTCTTGTACTTGTTCAAATGTTTCATCGTCGATTATCAGGTCAGGTCTATATTCGTTCGTTTCTCTTGTGCATTTCATGTATTTAGTCTTAGTTTAATTTATGGTGAGTCCCATTCTGGTTACTTCGCTTTTTATTCTTCTTAAAGCATCTATTAGCCCTTCTTTAGTTCTTGATATGATAGCAACGTCGTTCGCGTAGGCTATCACCTGTGTTTCTTTGTTTATTACCGTTCCTGAGCATCCACTGCTTCTGATTATTTTCTCGAGCGCAATGTTAAACAGGGTCGGCGACAAGGCGTCTCCTGTCTCACTCCTCCGTTCACTTCGAAGCTGTTAGTTTCTCCTATATTTGTTCTTACGGTAACTTTAGAATTCCTCATGGTCAGCAAAATCATTCTTATCAACTTTGATGGGATTTTATATTCTTTCATGACACTCACTAGATTATATCTGCTTACTCGGTCAAATGCTTGTTTAAAATCAACAAACAGCATATGCATATTTATTCCATATTCGTGTGTTTTCTCTTGTATTTGCTTAATTATGTGTAATGCATCTACTGTTGACCTTCCTCTTCTGAACCCAAACTGGTACTTTCCGATTATCTCCGGGTGTATTCTGTTAGCCGATTGTGTATAATTGTTGACAATATCTTATACGCAGTATTCAGAAGTGTTATCCTCTGTAGTTGTTACATTTTCTGCGCTTCCTTTTTTAATCGTCTCAATGATTCCTTCCTTCCAACTATCTGGCATGTCTTGTTGTGTCCATATCTGCTTGATCAAATTGCATATTTCATTCTGTACTCTTTCCCCATTCTTAATCATTTCAGCAACAATTTCATCATTACCGGGCGCTTTTCTATTTTTCAACTTTTGATCGCCTCCATGATTTCCTCGTTTGATGGCTCGTCAATATCATCCTCGATTTGTATGTCTTCTTTTGGTCTTGCACTCTTTCTTCCATTCGTGGTGTGTTCAAAAGTTTTTAAAGTGATTCTCCCAAATTTTTTTATCTCTTCGGATCTCTTTTCGAGTATTCCGACCTAGTTATTTACTCCTCTGTTTCTTATTGCGTAGGGTTTTCCCCAGACCCCCGGATCTAGTAGTATATTTTTATCATAAGTAAACTGAAGATTTCCGTTGCAGAAGCACTGAAAGGTGTTCCACATCCCCAGACCCTCCGGATTAAATAGTTTATTTTTATTAGAAATAAACTAATGCCCGCCCGTTGCAGAGATCTCCACTACCCCCCAGGAGTGTACGGAATTTATAATTACGCAGTTAATAATAAATTCCCAGATTATGAATTAATCACATTTACTTGGCTATAACTAATTTTAAAAACTTGGGATATGTTACATATTTAATTCATTTTCAATAAAATAAATTAGTTAAACTGGGAGTCTGGGGTGTGGAACACCCTCCAGTGCATTAGGAACGGAAGATCTTCAGTATACTTCTGATAAAAAATAAACTACTTATAGTTTATCTATAGTTTATTAAAATAAACTTGATCCGGGGGTCCAGGGGTTCTGCATGTTCTGCAATGTTCTTTATTCCATTTGTGCACTGGAGGTGTTCCACACCCCGGACCCCAGATTGAGTAGTTTATATTTATAAAAGTAAACTAAAGATCTTCGGTTACAGATATATAACTAATTCTAAAAACTTGGGATATGCTTAAATATTTAATTCACTTTTAATAAAAATAAATTATTTAAACCGGGGGTCTGGGGTGTGGAACACCTCCAGTGCCTCTTCAACGGCAGATCTTCAGTTTGCTTCTGATAAAAAGTAAACTACTCGGTCTGGGGTTCTGCAATGTTTTCATTCCAAAATTTATGCACTGGAGGTTGTTCCACACCCCAGACCCCTCGCATTGAGTAGTTTATTTTATATCAGATGTAAAATTAAGATCTCCGTTGCAGAGATCTACCTCCCAGGGTGTAGGGAATTTATAATTATGCAGATTATGATTAATTGTCAGAATATGAATTAAACACATTTACTTGGACATAGCTAATTTTAAAAACTTGGGATATGCTTAAATATTTAATTCACTTTTAATAAAAATAAATTATTTAAACCAAGGGGTCGGGGTGTAGAACACTTTCCAGTGCCTCTGCAACGGAGATCATCAGTTTACTTCTAACAAAAATTAATTAATTAATCCGGGGTCTGGGGTGTGGAACACCCTCCAGTGCCTTTGCAACGGGAGATCTTCAGTTTACTTTTGATAAAAAATAAACTACTCGATCCGGGAGGTCTGGGGATGTGAAACACCCTTCCGTACCCAAATATTACAATGCAGTCAAACATATTAAAAGTTTGAAAATTTAGTAGAAACTCTCAGCTACCGTTTTAGTTTTTTAAAAAAATTATGAGGGGGAGATAAAAAAGAATAAAGCAAAATTAAATTATGTACAATCGAGCACCAACGAATATTAAGATTATTTTAAAAATTGAAAGGGAAAGCTAACAGCTAACCCCCCAGCTAATTTTCTAAATAGTTCAAAAGCAAAAAATGTCCAACCCAAAATAAAGAATGCACAATAGATTTAGACTTTTCTGAATTAAAAATTCGCAATGGAAGGGGATTGATGTTTATTAATTGGTCCAGTGATTGATGCTGTTTCTTTTTAGAATTTTTTGGAAAAATAAAGATTTAAAAAATGTTTTACTCAGAATTTCTTTTTTGTTATGTAGCCATTTTTTAATTTGATTTGTCTTGAATCCTGCCTGGTTCACCAAAAGTTTATTAATTTCATGATACTTCACTTGTACTTCAATATACTTAACATATATTTCACCTACTTTACACGTACTTCATGTATTTCACAAGTACTTCATGTACTTCACATGAGATTTCATGTACTTCATGAGATGTGTACAAAAAACTTCACCAGCGGTTAACCCCTCGCAAATTTTTCAGTGAATAAAAGAATTCTAGAAGATAGAGAAAATTGGAAATTGCTCCTAAATAGAATGGAAGGCAAGAGAATTGCAAAGAAAATACTCTCTTACAACCAGACTATTGGCCGACCGAGATAGCGTTGGTTGGCGAGTCTTACGAAGTCGGAACAGGCAATAACGCCTAAATATTGAAAGAAAGAAAAAAAAAACGACTGGAAGAAAAATTAAAATAAAATTTACAAAACCACACTATGCGTTAACGCCAGGTTTCTTTGAAGAGGAGGGAAAACCTTTTTCTTTAGAAATAATAAAAAAATACTCAATATTCCATAGGTCTAGTCCACAGCCAGACGCAAATTTAGAATTGAAGCATGGCGAACTGGACGTTGGTTGCTTTTGATAATGGGATGCAATTCTAATACTGCATCAGTTATAAACTTTCCCGACCCCTAACGGAAACTCGGATTCTAAAATCCGAAACCTGAAAGAAGTAACAAAATTAAAAACCTAGTGCCGGCACTGTACAGAATCAGGGCACATGATAACATATTTGGAGCAAATGAAAACAGATTTAAAATAAGTGAAAACAGTTTTGAAGAAAATTTACCAGTCCTAAATTAGATAGCGCTTGGATCATAATTACACAAATTTACCGTAGAAAATTTCAAAATATTCAAATACACCAGTGGAATTTAGGAAATTCTCTCGATTGGATTAATTTCACGTATTTCCTTAGATTTCAGCAAAGTTCAAAGAAATTTTCTTTTCCCGGCTCAAGTTAAGACTCCCGAACTCGAAAATACACTTTTTCTATAGAAATGGCTTTACCAAACGGAAGAACAGAAAATACAAGCTCTTTAAGGTGAGGATCAATGTTGTCGGAGTTGTAATAAGGCCACAATTTAATTTTGAAAATTGCAATTTTCCCATAGGAAATACATCTAAGAGAATTATTGCATAATATTACGCAATAAAATTATTGCGTAAGAAACCGCTTGTAGCCCCGGAGCGGAGAGCAGGGTGCGGAAAGTGGGTTTTAATAAACGCAACTAGGCGTCGGATTCACACAAAAAGTGAATTTTTTCCAAAATTTGTTGTCCGATCACAAATTTAATTTTTTTATTAGTTAATTAGACATTCGTCCTTCATAATTCGTTGTAAAAGGCGAGATTCTGGTATCTTTACTGTCACCACAACCTATTTTATTGTCGGTGGGCGGAGTTACAGTTCAAAAAAGCCAATGATAAAATTGCATTCCAAATTAATTTTTAAAGCCGCTTTTTTTCCAAAATTTGTGGTCCGACCGCAAATTTTATTCTTTATTCGTCTATTGCATTATTATCTTTCATAATTTAAAAAAAAATTGTGAAAATCACAATCAGGTTGATCGATTCTCGCCTGGAATTCTAGATTAGAACCTACAGCTCAGCGTTTGAATCTCAGCTCAAATTTTTAATTTTAATATATTCATTTATAAATAAATTAATTTATAATTTTAGGTCCAAGTTCAAGTTTTCAAGTTTCTAAGTAACGAGTACCGTCACTTTCCGATTCGTTTTCAAGTCAATTTGAATAAAGCATTCCGAGCCAACGTAGCAGGATCATTGAGTTGACTAAATGTGGTAACATAACAAGTTGCTATTTTTATAAGGTTTCTACGATCAAGTTCTTGCAATATCATTAATTTATACAAAAAATTATATTTATAGGACGTAACTTATCACGTATGCAATTCTGTTATGGACGAAAGTTATCTGCCTCCGCTGATTCCTAATGGCCAATACAAAGCCGAACTACAAATTTTACATGTAAATAAACCAATAGCAGAAGCCCACGGTTTTGCAGAAGTGTACACGCCAGTAGATTATCCATAGAAATAAAACTTGTTTTATTATTGTTGTCAAGTATAAGATCCATAAAACGGAAGATTTACATTGTTTTTATTTTGCACTCAATTGAGAAGAATAGACTGAAGTCGATTGATTTTGGTCACGCTGGGTTTAAGGAAATCAATTCTAGGGTTATTGATAAATAACCTGACTGACAAGACAGGTTAAACTGACAAGAACTAGATGATTACGACGATTTCTACTAATCACTTCTCTGATGGTTTGAACACGAATCTGAAACTAAATAAATAATTAAATTCATATTGCTAATATTAGGAAACTAAAACTCAACTTTGTAAGATTTGTATTAATTTGGCTGATGTCAAGAAATAATTGTCAGGGAACACATTGTACTTCTCGATGACATGCACCAAAGAATTGTTGTAAAAATATAATTCGTTAATTATTTTTACTTCACGAAAAAAATTTAAAAAAAAATTAAATTCGTGCTAAAAAGCAGAAAAGAAAGAAAAACCACAAAAATTATAATATTTATTTTAAACAATTTTCAACAATTTCTAACAATTTTTGTCCTTGGTGTACAGGACATATAATATGCTAATTTTAAATTACGTTCGCCTTAATAAAACTTATCGTTCGCAACGATAAATATTAAATTCACAAACTAATATTTTTAGAATTTTTTTTAAAGGTTTAAAGGTTTCCTTTAGACCAGTATGAAGTCAAATTTTTTAATTTCTTATTTATGTTTGTGTAATAGCATTATCAACATAATTCAAAATAAGATACTCATATTATTAAAACGTATGTTTAATGTTAACAACCCTAGGGATGCTGATCATGTTCTTTTTGTTGATATCAATAAATAGACATACTTGGCAAGTGCAGTGGGCTGCTATTAGTCTGATTTAATGTAATTGATAACACAGGCCAACAGCCATTTTGGTGAATGGGTATTTGAAGCTAATTCCGTATTAATTTGATGCCCTGAATTCAAATATGGATTTAGTTTTTTGCCTATCAGGTCAAATTTCTGAGATATAACACTTTAATTACATGAAATTACACTATTTTAAGTAAAATCCATGGATAAAATAAAAAAACTAAACAACTAAAAACTAACAATTTTTATTATTATATTAATTATTATTATCAAATATCACTGAACACTTCGAAAAATTCTTTCCGTGACATTCTTCAATGTATTTTTAAACACTCCCTTTTTAAACTCCAGCAGTAATCTGCCAACATGTGCTTATCTCATTTTCTTTGGTAGCGGTCCTTCATAGTTTTAATATCCTGGTGAAATCTTTCACCTTGTTCTTTACTCATGTTTTCTACATTTTCAGGAAAGCGGTCTAAGTGGCTGTGAAAATAGTGCACCTTAATACTCATGTTACACCCAAGGGATTTGAAACTGTTAAGCATTTCGTTTACCAGTTAAACATAGTTTGAAGTTTTGGGTTTGCCCAGAAAATTTCTGACAACTTCAACAAATCAAGTCCAAGTTTTTCGCTCAGTTTCATTCATCGAATTTACAAAGGCAGAATCCTTAATAAATTGTCTTATTTGTGGGCCGTCAAATATTCCTGCTTTAATTTTTTTGCCACTTAACTTAGGCATTTTCGCCCCTATATATGCAAAGCATGAACCACTCCTATCAAGAGCCTTTACGAACTGTTTCCGCTCACTTGATATGCAGTGGAGGAAAGATAATTTTCTCTCGTTCAACGAAGGGGTCGTTAACGACATTCTTTTCCCCAACGTCCATGTTTTCTCTGTGGGGCCACTCTTTTCTAACCCAGTGCTGTGTTTTGTCTCTGATATCATAGAGACATAAAAAACAAGGATATTTAGTGTGTCAACTTTGTTGTCCAAGAAGAAAGTTTACCATTTTAAAGTCCACACAAATCACATATTTATGTTCATGATACTTTATCTTCTGCAAGGCCAAAGCTATATAGTTATATTCTTCTTTCATTTTTGTTGAGTGAGCAATTGGTATTGAACCATGTTTGTTTCCATTGTGTAGAAAGACACATTTCAAACTTCGCTTTGAGCTGTTAATAAATAGACGCCAATCGTCTGGAAAATATTCCGAAAGACCCAATTTTTGCAGGAGTCCTTTAATATCGTGACAATATACAAGACTGTCTTCTTGAAAAAAGAAGAGTAGCACATCCTTTTCCCTTGCACGGTAAAAGGTAATTTTGGTTCCTTGTTCCAGTAAATTTTTCTCGTTCAATCTGGAAGCAAGTAATTCAGAAGTTTTTTTTGACAGGTTGAGATCTCTAGTGAGATTATTTAACTCGGCCTGCTTGAAACGTTTTGGAATTGATGACATCCCCTCACAAGAATCATTGTAACCGTCATCAGTATCAGAGGGACGAAACTCGCTCTCACAGAGTTGTGGTAGCTGGTGAAACGTTGGAAGTGGCACTTCCTCTGAGTGAGGGACCGGGCGGCTTGCAGAAAGTAAATTAGGATAAGTGCACTTATTACGATTGTTTCGATTGATTCCAAAAGTATTTACTAAGCAGAAATAACAGTCATCAAAGTGGTTTTGGGGTTCTCTCCAAATCATCGGTATGCCAAATTTTAGACCACTTCTTTTTCCGGTAGACCACTGTATTAAATGTTCTGTACAACTTTTACATACTTGATGCGGTGCCCAGATTTTATTCTGATCACCAAGCCTAACACCAAAGTATCCAAGATAAACTCTCTTAAAAAAGTCAGTAATATTTCTTCTGTTTTTAACACGTGTTCTCCGCAAATGTAGCAAAACACATCAGGATGATTAACACAACTTCTTCATTTCAAATAATGTGAAGTTAAAATTGAAAGTGCTCAAAGTAGCCGAGAGGTTGTAGACGGGGTGAAATCAAAAAAAGATTTTAAATACATATTTCAAAAGAATAGAAATTGACTTTTCAAGGGTTTGAAGCAGCTGAAAATAAAAAAATATTATTCTGTAATTATTGGATGCTTCCCAAGCATTTAAATTAATCTTTTATGACAAAAGGCTTATGAAATATTTAATACTTAATCAAAAACTTTTAATTATTTAAAACTTGCATTTTAAATGCATAGGTATACTTAAGATAATAATAATTATTGCAATTCATTTTAAAAAGCAGATAATAGCGTTAATTGAATGTTTTTTTTGCGATCCATGTGTTTTAATTATTTACTTATAGTTTAATAATGAGCGTCCCCCAATTATATTGGTACATTTAATTTGTTCATTATAACGTCAATTACTGTAGTATTACGATAATATGCCTGTATTTAAACAAATGAAGGGATTGTACTTCGCAGTGGCAACGTAACAATTGCAGCAAAAAGAAACTCGTGTCTCTGTTCTTCGCAACTTGCTTAATCATTTTAATTTTTAAGGAACCGATGCTTCTCCCGAAGAAAATCCTCAAAAAAATCCAAACATGAGTAAGTTGATTTTAGTAAGTTACAAAAAAATAAGATATTAATTTTCATTTTCAGATAACGATGGTGTAAATCCGATCGATACCGTAGTGGATATTGTAAAGTCAACCGAAGTAGTGGATTATAGTCAAGGATATGGTTCTTTAGAAAGGGGGCGCCTACTTGGATAAAGGAAAAAATCATGATTCCACTAAGTATTATTTACTTGCACAAATAAATATGTTTACAAAAATTACGCTTCGACTATTGATTTTGAATAAAATAAATTTCACTTATTTACTGCGTACTTTTTTATTGGCACATTCACATTCACGATTATTGTCGCAATAATGGTTTACTGGGCCTTACCACCATGCCGCAGTAAGAACTATTTAAGGGGGTTGGGGTGTAGCTCATTGGTTAAATTCGGTTTGGGTAACAATTATAATATTTAACAATTATTCAACATAATTTCTATAACTAATATTAACATTATAAAATTTATTTATTTTGACTGACTTACAACTTCTACTTACGACTCCCCATTGTCGACTCTGTTTTTTTTACCTCATTCATTCGTTCCCACAACCATTTTGCTTATCATACATTTTTATACCACCTTAAGCTATTTGCAATTTGCAAGGAATGGTTTGATTTTGCAGTTTTATTTCCATTACCTACTCTAATTTGTATAGCAATTGGTAGTACTTCGTTTGTAAACCCATCAGGTGAACTATCGGCGGATGCATAAGTTCTAATTTTTCGATCGCCCCATTCACCCTTAAATGACTAAAAATTCCGTTAGTTCGACGTTGGAAAAAAATTTAATTCTTCCTTTTTTTCAAATGAAAAACTATTCCTTAAGGTGGCAAAAAGTATCAATTATTTTCAAACACTACTAGTAGATGACTCTGATATCGATTGATCACTAGATAATGCGAGCGGCAAAATTTATTGACGCCTGTATTAGTTCGTACTTTTTTCCGCTTACCTATTCAGAAAATAGTTTTGAGTATAAAAATGCTTATATTGACAACTTAAATTATAAATCTTCAAGTATGTCATGTACCTGAAAGTGGCCCATTTTTTCTGGGACAGTGATCAGTAGGTAGAAGAATAGAAAACCAGTACTTTCCTGGCAAAACCAGTACGAATGGTCGCCGTACTTATGGACTATTTCATTATTATTCACTAGTCGTGCTTTAACCATTTGTAAAATCGGATGTGGCCATGCCCATGACTTTATCATACTTTTATTAAATATTAAAAAATAAGTTTGAATAAAAAATGTACCACACTCCGCAAAATTGCGTAGGTACTGCCCTAGCTACTTGTGCAAGTAGCGGCTAGCTGCTGTTGTCGGAGAAAGGCTGTTGGGTTAGTCGTACTTTTAGAATTATTCTGCCAGGGCGCCAAGAGTTACAATAAACTGAAGAAAACACTAAATTACGTAAATTTTGTTTATTGCAACTGCACGGAAGATAATACAAATTCGGAAGGGACACTGAAGGTGTCTCCTTAACAATAAAAAAAAAAATAAAAGAACCACTTAATTGGAACTGAAGGTTCACTTTAATCGAAAAAAAAATCTTAACAATGCTGAAGGCGTAATTGGTCTCTCACACCCCTGAGTGACACTTCGGAATTTTTAATTCCGTTTTCAAAAAAATTAAACCAACTAAGTCACAATAATCTCCGTCAAAGGCATGCAATGGAAATTGTAATCTTTTACTCACCAAAATGTAAGATATGATTTTGTTATTAAAATGGCTTGGTTAAAATCCTGTCGGTTCCAAGAAAGCTTTCCCTTCTCCGCAGAATCCTCGCCTTCCAACAAAAATTGGCATGAACTAAAATCAAAAATCACAATCCCATTACAACCCAAAACAGCAGACCATATGTGACCCGTTTTGTCTACAAAAAAATGGCAATAAAATTTGCATCCACTCAAGAGCGCGCAGAACCAAAATTATTACAATGAGTAAAATTAAATCTTCCTTGATACGCCTTGGGAACGATGTTGAGCGATGAAAACGATGATGCTTCACTGTTTCTAATCCAATGCGTTATCATACAAATAGAGCACAGTAGCTGGTTAATCAAATTTGATTGGCTCAAAAATCAGGTCTCGAGACACCCCTCACTATATGGTCAACGGTCGTCAGATGTTGACAAATAAAAACCTCGTACAAATTTTCCAATCCAAAAAAACTAAAAAAAATTGAAAGTCGGCATCGATCCAAAAAAATGCAAGGTATTACCTGTAAATATTCGCAATTAGGCTTTCAATAAAATACTATATCGGCACTAACTGTTATTACAGTTTTTTCCAAAAAATTATTCAAACAATTTTTATTTGCTTTAACAAAATGTGTTCTTGTTATCATTGTAACCTGCATATTTTCAAAATCTCATACCAACATTTCAATTCCTTTATGTATAGAATGTTCAAAAATAAATTGAACATCAATTAATTATTGGATTTAAAAAGTTTTATTTAGCGTCGCTGGTTGACATTTGCAACGCTACAAAAAAGAAAAATATTTTCCATTAACCAATGTGACCCAAAATCTAATCAGCTCTAAGTCTAAATATAAAGATACAAAATACCAACTTTAGTTTTGAAATTCTCATTAGTTTTGAAATATGTAATAAAACTAATGTTAAATAAAAGATTTAAAAATATTTCTTCTATGAACCAATTTTATCCAAAATTTAATCAGCTCTAATTCTTGCCATAAACATAACAAATATCAACTTCAGTTTTGAAAATCGTTTTAGTTTTTAAAATATTAAATAAAGGCTAATATTAAATAATAATATTTAAAATAATAAAAAACAATAGTTTTTATAAACAAATTTTAACTAAAATTTAATCAGTTCTAAATATTGATTAAAATATGCGAAAACCTAAATTTAGTTTAGAAATTCGTTTTACTTTTGAAATATTAATTAAAACTAATATTAAATAATAAGATTTAAAAAAATTTTAAAAAATAGTTCCCATGAACCAATTTTAACCAAAATTTAAATAAATTTAACTCCAGCTATAAAGATAGGAAATATCAAATTTGGTTTTGAAAATTCTGTTAGTTTTCAAAATATTAAATAAAAACTAATATTAAATAATAAAACTTAAAAATAAAAAACAATAGTTTTCATAAAACAATTTTAACTAAAATTTAATGAGTTCTAAATCTCGACATAAGTATGCTAAATCCTAAATTTCGTTTTGAAATTCTTATTAGTTTTTTAAATATTAATTAAAACTAATATTAAATAATAAAATTTAAAAATAAAAAAATAGTTCCGTGAATCAATTTTAGCCAAAATCTAATCAGCTCTAAGTCTCAACATAAGGATACAAAATCCAAAATTTTGTTTGAAAATTCCTATTAGTTTTGCTGTAGGTCGCACACAAAATTTGACCACACACACACACACACACACACACATACACACACACAGACATTTTTGGGAAAAGGTCTTATTTTACTCAGGGACCTCAAAAGTGTAAATCCATCAAAATCTCAAATTTTTTTCTGCACGAAAACAATACTTTCTCATATTACATATGATAAAGTAAAAATTTATATAAATGCATAAATAAGCTCATACACGTATTATACTATCTCTTTCAAAGTGATTATCTTTTCAATGTGACAGTAGAATATGAGACAATATTTTTTCCACTTTTGCAAATTTTGACAGTAATTTCAAAACCCACTTTTCGTAAAATAAGGTAATATACTGTACTATGCGCGTGACATCTACGAAACATTTTTCAAACTGCAAATAGCATAAGCAGGATAGGGACTAGAAGAACCATGATTAATTTCGTTACTCATGAGGTTAATAACAGATTTTAAACTGCAAACTCTCAAATAGATAATTTGTAATGACATACTGTAAATACAGCATGATTACTTCACTATTTTGCTACAATAAATAAAAAACTAAACCGTTCCGCAGGCCTGTTTTGCTTATTTATTTATTCATTAACTATAAATGTTTTTTACTTGCAATTATAATATATTATCGACAAATGTTCAAATATATCATGTTGCAAATTTGAGCACGGTACGATATATATACTCGGTTTTTAATTGTGGTTTGTTCTTATGGCCAAATAACATTGGTATTTGCCACCTTAATGCCTACTTTTTGTCCATATAACTTACATTTTGAGATTCATATTTTACTGTGATCAATTCCGTAGTTATCATGTACCAAATTATAACTTGGCTGCTCAGCCCCATATGCACGAGGAGTAGGGGTACTACTTTAGTAGTAATATAGTAAAAGTAAAATTAATTATTTAAAACCGACGGATTATACTATAGAAATCAACAAAATTGACGGTTTAAATCTTGGCTTACTTTAAACAATAGAAAGTGCGCCTAAATTTTTTGTGAAACTAAAACCAAATTGGATTAGAATAAGCTTATAGTAATCCTAATTTAAAAAAATCGGATGTGGCCATGCCCATGACTTTATCATATTTTTATTAAATATTAAAAAAATAATTTTTAATAAAAAATCGGATGTGGCCATGCCCATGACTTTATCATACTTTTATTAAATGTTAAAAAAATAATTTTTAATAATAAAAAGAAAAAAATATTTTCCATTAACCAATGTGACTCAAAATCTAATCAGATCTAAGTTTAAATATAAAGATACAAAATACCAACTTTAGTTTTGAAATTCTCATTAGTTTCTGAAATATTTAATAAAAACTAATAATAAATAAAAAGATTTAAAAAAAATTGCTTCCATGAACCAATTTTATCCAAAATTTAATCAGCTCTAATTCCTGCCATAAACATAACAAATTTCAACTTTAGTTTTGAAAATCCTTTTAGTTTTAAAATATTAAATAAAGGCTAATATTAAATAATAAAATTTTAAAAAAATAAAAACAATAGTTTTTATAAACAAATTTTAACTAAAATTTAATGAGTTCTAAATATTGACTAAAATATGCGAAAACCTAAATTTAGTTTAGAAATTCGTATTACTTTTCGAAATATTAATTAAAAACTAATATTAAATAATAAAACTTAAAAAAATTAAAAAACAATAGTTTTCATAAAAAATTTTAACTAAAATTTAATCAGTTCTAAATCTCGACATAAGTATGCTAAATCCTAAATTTCGTTTTGAAATTCTTATTAGTTTTTGAAATATTAATTAAAAACTAATATTAAATAATAAAATTTAAAAAAAAAAAAAATAGTTCCCGTGAATCAATTTTAGCCAAAATCTAATCAGCTCTAAGTCTCAACATAAGGATACAAAATCCAAAATTTTGTTTGAAAATTCCTATTAGTTTTTGCTGTAGGTCGCACACAAAATTTGACCACACACACAACACACACACACACACACACACATACACACCATTACACGTCTTGCAATGTATGTGGCATATCAAGAAATAGCCTCAATTGTGGCACTTTGGTTAATATTAGGACTGTGAACTCGCCATCTCTTAGTAAATGCATACACTCAAGAAATTTCAAGATACCCTCCATAGGAAGAAATCTGCAATATATTTTTAATTATGGCTACTCCGGCACATATATGTCATTACGTGATCTGTGTATTGAAGTTGCCGCAAGTATTTGTAGACCGGAAACGTGTTAAAATGGGACGCCGGAAATATTACGATACATACTCGTGTATAATTGCAATGTTGCCACGTTTATTAAACTAATTATTAAATAATGTAATCTCAAATATTAATTTTACTATAGTCTTTAAATGTATCAATCGAGTGATTTTTATTAATATTCCTTTTAAATAAATAATTTTTGTAAATAATCGAAAATTTAATGTACTAGGTACTGTTTAATATTCTATCGTCGCCGTCGGTCTAATACCTCAAAACCCCATAAGCTACTTTTTCAGGAAGAATCAAAAACGTTTACCTACATATTATTATACATCTTTGCTATTGTTTTTTTTTAAATAAAGCCGTTTTCTAAAATACTACTAGTTGAATATTTAATGAATTGGTTGTTAGGCAACCCAAGTTGCAATGGCGGATTTATAGGGTGCTGATGATTTGGACCAAAGGAGGTCCTGAGCATAGGACCCCGATCATTGCCCCCTCCTTCCCAAGACTTTACTCATTATTTTGTAGAATTTAGTTTTTCTTTTTATAAGCTTCAGTTCCTTTCCTCAAAAGCCTCAAATATAAAAGACAGTTTATAGTATCTATCTATAATTTATACTTTTAAAATTTTACTTTTAAAAGTTTATACTTATAAAATTATTATAAATATATATTATTTTTATAATTCGTTATCTTTAGATCTTCCCCCATAATATGCTACTAGGAACCTCGGAAATGTAATTAGCATCAGGCCCCAAAAGTCACCATCCGCCACTATCAATTGTTGACTTTAGACGAGATGGTATTCATACTATAGAGCCTTATTCAATTCAGTTTCTATCGAAATATAATTATGGCTCTTAAGAATGAAGAAAACTGCCAGTAGTTCTTTCATGAGCTTCTACGATTCATAAAATACAAGGCACAAAGTCGAGTTCGATCATAGCTTTTTAGATGGCTTTAAAATTATAGAACTTGGTTTCACAAAATTAACAGGCAAAAACAACTATGCAAACAAGAGTTTTTAAAAAAACTTAATCGCTGAAAAATTTTGTTTTAAAGTTATGAAGTCAAAGTTCCCCTACGAAAAAAGTAAATATGACGAGATTAAATTCTTAAAAACTGAGCCGTTTTCTTTCTAGGTCCGTTAGAGATCATCAAATTACAGTAAATATGTATGTACATAGGAAGTTTTACTTAATACCTGTCAGCATCCGTTCGACAGAAGTTAAATATTATAATATCTGGACTTATAAAAGGCCCAATATCTCAAATAATTTAGAGCTTTATCAAGTCTAAATTCGGCCCTGCTAACCGGTCAGAAAATGAAAAGATGTTCATAACAGAGAGGTCTCTAGAGAAGAAAAAAAGTAGAAAATAAAATAAAATTTTAAAAAGCTTGTATTAAAATATAATATACTTAATAATAAATAATATTAATAAGAAATTTTAATAAATAAATGAATAAAAATAATTTTTAAATTTAAACATAAATAAATAATTCTAATTCTTAATAATAAATAATATTAATAAGAAATTTTAATAAATTAATGAATAAAAATAATTTTTTAAAAAAACATAAATAAAAATATAAAATAATAAATTATACTTAATAAAAAAAATTTTTCTTAAAGCTTTTATTAAAATAAAAAGTGTACTAAAAAGGAAAAAATAATTGAAATGTACCTTACCAAAAAGGATTAAGTAATTAAAATGTAAAAGTAGGAAAAAATAATTTGAGTCACTGCCTCGTTTGGCCTCATAGCGCTAAAAATAAAAGCATGTGGTTTTCTGAAGTTAATATGTTGAAATGTTAAACCAGACCCTTTTATTTTTAGTGTTATGAGGCGAAACGAGGCGGTCGGTAGTGCAAAATATTTTTTTCTTTTTATCACATTTTTTATTTTAATAAAAACTTTAAAAAAATGTTTCTTTTTATTTTTTGTCAATCATTTTTTTAATTTTGTCAATTTGATTTTTTACACAAAATTTAACATCGGTCCGATATTCAGTGAAGAATATTTTTGTAAGCAGTTAGTACAATCTGCCTTTCTTGGTACAATGCCTTTTGAAAAATTTAAAAACGACATCTTTTCTTCATCCGACCATGGTCGTTTAATTCCTCGTTTTTTTGATAATTTTTTCCTGTAATAAATTTGATTATTTTTATATAATTATATAATATGATTTTACACTTACTTGATGCCACCACAACAGCTGTCGATGTCAATACTCGATCTTCATCAGCATGTTTATTATGGTCATGTGCAGTTTCATCGTCATGTACATCTTCATTCTCCTCGTTATCATTTTCTACTTCATCCACATCTGGCAAATCTGCAAATAATATACGAAATAAGCATAAAAAAGTAATATTGTTATATAAAATTACCCTTCAAATTTATATTCTCGAGCTTACTACGCTTCCCAACAATTTGGACTAGAATAAGTTGTTCTGATAAAAATTTTCAAAATCGGTTACCAAATTTTTCAATTCTTGAGTACACTGCTCATTCCAATTTGGCCTACAAACGAAGTCCTTAATCTGCATTCGAGACGCTGCACCAGATCTTCTCTTATTAAAAAGGATAATTTTACTTAAACAAAGAAAAGCTAGAAGACTGCAGTTTTGGTTGACGGACATTCTAAAAAGAACTTCGTGCAGTCAGCATGTTATCATTAATAATTTAATATACTGACCGAGTTTCATTAAATCGCTAGTTACGGGCAACAACTGCGTTGCATTCATTTTCGATCAGAAAGAGGAGCCAACGCATTTAAAGAGATCATGGTAGACCATTCTAATTCCATATGGTTTAAAAATCCAAAAGCGTGTCATTTCCTTTCAAATTACGGACGTCAGTCAAATAGCGGGAAAAATTTCAATTTTTAACATCTAATATCGATGGTTTTAAGTAAATAATGTTTTAATATACAGTAGAATTCGCTTATAATGACATTAAGAGAGATCAAAATTAGGTAATACTATGCGGATGTCGTAATAAACGGACAAGCTAATTAGTCGATTAATGATTTGATTTTAGTTTTCGAAACTTCAAAATTTTTTCTTTTCTAGTTTTTCAGAAATTTTTAAAACATTTTTAGAAATTTTCTAGTTTTGAAAATCAAGGATATCGATTTTCATGAAAACATGCAAAATTAGTCAATATAAGCAATATTTCAATGTAGTCGAATTAAGAGATTAATTCCATATGGTAAGTTCCTATGGAAACCAAATTTTACTACAGTTGCGGCATAATAATAAACGGTAGGTTATTTTAAAAGGAGTCATAATAAACGGATTCTACTGTATATAAGCCAAAATGTTGAACGATCATTATCTCCTAATATGAATTAACATAAAATAAAACTTAAAGAATTTTTATTCCTATAATTTAAAAACTAAAAAAAAAATACTTACTTTTCTTATAAGAGCGATGTACAAAAATTATAAAAATTCACAATACCAAAATGTCAGTTTAATCAACAACTGATGTCACTTGTTCACTAGTTAACAACGTATGAAATATCGCGAAGAAAAAATTGCATCTTTTGCAAAATCTGTTTCTGTAGCTGTAGCGGTGACATCACCGTTTTACGATGCGACGGAGTGCTATTAAATTTCAGATAAACTTTACATACTAGTATACTAGAAGTACATATTCTATTAGTATAATGCAAAGTTACTGATTTGATATAAAAATTAATATTATTCGAAATATGTATCTAATTTTTTGTTGTCTTATAACAATCTTAATTAACAAATTTACATTAATTTTACCGTCTTAAAAAAACGCTAAAATATGAAAAATGGATTATTATTTTATGAAAATTAATGTTTTGCGCTAGAGAGAACCTCAAAAAATTTAATCAAATCGAAGCAATTCACGAAGCGAGTCGCAAAATGGGATTAACTAGTTAGGCGTGAATTAGTAAAATCAGAAAGACAAATGTTACGTCCACATAAAAATCTGATTTTCAAGTAGTCATCAAAATTATAAAATAATGAACAGTTTTCTGTATTTTTATAAAAGCTTCAAGTTTAATTTTAATGAAGTGAGAGAAGTTCCATGATTTATTACCCTTTGATGATTCTGGGAAAGGGGAACAGCAAAGGTTGTAACCAACAAGGGGGTCAAAAGTCGGAAAAATTGCGACGTTCATTGTGCAAGTCGCGGAAATATCGTGGAAGTATCCAGGTTACGACTGGGAGGGGAGGCTCTCCACGGTACCTAAAAAGGTTCAAAACAGAACGAAATAAAATGTTTACAACTTTTTCAACATGTTTTATGAATCAATATTTTAAATATGATAATTAAGATTTAGATCTGGAGCAGTCAAAATTTTTATATTCCGGCATCAGCTCTGAGCAAGAACCTATTACTTTGAGCTCCACCTCAGAGCGGAAGCGACTTTACAACTATCAATGTTATTTAATCAGTTTCAATTTTTAATCATTTTTACGCTATATTTTTGATTGGAGATAAACTAGGGTATCTATCTCTCTTCCTATCCTATCTGAATTCGCAAGCTACAAAATTTGCATGACAAGTAATTCTTGTAAGTGGCTTGTCCACCTAGAAAAACCACTTTCCGAGGTCTATAATATAGACCTCGAAAATTAAATTTATTTTGCATGGCAATGAATTTTATATTGGTTCTTTTTGTTTAAACTTTTTTTACGACACGGTCTGGGCTTAAACGCTAGTATTGTGTTAGTTGTTCATAAATCGGTGGTGTAACTACCGAGGTTCTAAAGATTCGATCAAACCAGGGCTCGAGAGATTGAGGGGCTACTATTAGTACGTTTCGGATAATTAATATAGTGGGTAACGAGAACCAACACTCTACAATTTTAAAGTTTTCATCAAAAGTACGATAAATTATGGTAGAAAATTATAAACGAAACAAATGTGATATAGAAAAAATATTCATATTCCATACCGCCATTCAAATATCTATCTACATCTAGTATATGATAGATCGGTTTTTTGACGTTCTACGTGTTCCGATTTCCTCTTTTTCAAGAGGGTATCTAGCATTTAATATCTCAAAGATGTTGCAAGCACCTTGTGAGAGGACCACACATGCCTTCCGAAGCATGAAGACGGCCATACAAAGTGAACCTCTCCCAGACTCGAACCGGGGCACCCCATATTAGCAGTTAATCGCGCTAACAACTAGACCAGTGACCGTCTCTCCCATCAAATATCTAAAATTCTAAAATATAAAAATTAGCTATTTGAATAGCCAAGATTCGTAATTGTAATGACCTATTCAACCCATGGTGCCTGTTGAACTCCTGCATTTTTGAAATATGCCCTCCTAGTAAAAAATATTGCCGACCCCTGTAGTAGATGTTTCATAATCGACGTATGACGCTAGCTAACGCTTTAATTTCTTATAGGTTTGCATTAGAGTTTTTGGGACCTTAGCTATTAGATTAAGATCTTTCCGTTCCAAATGTCAAAAAAATTAGGGGCGACGTGGTTAGCGCATGATGTTAGCTAACTGTGTAACGATTTGCTGATTTGAACTAGGGTGTTTGACAGTCTCACAGTTTATAATAATATGTGTTTGATGAAATTATTTTAAGTAATTTTTAGAATTTATTATTTAATTTACAAGTCACTGAAAAATGCCCTTCATTCTAAAATAGGTACTAGTATGTACTAGTACTTAATACTTCATAAAACTGCAGGGTAGCAAATCCTCCCAAATAATAATTCTTCAATAAGTTGTTAATGTGAATTTGTTTTTGATGCAAATTTTAATTTGAATGAGAATCTTGAATCTTGCATACTTGTAATTCGAATATTGTAGTAATTCGGCGATTGCCAAACTTAAAAATTTACTTTTATGAGAAACTAATTTTGAAGATAACTTTTCAAGTTTTATAATTTGACAAGTTTAAATTTGATCAACTAGGAATATTATATTTTTCTTGTTGAAAGTCATGATGATTCTACAAAATTTGCGCGCCTTTAGTGCATTAGATAGTACGTTTGCTGACATGCACTATTTCCAAGATTATTCAAGATCACTGTTTTCGAACAAACATTTTAATAATTAATTAATCCTTTTATTATTTTAGTTATAAAATTATTATATATTATATTACTTGCAGAACCTTTTCAAGTAAAGTGCATACGTATTAGTTTTAATTAAAAATGCTATTATTTCGCACCAATCTTCCCAGTCATAGTTTGTATGTAAATTGGCACGACTCGAGAAAGATAAAATTTTGTAAATCCACAATTTTCATAATGGATTTTAATTACTTTTATGCGAATTTTGATTGCAATTGAAGACTTGATTGCAAAAGAAGTTGTAATAAATGGTAAACCTTCCACTTCACATAACTGTGTGAAAAAAACAAATGACAAAACGATCACTAAATCAAAAATTATCCCTATTAAAACCAAAGTCCTTTTTGAAAAACTCTTTATTTTATATAAATTTTTTATAGTAACCCTAACGAAAAGGGTTTATTTAATTTGTTTATAACAAATACAACAAGAGCTTTTTAATCCAATCTCAGAATTTTTATTTATTGTAGCTAATCAAGGCGCGGTAAATATTTCCAACGCAACTAATTCGGAGTTCTAAAAGTGCCTACGGATGATCATACCATGCATGGCGTGCTTCTAAAATGACAAAGGTACCGAGGCATTTTTAGTTTGTTTGTGGTTTCGGATATTTTAATAATTGATAGACATAATCCTCTGTGGGCATCTAGTTATCAAGTAAATGCAATTTAACTTTGAAAAGAGTTTATATTAATTTATTTCAAAAAATAACTACGTTAAAACAGTCCCGTGCAATTTGAACCCCCCGCACCGGTAAACGAAATGAAAACAGCTTTTATTTCCTAAATCATGAACATTTTCAGAGACTGTAAACCATTGCCCAACCTCTCAAATTCAAATTTTAGATGAAATAAATGTTAATCTTCTTCGTTCGAGCTCGAATACGTTTCGATGACCAATATATTGTATAATTTTATTTTTTACAATGTTATGAGCGCTTCCACACTTTCGCGAAAGATTCGTGCGGTAACCCTTGACTTAGGTTAGGTATTAGGTCTACGTTTTACCCAATATAATCCTCGAATTTCCTTAATCCTTAGGATCCATAACCCTTAGCGTTTAGCTGTTGATGGCGATAACACGCCAATGATCTTCGCAACTTAAATATAATTTAAAAATAATAAATTTTATTTTAGAATTTTCTGTTCAGACAATAAAAAAAATAGTACTCGGTACGTGAAGAACATTATTTAGGAATTGCAAAAATAATTTTTGAGAAAAACAAAATTTTATTAACAAAGCTACAAACAACGATGAAATAATATGTACCTAGTACATATTTACTAAGTACCTTGCAATAAAACATTATGTGCTACATACAATGCTTTAGCACTTTATAATACGTTTTATCATACATTACATTCTATAATCTGCATTTTAATGTGATAAAATCAGCGTTTTCCTCAGTTACCAAAATTTCAAGTACCTACCCACAATTAGCTAAGAAAATAAAATATAATGATAATAAATAATACGAGTAGAAGCCTATTAGAGATTTTGTATTTATTTTAATAACAACGTGTTGTTCTGGCGTAACTAGCTCGGAGTCATTTATATTAAGTACTACATACTACATAAAAGCATTTCTACGACGGTTAAAAAGTTAAAATTTTATTACTTTTCAACTTAAAATTGTATTCAATTTTAAACCGGATTTTACAAAACTATTATTTATTTATTTTGATCGTATCCAGACCTAAAATAAACATTTTCCAGCAAACTGCTACATAGTACATAATGTGGTATGTAACTTACTAAGATTTCAGTGAAAATTCGGACAAATTCTTAATTATAAAAAATACGAAATACATAAAAAGTAGAAAATATTTCAATTTTTTACCAAAATGAGTTAGCACCGCTATCTTATACTATGTACATATACTAGCTAATAGCGAGAACTACTCGAAACAATGTTTAATAATTGGAAAATTTGGTTAGAGTCATTGAAAATAAGCAATTAAAGTAAGGTATCCTTTAAAGAGCAATCAAAGTGTTGGAGTACTTTGATAAAACGTTCAAGGTTCCCTTATATTATGCACTACTGCAGTCTACTAACTTGCTGTTTCTTGTTTACTTTTGTTATAAATATTAGGTGAGGAAATTTTTTGTTATTACTATTATTATTAGTGTTACGTATTGTTTCAGGTGCATGTCGCCAGCCCCCCATTTCGAATTTTTATTCAAAAAGTCTAAATCGTTTGTGCATCGTTTGTGCATGATTTTTCATTGTTTATTTTCGTTTGTACCTCACTTTAGTTTTCGAATTATTTGAAAATGTAGTTAGGGGGGAGACGGAGACATGCTATAACCTCCCCATTCCAAATTTTGGTTTAAAAATGGTCTTAATCGTTTGTGCATCGTTTGTGCATGATTGTGCATTGTTTATTTTCGTTTGTACATCTTTTGTTTTCGCGTAATTAAAAAAAGTTTGGGGGCGGAGACATGCTAAATTTAAACTTTGAATTTCGGATTCAAAATTGTTCAGTTCGCTTGTTCTTTGTTTGTACTTGTTTATGCAAACATTATTTTCGTTTGTACCTCTTCTCGTTTGGAGATTTTTAAGAAATACAAAAGCTAAATTGACTCGCAGTACGATTAACGAGATTCTCAGTATTTTTTTAAACCGAATAACAAAGTCTTTGATTTTTTGATATTCAGATAATCGATTTTAGATAGATCAATGAGATTTGGTAGGACTCCCCTAACGTGAGATTTACCTTACAATTTTTACCATACCGGGGACCAGTAAATTTTACAAAGTTACATAATTACATAGTAGATGTGAGATTTTTATTGACCCCTCCTTTTTAATAAGATTTGGTGCTATTTTACCGGACCCCCGCAGTTTGAGCTCACGTAATTAATGGACGTCCCCTAATGTCTAGTGCTACGAGAATTAACATTGATGATGGTGATAGCGATTGCAGTGAAAATAATATTCCTACAAATTCGACAAAAAAGAAAAAATCATAGAAAGAATTACTGATGCAGCAAAAAAGATTCGATGTATGAGCCACGTTATTGGTATATTCTTACCAAAAATCAATTATTAATGCTTACTTTTTATAGAATTTCATTATTTTTTTGGACTGTGAACGTTTTTGCAAGGAAAATTTACGTTTTCTTAATTTTCTCTGTTCATTTTTAAGAAGAAAACAATTTTGTTTATATTATAACATTTTGTTATAATATACAGTTTTAAACATTAAAATTAAATTTACTGCTAATTACTAATTTGTCACTTTGATCGTTTTTGCCGTGTACCCTTCATTATTTGTATGTAGCGAAAAAAGTAATATTTTTGATTTCTTATTCTTGAGAATTGATAATTTCTTTAAACGGTGTATTGCTTTGCAACACTTGTCAATAAAATGCTTCGAAAAGAAGTTATTTATGCCGAATTGTTAAAACTGTTCAATATTCAATGCATAAACTTTTTTCTTGAAAATTCTTGACAATTTATAATTCAATATACCATATTTAATTTACATATAAGACAATAATATAATAAATATAAAAAGTCAGAATTTCTCTGATTGCCCTGAACGCAACTAGCTCGGAGGATTTGCTATTTGAAAAGTAAATAGCTTTTAATTTGGAATTAGGTGTCAATTCTAATTCAAATAATCACGGATTTTGTTTTTATGTTAATTTTAACTTTTTTAAATTTGGGATATAAAGTGGGTGCGTAATGTTTTACTGTTGCTGAAAACTTGTTATATAAGCGAAAACTTAAAATTGTATAGGTACAAGAAAAAAAATTAGCGTTATCAGGTTCAGTTGTTTTGAATTCAATAAAAAATACATAATTTATTGTTAGCAAATTATTGAATTGTAACTACAATCTGTAGTAATAATTACAAAATTAATAATTTTCATGTAGTTTTTGTGTTGAACCAAAATTATCAATAATTGCACCAATGTGCATTAACAATTTTCAAAAATTGTTTTCATTCGTAATTCTTGATGTAAATTTATCCCACGCCGAAATTAATATCTATTGGGAAATAATTTTATCGTTACATTTAAATCAATTAATTGTTTAATTGTTCAGTTAACTTGCCAATCTTTAAAAATTTCAAATTTAAAACCTATGACCATAACAATTAGTACATAGTATATTTGAGAACAGGTACTGCTTTCTTGTCGCATCGTCTCGAATTTCAAATTCCAGCTGCAATAATTTCTAAAAATAAAATAGACGTATTTTGCAAAATTAAGGAACAATTAAAAGCTTTAATATTTAAATTTTTTATGTAATATTTCTTTAATTTTTAAAATAATATGAAATTGACTGATTTTATTATCAGTTTATAATTTGGGAATTACTATTTTATACTAGTTAAACAGAACATTTATTTTAGAGCAACGTTTTCCTAAGTTAAATAGTTTTCGTAATTATTATTAATATCTGCATCAATAAAATATATTTAGAATGAAGGTAAATTTGTAAGAAAGAAAACAAATTGTGCAAAATTCTTATCTCCATTATCACAGAAGGATCTCCATTAAATAATAAAATATTTCAGTCGTAGTTAAATTTATATTCAATTTATCATTTTTTACACAATGTTAAACCGTTCTTTCTATAAATAAAGACAATTTGATTGTAAGTTACATCAAAACATCTAGTATGCTACTTTAGCATTTTGCTTTGCTTAATTTGCTTAGGTAAGAACTAATCTGCCAAGTGATACAATTTCAACTTACAAGTTTAACTAATATTCACAAGGATGTCTAATGGTCACACTTTGAAAGGGGCTACAAATGATCCTGATTTGGAATAAAAATATAAAACGACTTTAAAATGCATGATTATTTTACTATAATAGTTGAGCAACTTGATCAAATAGGAAATCATACTTCACTTATTAGCTATCCTTTTTTCTTTCTAGTTGATGTCGAATTGTCCGCTCTTTTGAAGGAAGTCTAAATGATAGCGGGATCTATAACTATACAGTAGGGCTCAAATGTAGTAAACAACCATTAAAATCTCGTATAATAATGTATTGGGTCCTTGCTTAAATTCTATCTTTTTTCGACTTTTTTATACCCCAAAATACTAGCTAATAAATTTTACCAAATTTATGTAATATTAATCATTACAAATAAAAAAGTATTAAAAACATACTAGGTCAGAAACGTATAATTCAAAAAAACTTATAATCAAAACTCAAAATTATTGAAAGCGCCGAGGCCTTTATTCAAAATTTTTATTTATTTGTATAAAGATGAACCGCATTATAAAAGACAAAAATTTTTATGTCGAAAATTTTATCGAAAATTTGTTTGCTTTGATTTGTCAGTTATGACATAACTGTAGAATTTCGATAAATGAAAAGTCGACGAGAAGTCGTAATTTATATTATCTATTCTTTTCTAATATTTCACAATTTGATTAGTATGCTACTTTTATGTTTCATAACGACGAACAATGGCAAACAATACTTGAACGGTGCACTGCAAGGAACATTTCGTCAAAATTTGAACAAAATCAATAACAGTTTTCGACGTCTAATTAACGTGTTCAAAAATTAAAATGGAAATTTTTTTTCAAACTGTCTTATTTTCCAAAATAAATCTTCAGACATGATGTTATTGATCTCTCAATTTTGTTTTTGTCAACTAACATACCTACTGTCAAAATTTGTACAAAATCGAAAATAACTTTGAACGTTAAATTGGCATTTTCTTGATTTTAATTATCGAAAATATTAAATTGACTTTAAAATTCGTTGTCGACTTTTAAGCAATTACTACAATTTTTCAACTTGAATAATTAACAAATGAACTTGAATATTAGTAAAGTTTTCTTATTTCCAAATGGGTAGCTAATGCCTACTATATTTTTCGAACTATATATAATTACATAAGATTACAATATCATCATTATCTGAAATTAAAATTTTTGAAATAATATTTGTTCTGCATAGAATAGGCAACCCATTTGATTTAGCAAAACTGTCATGGTACAGAGTATTAAACATTAAAGTAGATTTGGCAATAGCGCAATATTTTGCAGAGGGCGCCACGAGAAAGGCAAACTTGAAGATGTCATATATATTAAAAAGCATGTAGTTGAAATGCCCCATATTGTGGCACCTCCGACACAAAATGGAATATCTCTTTTAATTTTTCATCTACGTTAAAATAAATAAACCTATATAATACGTAAGTAACAAACATTATAGGTACTCCCTAATTGTGGGGTCTTATATAAAGGAATTACGAGATATTCTACTTTAAAGTTGTGGCAACGCGTGTAAGTTGCCACAACTTTTGGATTTGCCACAGTACAGGCATATTCACACACAAGTTGCCATAATTATAGTGAAGCCTACACACACATACACACACACAGACATTTTTTGGAAATGGTCTTATTTTACTCAGGGGACCTCAAAAAGTGTAAATCCATCAAAATCTCAAATTTTTTTTTCTGCACGAAAACAATACTTTCTCATATTACATATGATAAAGTAAAAATATAGCGTGCCACTGCAGTTTATGTTCATATTTATGACAAATTTTTAGTTATAAAGTTGGCGATATGACTGACAACTCGGCTTAAAAAAATGGCTTAAATTTATTTGTAAAACCCAAATGTGTTATAATCGTAGATTTAAATATTTTGAATAAGCCAAATGTTTTGTGAAACCTATTTGATATTTAAGCCTAAATTTAAGCCAAAATCGCAATTTAAATGTTTTGTGAAACCGGGCACTAGATAAAAAACGTGAAGAAAACCAAAATTAAATATAACCTTGAGATATCTCAAAGATAGCTTAACCTTGAGATATCTATGGTATGAGTGAAGAAATCGGGCATAAGTAAACAAAAAAGAATTTAAAAAAATGTTTTATATTTAAAAAGAAAAACCACATGATTATCTTTTTCACCGTCCATGGGTTTTGGATCTAACGAAATAATAGGTTTGCTCTTGCCTTTCCAAAATTTATCACCAAATCTTAAAATCTAAAAATTGTGACCTGTAGCAAAGATACGCCGAAGCTCAATATGGTTTTGCAAAACAATAAAAAATATTTATATGAATAGTTAAATTTGAAAGAGTTCAAAATAGCTTTTAACAAAGACAAAATCCCTAAAAATATAGATATTTTAAAATATTTTATTCAACCTATAAATCACAAGTTAATAATAATTTACAAAATAATTATTAATTTTTTTAATTTCTCAAAATTTAAATTTTAGCGCTGTTATTAATTAATAATAATTATTATTAAATATTATTTTAAACCATTATTTGTTCTACCTTCCACCGCGATTTGTTTAAAATATATTTTTCTTAGACCAATAGATTCTGAGATAAAATACCTAAAAGTTGAAGAACGTTGATTTTCCTGCAAATTTTAATTATTTTCGAATTTTTCTATTTACTCGTTTCCACATCACCATACGATACAGTAAAAAGCACGATTTTATGTGGTATCCCCAGTAGGTTTCCTCCACCATATACACAACGGCAAAAGTAATTAAATAGGGGGACATCTGGCTCAATTTCTAGATATCAAGTTAATTCGTGGTTTTTGAATTTTAATCAAAATAATTAGTGGTTTCTGGTGTCGGCTTTAATTGTACCATGAGATGTAATTACAATTATTTAATAGTTTTAGATATGCAAATTTAATTTAATTTTTTTGTTTGACATGCAAATGAGACAAATCAGCGGGTTTGAGGTGATTAAAAACTGAAAATATCGTGATTTATTTTAATCAAAAATATTTTTAATGTGACCATTAGTTATGCGTAAAGTGATTAAATTGTTAATTTAAATTAAATCCCTTTTTTATTAGACATTCTCAAATTCAATTCTCAGATAACTCAAAATTACACTGTTTTTTTATAAAAATGGCTATACCAAACGAAAAAGTGTAAAAATACAATCTCTTTGAGGTGAGGATCAATGTTGTTGGACTTGTAATAAGGACACAATTTAATTTTGAAAATTGCAATTTTCCCATAAGAAATACATGTAAGTGTATTATTGCGTAATAAAATGGCAAACATTCTGTAGACGGTACGTGTGATGTGCTTGGGTTGACAGTTACTAGTTGTAGTTGGAGATATCAGTTGCTCCCTGACATTCATCGCGTCAACATCCATACTTTTTTGAGTTGGAGGTACTTGGGGGATGTTTTTAGTAAGTAAAGCGCTTATCAAAACCGTTTGTAGCGCCCGGAGCAGAGCGCAGGGTGCGGAAAGTGGGTGTTACAGGTGTGTGCGTCGACGAAGTAAAACTATAATAAAATGTTCCACACTCCCCACACCCTTCGGATAAATTCTTTAAACCGGGGGTCTGGGTGGTGTGGGACACCCTCCAGTGCCTCTGTAACGGGAGATCTTCAGTTTACTTCTGATAAAAAATAAACTACTCGGTCAGGAGGGATCTGGATGTCCTGCAATGTTCTTCATGCCAAAATTTGTGCACTGGAGGGTGTTCCACAAACAACAGATTGACGCAAAACTTGTAGGGGACATTTCTAACATTATATACTTTAAGAAAATGTACTTTTTGGAAAATTGATTACTAAGTAAGCATAACCCCTTAAATTGTATTATCACATTCTGTAGCAATCTCTGTAAAACCGGGACAAGCGCGTTATTTTCGCTTCAATATAATTAATTAATCACGACAAAACAATGAATTACCAAAGCTTTTTATTGAGCTACCAAACCTCCATGATATTCAAACAAATGAGCTAAAAGAATTACAAAATTAACTAAAGAATTATAAGTTTAATTAAATAATTGATTACTATTAAACTAGCAACTACCAAAATTATTAATTAGTAAAATAATGACTACCAAAGGTCTATTCAACGTTTAAGATAAAAAAATGTTGAGAAAATTTGCTGATGTAAGTTAATTTGCTATCAAATAATTATTATTGAATACACGTGTCTTATCTATGATACACATTATCCGTAGCGCATGCGCATAAGCGAGGTCCAACTTCATGTAATTCACCAAAAATTTACTAACTTCACGATACTTCACTTGTACATCAATATACTTAACACGTATTTTACCTACTTTACACGTACTTCATGTATTTTACGAGTACTTCATATACTTCACAAGTACTACTTTCTGTATTTCACAAGTACTTCATGCACTTCACATGAGATTTCATGTACTTCATGAGATGTGTATAAAAAACTTCACTAGCGGTTAACCCCTCGGGGTCAACCGCTGGAAGAAATCGTGTACAATTAACTTCACACTTCACGTACTTCATAATAATTCGTCATACTTCTTCGTACTTCATATAATTCAGCAGTAATTCACGGGACTTCACGTACTTCACCAGTAATTCATCCTACTTTATCAATAATTCACGGAACTACCGATACGGATATTTCACGTACTTCATCGGTAATTCAGTGACTTACCGAGATTCCAAAATTTGTGCACTGGAGGGTGTTCTACACCCCCCAGACCCCCCGGATTAAGTAGTTTATTTTTTATCAGAGGTAAACCGAAGATATTTCGTTGCAGAGATCTACCTATAATTACGCAGTTTATAATTAATTGTCAGATTACGAATTAAACACATTTACTTTTCCATAACTAATTTTAATAAACTTGAGATATGCTTAAATATTTAATTTACTTTAATAAAATAAATTATTTAAACCGGGGGTCTGGGGTGTGGAACACCCTCCAGTGCACAAATTTTGGAATAAAAACATTGCAGAACATGCAGAACGCCCCAGACCCCTCGAATTAATTAATTTATTTTTTATCAAAATAAAAAAAATTTATTATTTAATCCGGGGGTCTGGGGCTTTATGCCTCAATGTAATTTGTGCACTGGAGGGTGTTCCACACCCCCCAGACTCCCCGGATTGAGTAGTTTATTTTTATCAGAAGTAAACTAAGAATCTCCCATTGCAGAGGCACTAGAGGGTGTTCCACACCCCCCGAACCTACGGATCGAGTCTTCTTCTTCTTCTTCTTTTCAACCTTTTTCTATCCACTGTTGGATGTAGGCCTCCTTCAATTTCTTCCACGCATCACGATCTTGGGCTCGATTTTGCCAATTCTTCCCTGCTGTCTCAACAATATCGTCGGTCCAGCGTTTAGGTGGACGACCGACAGATCTTTTAGTTGTTCGTGGTCTCCATGACAGGACCCTCTTTGCCCATCTATCGTGACTTTGTCTGGCAACGTGCCCAGCCCAAGCCCACTTTAAGTCCGCCACCCTTTCCATGACGTCTTTAACTCTAGTTTGGTTTCTAATGTCAACATTTCTCATTCTGTCCCGCAGCCGGATGCCCAACATCAGACGTTCCATAGCGCGTTGAGTGGTTCTTAACTTATTTGCGCTTTTGATTGTAATAGTTGTAGATTCCAATCCGTAGGTCATTACTGGTAAACGCACTTATCGAAAACTTCCCGTTTTAGGCAATTTGGAATATCTGCCTTTAAAATGTGGGCCAATTTACCGAACGCCGCCCATGCTAAACGAGTTCTACGTATTATCTCGGTAGTCTGGTTTTGTTTTCCCAGCCTGATAGTATGACCCAGGTACACGTACTCTTCAACTTTCTCTATTAATTTCCCGTCTATGCGTATGTTTGTGGTATCATCGCTAGTCATGATCTTTGTCTTTTGGGTGTTAATTTTTAAACCGACCTTCAAAGATTGAGAGCTCAATTCGATAAGCATTTTTTGAATTTCTGCCATTTCTGTACTAAAGAGAACAACGTCGTCTGCGAAACGCAAATGATTCAATCTGACTCCATCCACGTTTACCCCAATCTCGTCCCATTGCAGTGATTTAAAATATCTTCCATTGTTAAAGTGAATAGCTTGGGAGAGATTGTGTCACCTTGTCTCACTCCTCGTTCGACTTTTATTTTATTTGTTGCAAGGCTATTGTCAATTTTAACCGTTAGTGTGGCATGTTGGTATATATTTTTTATAACTGTCGAGTATCTTGAATCAATTCTTGCGTTGTCCATCGCTGCAATATAGCGTCCATTTCGATCGAGTCAAATGCTTTCTCATAGTCAACGAAGGCCATATTCAAGTTTATGTTATACTCTGAACATTTCTCAATGAGTGTTCTAACGGTTTGTAAATGTTCCGTCGTACTGTAACCCGATCTAAATCCAGCCTGTTCTGGTGGTTGATAAAAGTCCAGTTTATTGGTAAGACGGTTTGTAATTATTTTCGTAAACAGTTTATATAAATGGGACAGCAGACTGATAGGTCTATAATTACTGATGTTGTGTTTATCTCCTTTTTTGAAAAGCAGAATAACCTGAGCATTCTGCCAGGAGCAGGTACATTTCCTCTTGAAGACACCTATTTAAAGAACAACAACACTTTTAGAAGAGTTTGGCCCCATATGAAATCATTTCTTTCGTTATTTCATCGTCGCCAGGCGATTTTCCATTTTTCATCTGTGACAGAGCAGCTTCAACTTCAGCTACGTTAATATCCGGAATTTCTTCAGAGTTCACATTTGTAATGTTTTGTCGAGTTACAACAGGTCTGGAATCTGTATTTTGGTATGTACTTTTATATAAGTTGGTGTAGAATGTCTCAATAACAGCCAGTATTTTAGATTTTGTTGTTACCAAATCTCTATTCTCATCTCTGATTTTATGGATTTTATTTACTCCATTGGATAGTTTGGATCTCATTATTCTCATGTTCATGTTTTGCTCTATTGTTTCCTTAATAATTTTTGTTTTATAGCATCTAAGATACTACGGATCGAGTAGTTTATTATTTATCAGAAGTAAACTGAAGATCTCCCGTTGCAGAGATCTACCCCGAAAGGGTACGGAATTTATAATTATGCAGTTTATGATTAATTGTAAGATTATGAATTAAACGCATTCACTTGGCCATAGCTAACTTTAAAAACTTGAGATGTGCTTATAAATTTAATCACCTTTAATAACACACCCTCGAGTGTCTTTGCAACGGGAGATCTTCAATTTACCGGAATGCGACGTTTCGGCGCGACCGTTTCGGCGCAGCCGTTTCGGCGCAGCCGTTTCGGCGCGACCGTTTCGTGCGAACCGTTTCGGCGCGAGGCGGTTCGGGCGAAGACGTTCGGCGCAAGCCGGTTCGGCGCGAAGACGGTTCGGCGCAAGCCGGTTTGGCGCGAAGACGGTTCGGCGCCGATACTTAATTTTTAAAATATTTATTAAAAATTACAAAATTAATGCATTTAATTACTTGTTTAGGCATTCATCTCGTGATTATAAGATAATCCTCGCAAATAGTCGATTATAAATTTGTTAACGTGTTCGTTGGGAAAATACAATTTGCGGTGTGAAAATAAAAAAGTGTCTTTCCACAATTTTTTTTTTCACGATGCCACTTTCGACCTAATTAAAATTCTATTTTTTCAGAGTTTATACCAAATATAGGTGAAATCTGCACGAAAAGGTAGATTGGGCTGTAGGTTACAGTTGGTTTTTTAATTTTTTTTTGAATTTGAAACCAAATAGGTGGAATCTGCACCAACCTAAGAAATTAGTTGTCTCCTAAGAGATTAGTTGTCAAACTTTTCGAGTTGGAGCCGCTTAAGGGATGTTTTTAATGAGTTTTGACAGTGGAATCAAATCAGAAACGAATTCACGCAAAAAATGATTTTTTTTCGAAAATTTGTTGTCCGATCACAAATTTAATTCTTTTTATTAGCTAATTACTCCATTATCTATCATAATTCGTCGTGAAAACCAAGATTCTGGTATATTTACTGTCGCCACAACCTATGTTTATTACTTTTTGTCTTAAAAATTTACATCAGTAAATTTACATCAGTAAATTTTCAGTAATGGAATAAATGGTATCCAGCTAGTTTTGAATAAATATTTTAAAAATTAAGTTCTCGCGCCGAACCGTCTTCGCGCCGAAGCGGCCTGCGCCGATACGGCTCGCGCCGAAACGGCCTGCGCCAAAACGGCTCGCGCCGAAACGGCTCGCGCCGAAACGGCTGCGCCGAAACGTCGTAGACCGTCAATTTACTTCTGATAAAAAATAAATTAATTAATCCGGGCAGTCTGAGGGGTTCTTTATGTCTGCAATGTTTTTTTATTCCAAAATTTGTGCATTGGAGAGTGTTTCACACTTCCCATACCCCCCGGATCGAGAATTTTATTTTTATTAGAAGTAAACTAAGAATCTCCCGTTGCAGAGGCACTGAAGGGTGTTTTACGCCCCCCAGATTAAGTAGTTTATTTTATATCAAAAAGTAAACTGAAGATCTCCCGTTCTAAAGGCACTGAAGGGTGTTCCACACTCCCAGACCCCGGATTAATTAATTTATTTTTAAATCAGAAGTAATCTGAAGATCTCCCGTTGCAGAGGCAACGGTTTACTTTTTGTAAAAAAATTTACAGTTTACTTCTGATAAAAAATAAACTACTTAATCCGGGCCGCATGACATGGCGTTCGCACATCTTCACTAAAAGAAAACAACTAGGTATTAAACTAAGAAAATTGCACTGGATTATCGGTAGAAACTCGCAGTTAACAATCGAGAATAAAACCCTCTTATATAAAGTGATGTTAAAACCAGTGTGGACATACGGGATACAGTTGTGGGGGGTCGGCTTCCAATTCAAACGTGGAAATTCTGGAACGCTTCCAAGCTAAGGTGCTGCGAATGATAGTGGACGCACCGTGGTATGTACCAAACGATCTTATTCGCCGCGATCTAAAAATGTCAAGTGTTAAGGACGAAATTACAAACTACAGTGTTACTTACGGGCAACGTCTTAACATTCATCCTAACCACCTCGCGGAAAGACTTTGTAAGAGCCCATTTAGTAATCTCCGACTGAAGAGATTTAATCCTGCAGACCTAACTACTAGATTCAAGTAAAACCTTTTGAGAACCCAGTGGTCAACAGCAATTAATTATTTAATTGATTTGTAATGGGAGACCTGGTAATGACCAATCTCCCACATGTTTAAATCTCTTGTATGTCATCTAAAAATTGTACGCCAAAAAAAATTACTAAATACCCTCGGGTAGATTGTAATGTATTCTGGGAATTATAAAAAACCTAATCCGGGGATGTAGAACACCCTTGAGTACCTCTGTAACAGAAGAGATCTTTAGTTTACTGCTAATAAAAAATTAATTAATTAATCCGGGGGGTCTGGGGGTGTGGAACACGCTCCAGTGCCTCTGCAACGGGAAATCTTCAGTTTGCTTCTGATTTAAAAATAAATTAATTAATCCGGAATTGCTGGGGTGTGCAACACCTTCCAGTGCCTTTGGAACGGGAGATCTTCAGTTTACTTCTGATAAAAGATAAATTAATTAATCCGGGGGGTCTGGGGTGTGAACACCCTCCAGTGCCTCTGCAACGGGAGATCTTCAGTTTACTTTTGATAAAAAATAAACTACTCGATCCAGGAAGGTTTTGGGGTGTGAAACACCTTTCAGTACCCAAATATTACAATGCAGGCATATTAAAGGTTTGAAAATATAGTGGAAACTCTCCGCTACCGTTTTAGTTTTCTTAAAAATTATGACATATTCTTGGGCGGGGGAGGGGTATAAAAGGATAAAGCGAAAATAAATTATGTGCAATCATGCACAAACGATTATTAATATTATTTTAAAATTGGGAAGGGGAGCTAACAGGTCTTCGTCCCCTTCCTAACTAATTTTTTAAATAATTTAAAAACCAAAAAGATCCAACCCAAGATAAAGAATTCACAATAGATTTAGACTTTTTTGAATTAAAAATTCGCAGTGGAAGGGGATTGATGTTTAGTAATTGGTGCTGTGATTGATGCTGTTTCTTTTTAGAATATTCTGAAAAAATAAAAATTAAGAAAATGTTGTACTTAAAACATTCCTGCCATCTCTTGATTGAAATAATGTTCAAATTTGTATTCCAAATTTGACTATTTCTTGTATTTGATTGTCTTGAATTTTTTTTTGTGGTGCAGCCATTTTTAAATTTGATTTGTTTTGAAGCTTGCTTGATTCATCAAAAATGTATTAACCTTATGATACTTCACTTGTACTTCAATATACTTAACATGTATTTAACCTACTTTACACGTACTTCATGTATTTTACCAGTACTTCGTGTACTTCACAAGTACTTCATGTATTTTACCAGTACTCCGTGTACTTCACAAGTACTTCATGTATTTCACAAGTACTTCATGTACTTCACATGAGATTTTATGTACTTCATGACATGTGTATAAAAACTTCACCAGCGGTTAACCTCTTAGCTTAAACATAACTAATGCTTAAATAATTTGGTGCAATTGAACTTAAATGAGCTTACATTAGTAAAATGTAATGCAACTCTCAAATTTTGTCGTTAGCATGCAGGATATGCATGGCAATATTACATTACATCTGCTGTAATAAAAAAAGTCGTTTGTAACGATAATAATAATAATAATAAATATAATAATAATTTCGTTTATGGTTTCTAACACAATCACACAAGAACCTGCTTACATGTTGCAATAAAAAAAAAATGGTGAATGTGAATGGTAAGAACATAAAATAGATCAAATAAAATCTGTGAACAAGCACTGGAAGAATTCTTCTGTACTGTAAAAAGCCACTTTCGTGAGGTAGTTCTTCATTTTGTGCTTGAAGCTGTAATCGTGCAACTTTTTGGAATCTCCAATATTAATATTGGTACATATTTATTTTTAATTAAATGTATTTAAATTTTATTTATTTAAAACAAACCTTTTGCAGTAACAGCCATGAAACAAATTATATTATTACTTTTGCTGATTCTTGCAATCGAGGATACCTATTGTAATGATAATTTACTGTCCAAGGTCTTATTATTTTAATTTTATTGACATTTAATTATTGTTTAAATTTTAGTTCTTTCAAAAAGGATATAAAATTAAGGACGTCCGAATGCAACTAATAAATTTTGATAAAAATTACTGTGAATTTATAAAACTTTCAACGTTCAAATATAATCGAACAACAGCTGCTCATAATTTTACTGTAAAATTTAAAAAAATGTATATGATAAACTGGAGGTAAAATATTTATAAATAATTTAAACGTACGATTTTTAAACAAAAATTGATAGTGCGGTAAAGGAAGGATAAAATAATTTATTAAAAAATTTTTATTTTAGATTCTTGTGCAAGGTTTCAAGTTTCTAAGTAACGAGTATCGATACTTTCCAATTCGTTTTCAAGTCAATTTGAATAAAGCTTTTAAAGCCAATGTAGGAGGAATACAAAACATAAATAATTGTGGCAACATAACCAACTGTTACTTTTACAAGGTATTTAAAAATTCTTTTTATATTAATTTAATTAAAAGTTGTTATTTATAGGACGTGATTTATCATATATGCAATTTTGTTGTGAATGAAACTTATTTTCCTCCGTTGATTCCTAATGGACAATATAAAATGCAAGTACAAATTTTATATTTAAACCAGCCAATAGTAGAGTACCACGCTTTTGCGGAAGTGTATACTCCAATTGATTATCCAAAAAAGTAAAATTTGTTAGATTATTGTTGTCATGTTGATGCTGACGTTTTTCCTAGAATCGCTTTATTAACAAATTTATTTACCATCTAATTGTCTGATTTTTTCATCCAAAGTTTTTTATTTGTTAGCTAACTTATAGTAGTTAGATTGACGAAATAACCAATTAGATGTTTGATTTTTTTTGTTACCGTCTGATTGGATATGTCGTCAATTTAACTATAAGTCAGCGAATAAGGTTAAGAAATCGAGCATAAGTAACGTTAATAAACTTTTGGAAGCCGATCAGAGGAAAACTAGCTAATAAGACTTAGCAACATTGCTACTATTTACTTTTTCTAATATAACTTGACCATGTCTACCACGCTACTAAGGTCTAATGGTGATGGGTAAACCAGTCTAATACTTAATAATAACAATTTAAAAAATTAATTTAACATATAATTTCACAAGTTAATAAACTATGTATTTACAACATTAATAATTTGATCTTGTGTATTTGGTTAAGTTTATGTTGTGACTTAATAGAAAATTTCACGGAAAAGTTTGTTGTGCAATAAAGATAAAAACATAAAAATAAAAAAATTTGTAATATTGTAGTAATTTACTTTCCAAACCAAATAGAAAACTTTTAAAACTTATGCATCAAAACAAATTTTAAATTAAATAAATTATACTATTGTTTCGTACTTTGTACCTTTGTACAAGGTTACATAAACACAAACATCATCATTATTTTTTAATATTATCCTCTTCTTTTTGCTATAATAAAACTGATCTATTGTTTGTATCTAAAATATAACAATAATTGTTTATTACAAATAAATGTTTATTACAAGGTTAAATTCAAAGGCCGTCCGAGATAGTGTTCCGTTGCCCAATTTGCAGGAAGTCTAAAAATATGAATATAAAGTTGAAGCAAACAGTAAGAAGTACACAGATTTTGTTACGTTTGAATGGCACTATGAATATAATCGAATGCCGTTTGGATTTGCAAATGCACCTTCGTGTTATCAAAGAGCTATTAATAAGGCTTTACGAAATCTAAAGAATATAATAGCTTACGTTTACTTGGACGATATTAGGATTGCATGTGAAAAAAATAGAACAAGAATTCGATTCTTTAAGAGAGACACTAGAAGTACTATCTAAAGCAGGATTCTTGTTAAATTTAGACAAATGTACCTTCTTTATAAAAGAAACAGATTATCTTACAATTAAACATACAAAAGACTAAAGCAAAAAAAATATTACAGGGATTAGAAAATTATGAACCTGCTTTATTAAAGATTTCTTATTAATTATTGCCTCTACAACACAACTGCTAAATAAATAAGAATTTGATAACATAATTGTGTTATAATTGTGCAACGATATCTTAAACTAAAATTGTAAATGAAAAAATTTAACAGTTTAGTCAAAAAAAATTGAAATTACAAAAATTGTACTTAACTCGTAAAATTTTAGAAACTTTTTTAAAAACGTTTTATGCTACGAATCCTTTAAAGAATCAAAATATTTTACCTCTATTTTATCAAGTACATCTTTTTTTAAACCTGAAAGTAGCATTGTGGGCTGGTGTGGTCCTGTTATATTTAAATGTTACAATTTTCAGGAATTCATAATATTTATCGTAATGTACCACTAGCGTTCGAACGTCCTTAATTTTATATTCTTTCTGATAAAACTAAAATTCAAATCAGATTAAAATGTGAAAAAATTCAGAAATATTGATACCTTGGATAATAAATCATCGCTGCAAAAGATATCTTCTATTAGAAGAATCAGTAAAAATAACAAAAGTATCTTTTTCATTTTTTGAAGAAAATATAATGTACAATTTTGTGTTTGTTATATTTTTAATACAAACGATTGATTTTATTACAGCATAACAAACATGATGTTCATGTACCAAGGTACAAAGTACGAAACAATCATATGATTTATTTAATTTAAAGTTATTTGTTCCGATGGATATGTTTAACCAAGTGAAGAGAATGATTTTAAAATATTTATTTCTAACTAATTACAGTAAATTTTTTAATTCAAAATATCTTGAAAAATATTATCGCAAAAAAATATTTAATTTGTTTTTTAAATTAACTTCATATTAAGAAAACTTTTAATGTAGAAATGAACAAACCTCTGCCTCTATTTTTATAATTAGAGTGTTAAATTTTCTAAAATTTGTATGTCGCCATTTTACAAATTATAATTCTATAATTTTTCCTGGCCTCAGCAGCGTCTGAACATTCCAAGTTCCAACCTTGAGTGTATTTTGTTTCCGCTTTCTCGCCCTCATCACCAAAAAACCATCACCATTTTCGCTTTCGGTATCGACTGAGTAGAGTGCACGCGACACAAAAACACAACAGTCGGCTGGCAAGGTTATGGCGTCTGTATTTTTGGATGCGCATGGTATATTGTTCATCGATTATCTTGGAACGGGAAAAACAATCAACAGCGACTATAATATAGCATTGTTGAAGCGTGTGAAGGATGCAATCGCAAAAAACGGCCCAATTTGAAGAAAAAAAAGTGTTATTTCACCAAGACAATGCACCGTGTCACACGGTAAAATTCTCCAGGTTTAGCTTCCAGCGACTATTACCTGTTTGCAAACCTCAAGAAAATGCTTGCTGGAAGGAAATTTAACACCAATGAAGAGGTAATCGCCGAAACAGAGGCCTATTTTGAGGCTAAAGACAAATTATACTTCAAACAGGGGTTGGAAGAATTAAAATACATGTATTTGAAATTTGTATTTGAAATACATTTTGTATTTTGTATTTCAAATACAAATGTAAATGTCATTTGCATCTTTGTTTTATATTTTGTATTTTTATTATGTATTTCAAATAGATAAATACAAAATACATTTTGGAGGAAACCAATGCAACTTATTCTAGTGCAGAATTGGAAGTATTAACATTTTTGAACGACCACAGTCGATGGTTCTCAATTTTTGACAATTACCCAAATATTAAACACGTTAATAACTAATATGTTAGACGGCTTTGCTTGCATTCTTACATAATATGCCAATATTCCATTAATTGATTTAAATTGTATTACTATATTACCACGTAGTTTCTTTCATTCCTGTCTTGTTTTTCTTCACCAGAGTATAGCATGAATTTGATTCCCTAAACGGGAAGTTTACGCTACTAGGTAGCTCTGGAAGCTTGTCTAAAAGTTGAACTTAAGTACCGAAATGGTCTTTTCATATTTTAGTATTGACTGCCAATACTAAATTTTTTTTTACCTTGGCAGCAACTCCGTTAGAAGTTCTGAGTAACTTTTACTTGCCCTCCTGCAAGTATTTTTCAATAAAACATCTTTTATCAGTAACACAAACTGAAAAAGTATTTATTAAACTAATAATAATTATATTTTAAATTTTGCAATTATTTTTACAAAGAAACAAATAAAAACAATACAGAAACATGTAATAGAGAGTGTACACTTTGTGACTATTTTAATCAATCACCATATTTTGATCTCAAATTTATTATTTTTTAAACTAATTTTACTCCCCCGCAAACAATCTAAACCAAAAGACAATATAAATCTTCCGTTTTGATCAAATCGGTTTTATTTCTTTGGGTAATCTATGGGGGTATACACTTCTGCAAAACCGTAGATCTTTGCCATTGGTACTTTCCGTATAGAAATTGTATTTCAGCTTTAAATAGACCAGTAGGAATAAGCGAAGGAAGATAATTTTCGTCTATCACAAAATTGCACATATGATAAGTTATGTCCTATAAATATAACTTTTAGTATAAAAGATATCGTCAGATCTTTATGGTAATAACCTTATAAAAATAACAATTTGTTAAATTTCCACATTTAGTCATTTTCAATAATCCTATTACATTGGCTTGGCACGCTTTATTCAAATTGACTTGAAAACGAATCGGAAAGTGGCGATACTCGTTACTTAGAAATTTAAAAACTTGAACTACCACCTAAAATCATAGATTGAATTACCATAATATATGTATTTCTTCTTCTTCTTCTGCTTCTTTTAGGTCTGGGACCTGTTTAATTCTTGTTTTTCCTGGGATGCAGATGACCATTTGTATTTATTCAAATTAAAATTTCAACCAAACTGGATCTTAAAATATGATGTAGATGTGTGTATGTTTAGTGAAGAACTGTAGGGAGTCCGACCTTTACAGACTAGCTGTACAAAGAGAACACTTTCTGCGAATAATACAAGTTTTGGTTTTGTTATAACGTATGGTGAATGAAATACGAACGCGTACAACACTGTTATTAAAAAACGACACAATACTCTTACAAAAACAAAAACACGGCAAAGTTAACTCTACTGTCTATTTATAAAAACAAAACTAAGATTGCTCTGGTCAGTTAAAAATTAGTTATGAAAATGACACTAAACGTGCTAAACCGCCACAAATTAATTTGTAAATTTTGTGAAGAAAATTCAAACAAAATTAAAAAAGAATTTTTTAGGCATTTTAAGGACATGGGTTTCAAACAAAAATTTATCTACACGACAATAAACTTGTTTAAAAATAATAAATCAATTGAAAGAAAATGTGGATTAGGTTGGAAATGTAGTTTGCAAGACTCCAAAGTTCGGTTAAAACTAAAAGTGAAACAGCAGGTTGCAGTGTAAATTTTATCGCCAATTGGGTAAGAAATATAATTTTGACAAAAACACAATTAAGAAATATTTAGAATCGATGGGAGTCCAGAAAAGAAGAAAAAATAGCACCATTTACTGCTGAAACACAACAGAAGGGTATAAATGCAGGTTACGCGAGCTGTCCAGAAATTACTTTTCTTGCTCATCAGAGTACAAATGCGTGAAGGATGACGACTCATATTTTACCGTGGAAGGAAATGAATGGCAGCCAAAACATTATTTTGAGTCTTCCAGTCACAAAGAAACCAAAAAGCTAAATTTATTTGTAAGACAAAGTTTCCAGGAAAAGTTTTGTTGTGGTTAGCCATAAGCGAACGTGGTGTCAGCGAAGCAGTTTTTTAAAGGTGGTGTAGCTATGAATGCCCAAGTTTACAACGAAAATGTGTTCCAGCACTTAGCAATTTTATCGAAAAATATTATCAAAAGAAAAATAATTTTTGACCGGATTTGGCGTCCTCACATAACGCGAAATCCACAATAGAGAATTTGAAGAATAAAAAAATAGAACTTGAGCCAAAGAAAATGAACCTCCCAAATGTTCCACAATTGCGATCTATTGAAACTTTTTGGGCTAATCTGAAAAGAAGAGTTTACGAAAACGGATACAGAGCTAAAAATGTTGATTCCTTAATTCTATAAATAAAAAAGGAGCTGAAAACTACAAATACAAAGGGTATTCAGAGGTCAATGAGTGAACTACCAAAGAAAATTAGGAAAACAAATCGCGACGGAGCCAATTTTTTTTGTGAGTGTTCTTTAACATGGAAGCATAAAAAATAAATAAAACTTAATTTAAAATAATTTTTTTTTGCACATGTTTTTGTTTATTCTATACTAGTTCGTATTTTATTCACCATACGTTAACGTAAAAAATAATTATTATTTTTAATTAACATTACTTGTACGTAAATTACAAGATGAAGAGCCAATAAACGTTAATATTCGGTTACTTAATTTATTTTTTATTTTTGCATTGGGAACCAAATAGGTTTTAATGTCCTTGATTTTACGTTTTTATTGGTTTTGAATAAAAACATTGAATAAACCAAATACTTTACCTTTTATCGTACAGATCCTTTTTAAATTTTAAAGTAACGTTTTGGGCAGTCGTGGTTCTGTTATATTTGAATGTTATGACTTTCAGAAAGTCATAATAATTTTTATCGTAATTTACCACTTGTGTTCGAATGTCCTTAATTTTATATCCTTTCTGATGGAACTAAAATTTAAACCAAAATAGAGTACTAAAAAAATAGAGATGTAAAAATACCTTTGATAATAAACCATCACTGCAATAGATATTCTTTATTAGAAAAATCAGTAAAAGTAAGAAAAGTATTTTTTTCATGATTCGTAAGTATTTGGGTAGACCTGTATTTCAATAAAGTAAAAACTGAACTAATAACAACTGTTGACGAATATTGCTGCGTATATACTATTTTGTATTTGTTATTATATATTAGATACAAACGATTAGTTTTATTACAGCAAAAGAAACAGAATAATAATAAAAATAATGTTGGTTTTGCCTTTATGTAATAACGCACGAAGGTACAAAGTACGAAACAATAGTATGATTTATTTAATTTACAATTTGTTCAGATGAATAAGTTCATAATAATGTAAGATGATACATCCTACATCATACACTGACAATTTTTTTTAATTTATTTTTTATTTTAACAAAAATATAATAAAAATATAAATACAAAAATGCTGTAATACGGGGACCACTATCAGCACACTAGGTCACTTCTTCCTTTTGGTAGGCTGTTGGATGGCTTGTGGTGTAGAAGATGACGAGATAATGCCTAGAAATGGTGGTAACAGATTGCCAAAGGGTTATGTTAGTAAATTTCAAAAATTTCTTACCCTTCTGGCAAGGAAGGAAGTTACAAAAATTTTTTTATACAATTTATTCTTAGTAGCTAAATCAGCAGCAATACGTAGCATATTAAATGGGGCTTCCACTGCACCTTCAGGGGTATTGTCAAGTGACAATACACTTGACTTTCGGGCAAGAGTCGACTAAACCAGACTCGAAAGTACACTTTTTCCTATAAAAATGGCAATGACAGTTAAGAATCCCAAATCTAGATTTTACCATTTTTAAAGCGATTTATGAAAGATGAGGGTCTAATTAGCCTATTAAAAAAATAAAATTTTCACTTTTTCACAAAAAAAATTCATTTTTTGTGTGAATCCGAGTCTTGACGTAGTTGCGTTTATCAAAATCTTCCTGACATCCGTCGGGTCAACATCCACACTTTTCCGAGTTGGACCGTTTTTAAGGAATGTTTTTAGTAAATAAAGTGCTTGTCAAAGCAAAGAAAGTAGATTTTGACAAACGCAATTTACGTCTAGACTGAGATTCACCTTAAAAGTGAATTTTTTCCGAAATTTTTTGACCAACTACAAATTTTATTTTTTTGATTTGTTAATTACACCTTCATCTCTCATAATTCGTTGCAAAACTGAGATTATGGTATCTTTTGGTGGTCGTGGTTACAGTTCAAAAGAACCAATGACAAAATTGCATTCCAAATTAATTTTTAAAACCGTTTGCTTCAAAAATTTGTGAACCGACCACAAATTTTATTTTTTTTTTTATACGCTAATTAGACCCTCATATTTCATAATCCACCTCAAAAATGGTAAAAATCCCGATCCAGAAAATTTTAAATTGAGATTACATTTGGAAAGAAAATATAGTTGAGTTATATCACCTTAACTATATTTTTTTTCAATTTATAATTCAGGTCGACTATGTTTCTCTTTTTTTGCATTTCTAAAAATTTCCAAAATTATTTTAAAATTTTTGTTTTAATTAATTTTTGGCGTGGCTATCTGAGATTTCATTTCTTCAAAAGTTAAAACGTTTAAATTTTTCTCTCTGCACTAATTAAGCTGGATAATCGAAAGCAAAACCATTTAGTAATATTTTTAGAAGAACTATGTGATTCCTCTAATAATTACCTCTATAACTTTCGACGTAAGACACCGAATTTCAAATCTTGAAAATTTGTAAATTTCAAAATTATGACCTTAGTTGAAGCTTTTTGGAAAAACCTAAATAATCCAAAAAGATAGACTCTTAAAAACTCTTTTCGCAACCTCGTTTAGATTATAACATTTTATTATAATATCCGGGCTAGAGTAGTATCTAAATAGGTCGATCAATAAAAAAAATTTCCGTCGACCACAGAGTTCTAGTTCTATGCACAAATTTTTACTTTTGAAACGGCTACAAATGCCATTCAAAATTTAATTTTTCGTATCTCTAATAGGAAAACCGCAATATACAAAACAAATTTAAACACAGCTTTCGTGCATATCTACCTTGCTAGATTTTAATTACAATTATTTTTTAATTATTTAAAATTTTGTATTTTTTTTATTTATTTTTTTTTCGATTCTAAATCGAGCTTTCATCTAAAAATGCCAATTTGGCACCGCCCGCCCAGATAGCAAATCAAGGTTGAATCAAGCTTGCATCAAGCTTAAATTAAGCTTGTTTTATTAATCAACTAGCTTAATTTGTAAGCTTGAATCAAGTTTACATCAAGTTTGAATCTAGCTTACATTAAGCTTGATTTGCAAGCTTGCATCAAGCATCAATGCATAAATTTATATTAGGCTTGATTTAAATATAAATTAATTTTACCCAACAATTTTCTATAAAAAAATTATCTTATTAGCTATTATTCTTAATATTGGAATAAAAATTCCGACGTAATTACTCAATAGTTTAGAAGAAATTGAATTTGTTTATTCTATAACTTTAATCATTATAATTGATTACTTACAAGGTGCTATTTATGTATTGAGAATAAATAAATAAAACAATGATTGTGGTGTAAATACTTCTTTATTGTTTTTTAAAATACTCTCATTAAGATCTACACATTTTGCATTCGATTAAACCAATTGACATAGCAGTTTTCCATTCCAAAGTAGGTATCTCCAAAACATGATTTTTGAATGCATTAAGCTTCTTGTGGCGTCGAAAAGTGTTGCCCACGTAGTTTATTCTTCACTTAAGGGAACAAATAGAAGTCATTGGGTGCTAAATCAGGGCTGTACGGCGGATGACCCATCAATTCGACGTTTTGAGTGCTCAAATAGCCGGTTGTTTGAGCCGATGTGTGTGAACTCGCATTGTCATGATGGAGAATGATCCGTCTTCGGGGGTTGGTTTTTCTTATTTCTCCGAAGACTTCTGGCAAACAAATGGTTGTATACCATTCAGAGTTGACCGTTCTACGTTGCTCTAAAGGCACGGTTGCCACATGACCATTTACACCGAAGAAACAGGCCACCATTTGCTTCGAGGTGCTTCGTGCGCGAACAACTTTTGTTGGGTTTGGTTCATTTTGGAAGACCCATACAGTCGACTGTTGTTTTGTTTCGGGCTCATAACAATAAATCCAAGATTCGTCACCTGTGTAGATGTTATATATTGCATTTGATGCACCGCGGTTGTATTTTGTAATCATTTCCTTGCACTAATTCACGCGAGTCTGTTTTGATCAAATGTAAAGTTGTGCGGAATCCAACGCAAACAAATTTTTTTGACGGCTAAATGTTCATGCAATATCTTATGTATGCTTGTCATACTAATGCCCAGAGAAGTCTCAATCTCACGATAGGTCGCATGACGATCTTGCATTATCAGTTCTTGCACAGCATCTATGTTTTCTGTCACAACAACCGATTTTGGACGACCTTCTTTAAATTGGTCTCCAGCGAAATACGACCACGTTTAAATTCACTAAACCATCGATGTATTGTGGCCTTGGATGGTGCTTTATCACCAAAAGTCGCAATAAGCTGGTCGGCACATTGCTGTTGGGATAATCCACGTCGAAAATCATAAAAATCATCGCACGAAAATGTTCACGATTTAAATCCATTTTTCACACAGATAAAATTTTCAATTGACTGTTAACAATACAAATGGCGTCTGTATGACAAAATGTTCTGATTACTTATACTGTCAAATTTGTCAAACTTCACGATTCCACACTTGGATCGCATCTAGTAACAGCAGTATTGCCAATTCTCAATACATAAATAGCAACCCGTATAATTAGTCAACCTCGACCTTTAAAAATTAAACAAAAAATTACAAAATTACTTTTATATCAAAATCCACTATGTCAAAAACAAAGAAACAAATTTAGCAACAACAGTTTTTATTTTTTTGCCGCGCCAAGCTTACAAAAGGCTAAAATTTCAAGCTTGAAATACTTGAGCTTAATCTAAGCTTGACACCTCAAGCTTGACGAACAAGCAAAAATTAATTTAAAATGAAACTTGCTATAAGCTTGCGTGCTATCTGGGCGCATTCTGTCTGCCAAAATGCATATAAGCGGCACTATTGCCGGAATCAAGAAGTCTTGCTTTTACCTTTGTAGAAGTCTTATATGTACCTTTGTGAGAGTCCTATCTGTACTTTTGTGACCGTCTTATCTGTACCTTTGCGAAGAGCGTATCTTTTTAAATAAAAAAAAGCCTAAACTAAACTTGGGATGGAAGTTCAAAGGGCTAAATTGGAATTAATCACAATTGAAGAAATCAGAATACTATAAATTATATTTTAAAATTTTTCTATTTTATTTGGACAGTAAATTGCAATAAAAGTAAAAATTTTTTTATTTATATCTTTATTTCACAACAAACTTTTACTTGAAATATTTAAACAAACTACCTTAACTTGACCAAATCCTTAAAATCAAATTTTATGTTATAATCTCTATAAGATTTTGAATTATTTATTGATTTAACCATCACCAAAAACTTAAAAGCATTACAAATAGTACTATAGCAATGTAGTCAAGTCTTGTTAGTTAGTTTTCTTTGATCGGTCTCCAAAAGTTTTCTTGCATTACTTATACCCGATTTCTTTACTTTGAGTTCTTTATTAATTAAGTAACTTATAGATAAATTGACAAATAAATTAATCAGATGTTTGATTTGTTGTGGTCTAATTAATTGGTGGTCTAATATTTTTGGCTTTAAATTTTTACTTTTCTTATGATTCTTATGAAAGCACCGTCTATAATTTAAAGAAACAGGTTACCCGTAGTGATGGCTCCTGCTTTAGATGAAGAGAAATCGGGCATTAACCGGTAAATAAATTTGTTAATGAAGCGAATCTAGGGAAAACATCAACATCTACTTGACAACAATGATCTAGCAAGTTCTATTTTTTTGGATAATCAATTGGAGTATACACTTCAGCAAAACCGTGGGCCTCTGCTATTGGTTCATTTACATATAAAACTTGTACTTCAGCTTTATACTGACCATTAGGAATCAGCGGAGGTAGATATGTTTCGTCCATAACAAAATTACATAAATGGTAAATTATGCCCTATAAACATAAGTTTTAGTATAAATGATATCGTAAGATTTTTATCGTAAAAACCTTATAAAAATAGCAACTTGTTATGTTACCACATTTGGGCATTTTCAATAATCCTCCTACATTGGCTTGGAATGCTTTATTCAAATTAACTTGAAAGCGAATGGGAAAGTGGCGATACTCATTACTTAGAAACTTAAAAACTTGAACTACTACCTAAAATCATAATTTAATTTATCAAGAAATATATTGAAATTAAAAATTTATCCGAGACTCTGATCTGTAGGTTCTGATATTTTGTCTTAAATTAGCTTGTACTTAAACTAGAATGTCTGTGACTTATATTTATTTTAATTTTTAGTTTTGAATATATTCTTTGATATCTTCAATTTTACATTTTTATACTACGAATATTCGATACAACAACATAGTTACGTTAAAGAGCTTTTACCTCTATTTTATCATATACATCCTTTTTAAATTTGATAGTAGCATTGAGGGCTGGAGTGGTCCTGTTGTGTTTAAACGTTACAATTTTTAATATTTCATAATAATTGTTATCGTAATTTACCACTTGCGCTCGAACGTCCTTAATCTTATACCCTTTCTGATAGAACTAAAATTAAGGAAAAATAAAATACTGGAAGGATATAAATAAAATACATATACCTTTGATAATAAACCATCACTGCAAAAGATATTCTCTATTAGATAAATTAGTAAAAGTAAGATAAATATTTTTTTCATGACAAATATTTGAATGTATTTCAATAAAGTAAAAATTGAATAGATAGTGACTATCTACGAATATTTAACTGTGTAGTATATAGTAGGTACTATTTTGTGATTTTTATGTTATTTTAGGAAACAAACGATTAGTATTATTACAGCGAAAGCAACAGGATAACATTAAAAATAATGTTGATGTTTGTGTTTTATAAATATAATCACGTGCAAAGGTACAAAGTACGAAACAATGGTATGATTTATTTAATTTAAAATTTGTTATGATGTATAAGTTTATCCTATACATAGTACAATACTATAGTAATATGATAATTACCTGAAAAACAATAATATTATAAAAATCAGTAATTTTGGTTTCAAAATCACGAACATCTTGATATTATTGCACTGACTCTCCTCATCGCGAAAATTTACTTACGGTACAAAAAAAAAACTATATTCAAAATGTATCCAATTGTACATTATTTCTGCACAATTTATGTCTAGATTAGCGCTAAACCTAACATTGTGTAAAAAAATGCAAACAAAAGATTTTGTTCTAGTAAACAACCCAATTGTACAAGTTCAGATTTGTATTTAAAATTATTCCAAAATTACGTTTACATTATGCACAAGATTGTGCATTTTTGGAGTATATTGGTTATGTATAACCTAACAAATTAGATACAAACAACAATAATAGGCACAAAAGCATTTGCAAAAATTTAGACTGTGTATTATTATGGACTCAAAAATCTGGGGAAGTTAGCTAGTCTAATTTGCCTCCCCCCGTAAAGTTTTTAAATAACTATTGATAAAAGAGATACAGACGAAAATAAATGATGGCCAAACGACGAATAAATGATTTACTTTATTTCGAATTCAAAATGCAGCATCTCGTGAAACTATAATAATACTGTTTTATTTAATAATTATTAAAAATGATAAAATAATACATGCATTTTCAATGCAATTCATAATTATGATTCAAATTATAATATTTTTTTTTACAAAACCTTATTTTTTAAGTCTTATTATACCGCAATAGTGTAATTTTGAAAAACGTAAGACGATTATTTATATTGTATATTCAATCCGTTCCTGTAAATTTTGACTATGAACAAAATTAGAATCTACTTATCGGTAAACAATACCAACTACAAAAAAGTTAGTAGATTTCAAGGAATCGTTACTATGAGTATGCAGTATTCGTTTGCTATATTTTAATTGCAACTGCTATGCTTTTATTGTTACTCATTTTCATTAATCTTGGTTTTGTACAATGTGATTAAGCAGATAATTAAAATTCCCTCCACCTAAATGTTGGTGGGGACGTTCAAATAAATAAAGCTGATAAAAATTTGTAGGTACTAGATATGGTGACGGTGATCCCTAAAACGTAAATTAACATGTGCAAAACCCCAAACCTGACCTAGATCATACCATAAAGATTGCATCTAATTAATTCATCACCTCGCACGGGTAATTAAACCAAACGCAGCAAGAACCTAATTATGCGACTTTCACACACTATCACAGAAATTGTGATACCCCCCCCCTGTTACTATTGTTTAATATAAAATAGGGAGCATATCTTGCAGTCAAAACCTATTAGAATTCACATCACTATGTGCAATCCTTAATTGTAGAGGCAATAGTACAATCAGACGAAACAACATTCATTTAGATGATTAAATTAATTAAATGTCGATCTTTTGGCAACCTCGGCCCTTTTGTGCAAAATCCCTTAATACGCCCCCGACCTTAAGTTTACCTTTAAGTCGACCCCATTTAACAAACCATAATTAATTGCATAACCAACCCAAAAATTACAAATAAATCACAAATATAAATAACCAAATCACAGAATTTACAATAAATCACCAAAAAATAAATTACCTATATAAACAATAGACACCTGCAATCAAATACCAAATCAAGCATATTATACAATAAATAAAATATTCATAAATAACAAACCCGATTCGAAATAAATTAAATTAATGCTAATCCACATTTTAAACAAATCAACAACCACCAAGCCATTTTAAAAACATAAACAAGACAAGAACAAAGCCATTTCAAACAACTGACGCCAAACAAACTCAATATGGCCTCTTCTCACAAAGAGATGAAATTAATAATCAATATTATTGACTTTTTGTTAATATTATATAAATTGTACTTACAAAATTTTATTTGTTTCTCATTTGTAAACGTCAGTTTCAAAAAACACAATATTAATCAAGAAAGTTTATTTTATCAAGTCACTAACTTGTAAAACTGACAGTTAACTTGCAAAATTTTTACAAGTTTAGTAGTATTATTTACCGAGGGTTAACCGCTGGTGAAGTTTTTGTACACATCTAATGAAGTACATGAAGTACTGGGAAGGGAGGTGTAGAACACCTTCCAGTGCACAAATTTTGGAATGAAGAACATTGCAGAACATGCAAAACCCCAGACCGAGTAGTTTACTTTTATCAGAAATAAACTGAAGATCTCCGTTGCAGAAGCACTGGAGGGTGTTCCACACCCCAGACCCCGGTTTAAATAATTTATTTTTATTAAAAGTGAATTAAATATTTAAACATATCTCAAGTTTATTAAAATTAGCTATGGCCAAGTAAATGTGTTTAATTCGTAATCTGACAATTAATTATAAACTACCTAATTATAAATTCCATACTCCTGGGAGGTAGATCTCTGCAACAGGAGAGTTCAGTTTACTTTGATAAAAATAAACTACTTGATCCGGGGGCTGGGGAGTAAACACCCCTAGTGTCTCTGCAACGGGAGATCTTTAGTTTACTTCTGATAAAAATAATCTACTTAATCCGGGGGTCTGGGGTGTAGAACACCCTCCAGTGCTCAAATTTTGGTATTTCTGTAAGTCTCAGAAATTAAAAGTCTCTGATACTGAAAGTATCGATTAATTACTGCTGAATTCTATAAAGGACAAAGAAGTATGGAGAATTATGATGAAGTACGTGAAGTGTGAAGTTAATTGTACACGATTTCCTCTAGCGGTTGACCCTTGTTATTTACATTAGAAAATTTGATGTTCAAATTTCATTTGACGTTCAAATCATTGATGTTCAAATGACATGTTCATGGCAACGCTTCCATAGCTTACGACATTTGCGACGAATTATTGAGATTTTTTGGAATTTATCTAACCTTTTACAAATGAGAAACAAATAAAATATAAAACAATACTCGCAAGGTAACGGGTTTTACTGGCTCAAGGAGGTAACTGACTCGCCTGCGGCTCGTCAGTTATATCCTCCATTCGCCAGTAAAAACCCTCTTACCTTGCTAGTAATCTTATATACTATTAACTCACGTAAGTTTAATTGCAATAATTAAATATTTTAAATTTTCTTACTTGCAAATTTTTTGTAAATGAATATTTTTATAGGTATCACAATTATAGGAATACGGTCACTATGAGTGTACCATCCTCAACCACCCCGGTAACAAGTGTCCAACGCAGGGTGAGCAACAAGCTATTTCCCTATTACCGTCCCGAGATGGCGTAATTCCACGCTCTAAATTTAAACACCGCGAATATTTTAATATGAAAATAATATTACAAATTATATTTTAAATTTACCAATCATATTTACAAGTAAACAAAAAATCCATACAAAAAAATGTATTCAAAGATGTACTATTTTTGATTTACTATTTAAATCTCCGGGATTTAGTATTAATGAAAGAAGAAGAAAACCGCAAAAGCAAAACTAGTTTCGTTTTAAAATGAATGAACTAATTACTCTAGATTTGATGCTAATAAACGAAACAATCTCATTTGCATCGGGACAAATAAAAGTAGCTGTCGTATATAAAGAATCGCAACTTATCCGAACTTGATGGCATTGAACGAAAAGTAGCAATAATTTCACAAAGTTAACCAATCGTAGTTTTTAAGTTAAATCTTGAGAAATACTAACTGATCTGACACCGATCAGCTCTGCCAATGAATCCTACTCCCACGTCCTCGAAGGCATAGCCGCGTGACCCCTGGGCAATGCAACTAAGTTGTAGCAAACGGGAGAGAGTAAGGGCGAGTTTCCAGCGCCCCAAAACTGGAACCCCTTGGCTAAGAGAAGAAACTCCTACAAAAAAATCAAGCGGGTTAAGATGCTTTGAGATGGCAACCCCATCACTTAACTTACCTAGCTATGGACTGGTACTCTATACTAGGGAAATACCAAACTACTCACAAACTTCATAAGATAAAGCCTCGGATACAGCCGGACGGATCAAAAGGAAAGCGACCCAAGCAAGAAAAGAACAAAAGATTTGGAATTAAAGAAACAATAAATGTAGCAACGTGGAATGTCAGAGGTCTCGGGAACAAAGAAACTGAATTAAATAACATACTCAAAAACAAGAGGGTAGATATAGCTGTCATAACGGAAACTAAGAAAAAATTGAAAGGAACAAAAGAACTCGACGACTACATAATGATATACAGTGGAGTGGAGCAGAATGTGCGAGCAAAGAGTGGGGTTCTTATACTGATAAATAAAAAATGGAAAAACAAAATAGAAAGCTACTCTTACATTAGCGAACGAATAATGAGCATCAAAATGAAGATCGACCGAGGACATCTCACGGTAATTGGTGTATACGCACCGAGGAAGGAAAAGAGAACAAACAGAAGCTTTTATGAGAACTTACAAAAGATTACCACGGAATTAAACACCATCACCTAATAATAGCGGGAGACTTAAACGCACGAATTGAAATCAACCTATCCCCAAGTAGTGGGAACTTTTGGAGAAACACTTATTAACGAAAATGGACATGAACTGAGAAATTTTGTAACATTCAATGGGTTGAGGATAACCAACTCATTCTTCAGAAAAAGGACATTCACAAATATACCTGGAGCGCCAGAGGGGTACGTTCTATAATAGACTACATCATAGTAAATGAAAATTATACGCCCAAGTCCAAGATGTAAGGGTATATAGAGCTGCGACATATATTCGGACCACTATCTATTAGTATCAAAAATAAAATTATTAAATAGATGGAAGAAACAAAACAACAGAACAAAATCGAGGAATTGAAAGAGATTTACAAAGTCTACTACTACAAGATCCAAGTATTAGATACCTATATCAAAAAGGCTACAAGAACACCTAGAAAATACTCCAACAGAGAACGAGACAAACAAGGGTGGAACAAATAAGAAAATGTATAATTGGAGCAGCTCAGGAAGCAATAGGAAAGAAAAGAAAACGAAAACAAGAAAGGTCTGAAAATATGGAATAACGAAATAGCCGAAGCAATAAAAGAGAAGGAGAAAGCATATAGGATACACTTACAAAAGAACACCAACCTAACAAAGGAAATATACAAAGAAAAAGAAACATTGCAAAACGAATTACTAGAAAAGCACACATGGACTCTTGGGAAAAATTTATAGGAAATATAGAACAAGATATACACGGTAGACAACAGATAGCATATAAAGTCATGAAACACCTTAACAAAACAGAGAAAGATGTGGCACAAATACAAGTAATTTCAGAAGATGAATGGATACAACACTATAAAGAACTTTGGTATGATCAGAGCATAGAAGACGCCCAAACAGAAAAACTAGGGACAGAAGTAACTACGAGTAGACTCAATTACAATTCAAGAACTAGAAGAATGTATAAAACAAACAAAAAATAGGAAAGCGCCTGGCCCAGATGGCCTGAACAATGAACTTTTCAAATATGGAGGCCTATTCTTCAAATTAAGACTTCTACATTTGCTAAACCAATGCTGGCATAGATCAGAAATACCAGCTGAATGGAAGAATGCACGTGTGGTATCCATATTCAAGAAAGGAGATAGAAAAAACTGCCAAAACTACCGAGGTATAAGCCTTCTTGATAGCGCATACAAGATATATACGAAAATTATTAATAAAAGAATCCAGAAGATAGCAGAAGTCCTTATATCGGAAGAACAAAATGGCTTTAGAAAGGGTCGATCATGCAGCGACAATGTTTTTACAGTAAAACAAATAATAGAAAGACGAAGAGAGTTTAATCTCGAGACACATATAGCATTTATCGACTTTACAAAAGCCTTTGATACCATAAATCGACGAAAACTCATGGAAGTGTTGCAAAAACGAGGTTACCCCAAACACCTAATCTCAGCCATAAAAACTATATACAGAGACACGTCAATCACAATAGACACAGGTCATTCGACTACAAATAATATAACAACCAATAAAGGTCTTAGACAAGGATGCAGTCTCTCACCGACTCTATTTAACATATATATAGACGACATGATAAGAGAATGGAAAGATAAAATCGGCTCAGGGATATGGATAAGTAGGGCACAATAATAAAATGTCTATTATTTGCGGACGACCTTGTATTAATACAAGAGAAGGAAGATGATCTCCAGAGATCCATCTACGCGCTGCACCAGCTGTGTATCAAATATGATTTGAAAATATCACAAAAAAAGACGAAAGTTATGGCATTTCAAGGAAAAGAAATAATAAGAAGCAAAATAATGATAGAAGATCAAGCTATAGAACAAGTATCTCATTTTAACTTTTTAGGATGTGACATAGGTTTTGACCGAGACAATGACATTCCCAACAAAATAAATAAGTTCCAACACATATGCGGCACGATATACAGAACTCTCAAGAACCTAACTCGAAGAGAGACTAAAATCAAATTCTATAAAACAATGGCGGTTCCCGTTCTAACATATTGACATGTGACCTTCAATTTCAAAAATATTAAAATTAAATTAAAATTAAATTAAAATAAATAATCTTGCCGATCTTCATATTCACAAAATTTCAATTCGAATCTTCAGTTACGATACAAAGGTCGACCATCCAACGAATTTTCTAATTATTCTAATCATGATTAAACCTAAACAAGGTGGAACTCGGATGACCGCAGTTCTTAGGCTTCTATACAGCTACCTTTTGGTTTACAATTATATAATATTTTGTAATTATTTTAATTTAAATTTATAATTTTTCTTTATCTGCACGATCATCAGATTATCTTAATTTTTTAGTTGGTAACTAAAATTTTCTATATAAGAAATTGATTTGCATTTTGTAAGTGTTATTTTTACGTTTTACGTAATTTTTACTTTCACTCTTTCGCACCTTTAATTGGTTAGTTCATTTATTACCAACCCAAAAAAAAGTGTAAGATGAATAAAATAATCTCATAAACAATTGAAAAAGCGTCCACAACTCTGTGTGTTTGATCTCAATTAATTATTTTGAATCTTGTTAATCCATTCACGCGTTTGTCCATCTACCCACAAAAAAAGTAAAATTTAGTGACAAAAGGTTTTTTTGTCACTAATTTAGTGACTTTGAATTATGCGGACGGACGGACGGACGGACGGACAGACGGACGGACAGACGGACAGACGGACAGACGGACAGACGGACAGACGGACAGACGGACGGACGGACACGAAGCCAGATCATAAGGCTTCTTTCTATACTATGTATAGAAGCCTAAAAGCAAAATTTAATTAATAATAAATTACACAAATATGACAAGAAAAATAAAACTTTTGAGAACCACGGTCAATTTCAACTCTTTATAAACCACTGTTGTAAGTAGGTACAGTTGAAAATGAATTTAGATTTAATTTTGTTAACTTATAGTTTTAATTTTGTAAATTAGTTAGTAAGGTAAAATCAGTGATAAACAATAAAAGTGCAGGTGACAAAATAACAATTACCAGTTTGAAAACATTAAAATATGATAATTTAAAATAAACAGTTTAAATAAAGTGTAATGAAATTCTGACTTACCCTGTATTTGTAGATAAAACTATTTGTTTAAGGGAGATATACACCTAGGAGCCGGAAAAAGGTCATTTTGTGAATTTTTCTAGGAAAACTATTTGAAATTTTGGATTGTGAGTTTAACTATCTATAAGTATACACATTCAGGAATATTTATAATTTTTTTATTTAAAAATATCAAAATAAACAAGGATATTGTACGATCCTTGGAGCATCGTAAAAAATTTGCGTTAACGGTAACCACTGGCGTTTCTTCAAAAATCATCTAAGAAAACAAAACAAAAAATTATTAAATTAGATACTATAATCTAGTACTTGTCATAGCCGATTTTGAAAATATTGATTTATGACAAAATAGGAAACGTTTGAACATAAAAGTCATTTTAGACCAAGAATTAGTAATTATTTTGCCTATAAAGCAAAAACTAAGTAACGAAAAGAAAAAATCCTATGACAAGTACTAGATAATAGTGTGTAGAATAACCACAAAAAAATTCAATGCAATCGGTTCATTGGTTTTCTTGCAAATTTGGGTACCGATTTGAAAACGTAGTTTTGAGTAAAACGCGTTTGAAAATTTGAAAATGAATAAATCATGAAATTTGTTAGTTTACATGGAATCATTGATACCAGGCCCATAGTGTAAATCTTCTACGGTCGACGGAATGTTCATAACTTCTAAATTTTGTTCTTGCGCTTGCAGCTTGGCTTTTGCTAAGCGAGTTTCGTCTTCTTGGGCAGCGTACAAATGCGCTCCCGATTCGACCGATATTCCTAACACGTTTATGACTTCCAACAATGAGGTGACACCATTGATGAAGTGCATGTTGCAAGAAATACTGCAATGTTAACAATTTTCGCCTCCTTGTTCATCGTTTTGGAGCTATCTTCCAAATAAGTTGGTCTTCGAGACAGAAATGATTTTAAGAGTTGCTGTCTGTTAGCCGTAATGGTAGAATGTTCCCCATATAGTTTTTCATGTCATCCTTGGAATTACAGTTTCTGCGAATAGCTGTATAGTAAACGCTCAGTTTATCTATAAACTTTGCCGTCAGTTTGTTTTTGCCGCCGGATTCCAGGCTTATTTATCGAAATGTTGACTTGGCGTTTTACCAGATATTCTTGAGACCTCAAGTTTCAAGAAAATGTAAAAACAAAATTGATTTTTTCACCATGCTAGGTGTATATCTCCTTAAATTAAGTAGCCAATGGCAATTTTTTCATAAAAAGTAGGAAATGATAAGAGAAAAACCAACGAAAACGACTTCCTCTTTGGTTTAACATCTTGAGCAACATGGAGTAAAAATTTTGGAAGTGCTAAAATTTTGCACTTAATTAACGGATGTGCAATTAATCTGAAACAAATTGATTAAATAATAGAAAGTAAAGGACGATTTACTTACTTGTAAAAAGAAGATATTTGGAAGCGACAAATGAGGTTGATGGCAAACGTGATCAACAAAAGAACGTGGAATATTCTATAATTCCATGAATATTCAAAAATAAGGACACAACACACTAAAGAACACAAATTCAAAGGTAACAAACAAAAATTAATATTAATTAAGGCATCGATGGGCAATATTTCAAAAGATAAACAATTTTAACCATGTGCAAAGCGCAACATCAAAGTGAACCACGAGATGAATCTTCCCGCGTCAAGTAAGAACAATTACTACACGTGTAGGCGTGACTAAATGCTGATTAATTAGCAAATTTTTTCTGTGCGCGAGATATAAAACTTGAATTTTAAAAAATAAGATAATAAAAACAATTAATTAATTTTAAGATTTATTTGATGAATTATTATGAACAATTATATTATAGGTTTTGTTTTATGTTAGGTATAAGTTTTGTTTTTATGTACAGGGCATTACAAAAGTTTTTCTTATATAGTAAATAATTACAAGTTCTAAGTTTTGTTTTTCAAAGTTTAATTTAAAATGAGAACCCAAGCTCTGGGAAAAGAGAAAGCCGAATTTTGTGAGCCACCAAAATAAAAATTAGTTTGCTGACAGGTAAGTGCCGTACCCGAGGAATTTCACATTCCGAAGGAAATTTGAGCTTATCCGATTTTTAGAAATCAAATAAAAAAATTACAGCAATATGGATGCGAAACATGGGTACCATCCAAAAGAGAGGAATAAAAATACAAGCAGCCGAAATGACATTCATGAGAAGAACTAAAGGCTGCACAAGAATGGATAGAATAAGAAACGAAGACATAGGAACTACATATCTTTTCCATAAATCAGAAGATCTCTGAATATAGAGAAAACTGGAAGTCGCACATCAATAGAATGGAGAATGACAGAATTCCAAAGAAGATCCTCTCGTATAGCCCGAAGAGGAAAAGAAACGTCGGCCGCCCGAGAAAAAGATGGCGCGATCTGTGAAGTCGGAACAGGCAAACACTGCCTATACCTTGAAAGGAAGAAGAAGAAGAAGAAGAAATTTTTATACTGCGATGAATCTTGAGAACTTAGTGTTGGCGTTAGGTCTGACGGACGACTAAAGGGAGTTTACAAACTTATGTATACCGGGTGTTCATTTTAAAACTTCCAGCAATTAATATCTCAAAAACCAAAAGTCAGATGAAAAAATGTTTCAAACAAAAGTTGTATGATAGCGAAGGGGACAAAATATGGCATAATTTTTTTTTAATTTATTGACCTTTTCAAGGTCATTTGAAGGTCAACTTTGGTTTTTTAAATGGCACTTTAATTTTTTTTAGCTGATTCATGTTTTGCATAAAAAATAAATAACTTTTGTTGGAAATTTTTTTTTATCCCACATTAGGATTTTCGAGTAAAATGCGTTGAAGCAAAATAAAAAGATTATTATCAACTAACCATTGTTAATCAAAATTTAATATTTACATGTTTTAGAAGGCTATTTATTAGTATTAAACAGTAGAAAAATGTTTGTAAGCGAGTGTTTTCATAACAAGTTTTCAAAATGTTCCTCATTTACAGCCTTTGTTGAAACTCGTTTCTAACATTTTCAAAAGTTTCTTTCGTAATATTTTTGCAAGCCACTGTGATTCAAAATTTTAACTCTTCAATATTAGCTGGTATTGTATCATAAATTACAGATTTTAAATGTCCCCATAAAAAGAAATCAAGAGGAGTTAAGTCAGGGGACCTAGCTGGCCATTCTATCGGTCCTCGTCTGCCGATCCACTGCCCTGGAAATTTATCATCTAACCAGTTTCGAACAGGAATAGTATAGTGAGGAGGTGCGCCATCTTGTTGAAAATGCAAAACAGTTTCATCGAGCTCCAGGTGTCCTTCTTCGTCACTTTGACTTTCTAACGCATCAACTATTAAAGGATAGATTGTATCTTCAAGCATTTCTAGATATTTTTGACCTGTTAAATTTCCATCAATAAATAATGGTCCAATAATTGTATCACCAAGTATACCAGCCCACACGTTTACCTTCTGCGGCCACTGTGTATGTCCATCAGTAAACACATGAGGATTTTCATCACACCAATATCGACAGTTGTGTTTATTGACAAATCCATTTAAAAAAAAGGTTGACTCATCAGAAAAACAAGTCGATTTCAATAAATGTGGATGTGTAGTTAATAATTGAAGCATTTCTTCACTAAACTCCACTCGTCTGTCTGGATCATCCTCGGTCAAAGTTTGATGAATCTGCATTTTATATGGGTGAAATTTATGCAATTTTAGCGCCTTATGAACAGTGCCCACTGATAGACCACTAATAGCAGAAACTTCACGCACCGAACTATTAGGATTTGAAGCATAATGGCCTATAACTTCAATTTGAGCTAAGTCATCCAATATTCTAGTAGAATTCTTGCGTGTTTTATTTTGACGGATCCTGTTTCCGAAATTTTTGAAACAAGGTCTATAATATACCTATGAGAGACATTTCTACCAGGTTGTCTCGCGTTATAAAATTCTGCAGTTCTTGCAGCATTTTCATTTTGAGCTCTGTACAAGAAAATTAATTCGATTCTTTCTTCTACAGTATAAACCATTTTATTGATCTAATTGCGAACTTTTATCAGATCTAAAGCGAACGGGAAAAATAAAAACTCATTGAAAATCAAAAAACTAACAATAGTTGAAGAAACTAATGTCAATTTATTTGTTTTGACAGTGTTTTGTTTTCATTGTCCTAAATTATTCAAGTTGAATAATAACAAAAGCAATAACAGCCTTCTAACTTTTCAAAAAATAAATTTTGATATAATCAGCTGCAGTTTATTAAAATGTTTTTATTTTATTTCAACGCATCTTAGTAATAAGAGGACCTAATAAAGAGGACCTAAACTTGACCAAATATACAAGATATACAAAATATTTAAGTATTAGTTAAGTTTAAGCCCTACTTAAAATGCCCATTTTACCAATAGGAAAAGGACATTTTAGTTCAGACTTAAACTTAACTAATTCTTAAATAATTTGTTGTAATTGAATTTAAATGAGCTTACAATTAGTAAAATGTAATTCAACTCTCAAATTTTGTCGTTAGCATGCAGGATATGCCTGGCAATATTACATTACATCTGCTATAATAAAAAAAGTCGTTTGTAACGATAATAATAATAAATATAATAATAATTTCGTTTATGGTTTCTAACACAATCACACACAAAACCTGCTTACATGTTGAAATAAAAAAGAAAAATGGTGAATGTGAATGGTAAGAACATAAAATAGATCAAATAAAATCTGTGAACAAGCACTGGAAGAATTCTTCTGTACTATAAAAAGCCACTTTCGTGAGGTAGTTCTTCATTTTGTGCTTGAAGCTGTAATCGTGCAACTTTTTGGAATCTGCAATATTGATATTGGTACATATTTATTTTTAATTAAATGTATTTAAATTTTATTTATTTAAAACAAACCTTTTGCAGTAACAGCCATGAAACAAATTATATTATTACTTTTGCTGATTCTTGCAATCGAGGATACCTATTGTAATGATAAATTACTGTCCAAGGTCTTATTATTTTAATTTTCTTGACATTTAATTATTGTTTAAATTTTAGTTCTTTCAAAAAGGATATAAAATTAAGGACGTCCGAACGCAACTAATAAATTTTGATAAAAATTACTGTGAATTTATAAAACTTTCAACGTTCAAATATAATCGAACAACAGCTGCTCATAATTTTACTATAAAATTTAAAAAAAATGTATATGATAAACTGGAGGTAAAATATTTATAAATAATTTAAACGTACGATTTTTAAACAAAAATTGATAGTGCGGTGAAGGAAGGTTACATTAATTTATTAAAAAATTTTGATTTTAGGTGATTGTGCAAGCTTTCAAGTTTTTAAGTAACGAGTATCGATACTTTCCAGTTCGTTTTCAAGTTAATTTGAATAAAGCATTTAAAGCCAATGTAGCAGGATCACAAAACATAAAAAATTGTGGTAACGTAACCGACTGTTACTTTTACAAGGTATTTAAAAGTGTTTTTATATTAATTTAATTAAAAGTTGTTATTTATAGGACGTAATTTATCATGTATGCAATTTTGTTGTAAATGGAACTTATCTTCCTCCGTTGATTCCTAATGGACAATATAAAATCCAAGCACAAATTTTATATTTAAACCAGCAAATAGCAGAGTACCACTTTTTTGCAGAAGTGTATACTCCAATTGATTATCCAAAAAAGTAAAATTTGTTAGATCATTGTTGCCATGTTGATGCTGATTTATTTACCATCTAATTGCCTGTTTTCTTCATCTAAAGTTTTCTATTTATTAGCAAACTTATAGTAAGTTAGATTGACGAAATAACCAATTAGATGTTTGATTTATTTTTGTTATCGTCTGATTGGTTGTGTCGTCAATTTAACTATAAGTCAGCTAACTAATAGATAAAATTAGGTAAAGAAATCGGGTATAAGTAACGTCAGTAAACTTTTGAAGCCGATCAAAGGAAAACTAGGTAACAAGACTTAGCAACATTGCTACTACTTTTCATAATGTAACTTGGCCATGCATACCACGTTACTAATATCTAATGGTGATAGGTAAACTAGTCTAATAAGTAAATAATTAATAATTTGGTGACAGTTAAGAATTCCGAATCTGGATTTTTACCATTTTTAAAGCGGTTTATGAAAGATAAGAGTCTAGTAATTAACGTATAAAAAAATAAAATTTGCGGTCGGCCCACAAATTTTGGAAAAAACCGTTTTTAAAAATTCAAAATCGGCTGTGGTTGCGTTAAAAAAAAACTGACCTTCCGCAGCCTACGCTCTGCCCTGCTCCGCTTCCGCCACTACAGGCTACAGGATGTTAACCCGACAGATAGCAGGGAGCTATTGCAGTGAGTCCGTGTTAACCCACCAACAGTACACGCACCGTAACTACAATGCATAAAATTTTACGCATAAAATTATTGTATAATATTGCACAATAATACATTTACATGTATTTCTTATGGGAAAATTTAATTTTCAAAATTAAATTGTGGCCTTATTACAAGTCCGACAACATTGATCCTCACCTTAAACAGCTTGTATTTTTTGTTCTTTCGTTTGGTAAAGTCATTTCTATAGGAAAAAAATTGTATTTTTGAGTTCGGGATTCTTTACTGTAGCCTATAATTTTATAGAATATAATTATAACATAAAATTTGATCTTGTATATTTGGTCGAGTTTAGGTGACTTGTTTGAAAATTTTACGGAACGGTTTGTTGTGCAATAAAGATATAAATAAAAAAATTTGTACTTCAATAGTAATTTACTGTCCAAACCAATTAGAAAACTTTTAAAACTTATGCATCAGGACAAATTTTAAATTAACTAAATCATAGTGTTACTGCGTACTTTGTACCTTTATACGTAATTACATAAACATCAACATTATTTTTAATATTATCCTGCTCGTTTTGTTGTAACGAAACTAATGGTTTGTATCGAAAATATAACAACAAATACAAAATAGTATATATAGTAATACAATTATACTGCTAGACAATTATTATTATCAATTCAATCTTTACTTTATTGAACTACAAGTTTTTCCAAATATTTATCGCGATAAAAATACCTTTCTTACTTGTACTGACTTATACTACGTTTTTTACTGAAAACGGTAATAACTTTAACGGATGATAAACCAATAGCATTTCAACCCTGATGATTAGCACACATGAAACAAATTTAGTTAAAAACAATCATTCAAGAGTTTAATTAAGGTATAATAAATTAGAAAAGTTCATCACGCCATGCCAGACCTACCGCGTTAGTAAAGAAAAACGGCTTGTTATAATTATGTTGATTATAGAGGGTTAAATACGATAGCCGTCCGAGATAGTTAACTGTTGCCCAATCTACAAGAAGTCGAAGAATATTGAATATAAAGCCAAAAAAACATTAAAAAGAACACAGATTTTGTTACGTTTGATGGGTACTGTGAATATAATTGAATACCGTTTGGATTTGCAAATGCACCTGCGTGTTATCAAAGAGCTATTAACCTATGTAAAAATAGAGAAAGAGAATTCGACTCTTTTTAGAAGAATTATTGATACAACCTTGATACTTGAAATTTCCCTTAAAACAAATCGGGATGTTGACATAGCAGTCGAGCACCTAATGCAGAGTATCTAGCAAGCGGCATGGAACTCAACCCCAAAAGAAAAGGACATATTCACACCATCGTACAACTGCCCTATACATATTCAAGAGAAAATCTCAGAAAAACGGCAACTACGCAAGAACTGGCAAAACACTAGAGCACCGCAAGACAAATCAAAGCTCAATAGAGCAATAAAAGAACTAAAAACATTGCTTGTAAACAACAGTAATACGGTCACCCACAACTATCTGCAGGGTCTATCAGCTTTGGATTCTACTGATTATTCCCTCTGGGGCGACAAAATATCTAAACAAGTCTCAAGAAGCAAATCCACCAATCAGAAATAAAAATGGCAACTGGGCAAGGAGTCTTTACCTGGTGACTTTTTATATTTTAACTTGCTAATTATTTATACCACCTTCTCGTAAGAGGGTTCGCCTACTTCTTGTTTGTCTTCGCTCATCTCTATTTTATTTGTCTTTTCACTTATTTGTGAGACATTTAGCAACTTTTTTTAAGTTTTATGTATCGTTCTCTAATTTGCCTACTTCATTCTTTATTCCTATTACTTTCATCTTATGTCCTACCTTTTGTCGCTTAATCAATTCGTAAAATTGTCTTGCATTATTAAATCGGTTTCCTTCATTTTTTTCATTGCTGTCTTTGGTAGGCGCGTATGAGTTAATAACTGATATGCTGGCTTGCTTTTACTCTTACGTATGCCAATCTTTTATTAATTGATTTAAATTGCATTATATTACCACGTAGTTTCTTTCATTCCTTTCTTGTTTTTCTTCACCGGAGTATAGCATGAATTTGACTCCTAAGCGAGAAGTTTACGCTACTAGGTAGCTCTGGAAGCTTGTCTAAAAGTTGAACTTAAGTACCGGAATGGTTTTTTCATATTTTAGTATTGACTGCCAATACTAAAATTTTTTTACCTTGGCTGCAATTCCGTTCCAAGTTCTGAGTAACTTTTACTTGCTCTCCTGCAAGTATTTTTCAATAAAACATCTTTTGTTAGTAACATACACAGTATTTATTAAACTAATAATAATTATATTTTAAATTTTGCAATTATTTTTACAAAGAAACAATACAGAAACATATAATAGAGAGTGTACCCTTTGTGACTGTTTTAATCAATTAGCATATTTTGATCTCCTCAGCCCCAGCTTGACAAAAAGAAATCATTTTTATATTTATTATTTTTAAACTAAGTTTACCTCCACCGCCAACAATGCAAAACAAAAGACAATATAAATATTCCGTTTTGATCAAATCGGTATTATTTCTTTGGGTAATCTATGGGGGTATACACTTCTGCAAAACCGTAGATCTTTGCCAATGGTACTTTTCCGTAGAGAAATTGTATTTCCGCTTTATATAGACCAGTAGGAATAAGCGGAGGAAGATAATTTTCGTCTATCACAAAATTGCACATATGATACGTTATGCCCTATAAATATAACGTTTAGTATAAAAGATATCGTCAGATCTTTATGGTAACAACCTTATAAAAATAACAATTTGTTAAGTTTCCACATTTAGTCATTTTCAATAATCCTACTACATTGGCTTGGCACGCTTTATTCAAATTGACTTGAAAACGGATTGGAAAGTGGCGATACTCGTTACTTAGAAATTTAAAAACTTGAACTACCATCTAAAATCATAGATTAAATTACCATAATATGTATTTATTCAAATTAAAAATTTCAACCGAAATGGATCTTAAAATGTTATGTAGATGTGTTTGGTGAAGGACTCTAGGGAGTCCGACCATTACAGACTAGCTGTACAAAGAAAACACTTTCTGCGAATAATGCATGTTATGGTTTTGTTAAAACGTAAAAAATAATTATTATTTTTAATTAACATTACTTGTACGTAAATTACAAGATGGAGGGCTAATAACAGCATTTTAAACTTTAATGTTCGGTTACTTAAATTATTTTTTATGTTTGCATTGGGAACCAAATAGGTTTTAATGTCCTCGATTTTACGTTTCTATGCTATGAGTTTTGAGTAAAAACATTGAAGGAGCCAAATATTTTACCTCTGTTTTATCATACAGATCCTTTTTAAATTTTAAAGTAACGTTTTGGGCTGTTGTGGTTCTGTTATATTTGAATGTTACGACTTTCAGGAAGTCATAATAATTTTTATCGTAATTTACCACTTGTGTTCGAATGTCCTTAATTTTATATCCTTTCTGATGGAACTAAAATTTAGACCAAAATAAAGTACTAAAAAAATAGAGATGTAATAATACCTTTGATAATAAACCATCACTGCAAAAGATATTCTCTATTAGAAAAATCAGTAAAAGTAAGAAAAGCATTTTTTTCATGATTCGTAAGTATTTGGGTAGACCTGTATTTTAATAAAGTAAAAACTGAACTAATAACTGTTGACAAATATTGCTGCGTATATACTATTTTGTTTTTGTTATTATATATTAGATACAAACGATTAGTTTTATTGCTGCAAAAGAAACAGAATAATAATAAAAATAATGTTGGTTTTGCCTTTATGTAATCACGCACGAAGGTACAAAGTACGAAACAATAGTATGATTTATTTAATTTACAATTTGTTCTAATGAATAAGTTCATAATAATGTAAGATGTTACATCCCACATCATACACTAACAATTTTTACTTTATCATATGTAATATGAGATGTGCAAGCTTGAATCTAGCTTACATTAAGCTTGATTTGGAAGCTTGCATCAACAACAATGCAGCAATTTATATTAAGCTTGATTTCAATATAAATTAATTTTACTCAACAATTTTCTATAAAAAATTATCTTATTAGCTATTATTCTTAATATTGGAATAAAAACTCCGACGTAATTACTCGATAGTTTAGAAGAAAATGAATTTGTTTATTCCATAAATTTAATCACTATAATTGATTACTTATAATAAGTACAATCTCAACCTTTAAAAATTAAACAAAAATTACAAAATTACTTTTATATCAAAATCCACTATGTCAAAAACAAAGAAACAAATTTAGCAACAATAGTTTTTATTTTTTGCCACGCCAAGCTTACAAAATGCTTCAATTTCAAGCTTGAAATACTTGAGCTTGATCTATGCTTGACACCTCAAGCTTGACGAACAAGCGAAAATCAATTCAAAATCAAGCTTGCTGTAAGCTTGCGCCCTATTTGGCCGCATTCTGTCTGCCAAAATGCATATAAGCGGCAATATAGCCGGAATTAAGAAGTCTTGCTTTTACCTTCGTGAAAGTCTTATGTGTACTTTGTGAGAGTCCTCTCTGTACCTTTGTGACCGTCTTTACCAGGAGTGTATATTTTTAGTTTTATCAGAACTTACTTGAAACCGCAGTTATAAGTAAATTTATCTGAAACTCTATCCTTTTTCTGTTAAGTGAAATTAGTAAATTAGAAAGTGATCCTGATTCCTGAATAACGACAATTTTAGTAAAAATTATCAACCTTAAGTTATAACGCCCAGTACGTTCGGAAAAATGAAGTTAAGTTTTGGTGTTGTGTGTGCAATAACAGTTAATTTTTATATTTAAATAAGAGTTGCATTTAAATTACTTCAACGGTAAAACTAGTTCGATTTATTGTTTGATTAATGCAAAATAAATTGTGTACCTACTAAAATATTGTCGGTCTCTATACCTGAGTGTTTATCATCGTAATCTACCATCATTAACTACGTTAAATTCCGTTATCTATATAGTTATTAAGACATCACTCAGGAAAGTGTAAATGGTGAATTATTTAAAACAACTTTTAATTGGCGGTAATCAGCGTTATTGTTTCTTGGTTATACTGCATTTATTACCTCTAAGTTGGTCATCCATTATTATCTATGTTTTGTTTGTTTTTACATTTTAGATAAGATTTATTTTTTGTAAATATAATTATTTCTTTATTTTATTGTGACTTATTAATTATTATTCATGTGTAAATCAACCTTGACTATTGCATGGTTCACGCCCGTTTCAGCTCTCCGATCGCTAGCTGGAAATATTCTATCTTTTCAGCTTGTCACAACATACTTTTCACATGTCTGTTCTACCTGAAATCGACATTCTCAAATCAGGGACATACATCTTGTCTGCGACTGTGGTCATGATAATCTATTTTCCTATCTGGACGAAATAAAACAGAGTCTGAACTAAATTTGGGATGGAGGTTCAAAGAGCTAAATTAAACCGAATCACAATTAAAGAAATCACAATACTAAAAATTACATTTTAAGAGTTTTCTATTTGGATAGTAAATTGCAATGAAAGTAAAAAAAAATTATTTATAGTATCTTTATTTCACAACAAACTTTTAGTTGAAATATTTAAACAAACTAGCTTATCTCGACCAAATCTTTAAAATAAAATTTTATGTTATAATCTCTATAAGAATTTTAATTGTTTACCTAGATTGGTTTACCCATCACCAAAAACTTATAAGCATTACAAATAGTACTATAGCAATGTAGTCAAGTTTTATTTCTTAGTTTTCCTTTGATGGGTCTCCAAAAGTTTCCTAGCATTACTAATGCCCGATTTCTTTACTTTGGGTTATATATTAGTTAAGTAACCTACAGTTGAATTGATAAAATGACCAATTAGATGTTTGATTAGTTGTCAAACTGGATATCTTATCAATCCAACTATAAGTTAACCAGCTAATGGAAAACTCTAGAACAGGGGTGACCAAAGCGGCGGTAATTATTTAAGGTCGCCCGCCTGTCTGATATGTACACATCTCACTATTTAAACTTATTTTTGGTTTTAAATTACTACTTTTCTTATAATCACTCAACACATCCGATGTTGGTAGACCGTCGCATATAATTTAAAAACAGATCACCTGTAGTGATTAAAAGTTTGGCCACCCTGCTCTAGATGAAGAGAAATCGGGCATTAGACGGTAAGTGAATGTGTTAATGAAGCGATTCTAGGAAAACATCAACATCTACCTGACAACAATGATTTAACAAGTTCTATTTTTTGGATAATCAATTGGAGTATACACTTCAGCAAAACCGTGGGCCTCTGCTATTGGTTCATTTATATATAACATTTGTAGTTCAGCTTTATACCGACCATTGGGTATCAGCGGAGGCAGATAAGTTTCATCCATAACAAAATTACATAAGTGATAAATTATGCCCTAGAAACATAAAGTTTAGAATAAATGCTATCTAATTGTAAGATTTTTATCGTAAAAACCTTATAAAAATAGCAACTTGTTAGGTTACCACATTTAGGCATTTTCAATAATCCCCTACATTGGCTTAGAATGCTTTATTCAAATTCATTTGAAATCGAATGGGAAAGTAGCGATACTCATTACTTAGAAACTTGAAAACTTGAACTAGGATCTAAAATCATGATTTAATTTACCAAGAAATATATTGAAATGAAAAATTTATCCGAAACGCTGATCTGTAGAATTCTAATAAAGTATTTTAATTGTATTTTGTACTAAAACTTGACTGTGACTGCGATTTAAATTTATTTTAATTTTTAGTTTTTGATGTCGAGTCATTGATATCTTCAATTTTACATTTTTATACTACGCACCTTTGATACAACAGCGTAGCTACACCTTAAAGAGTCAAAATATTTTACCTCTATTTTATCATATACATTCTTTTTAAATTTGATAGTAGCATTGAGGGCTGGTGTGGTCCTGTTGTGTTTAAACGTTACTATTTTCAATATTTCATAATAATTGTTATCGTAATTTACCAGTTGCATTCGAACGTCCTTAATTTTATATCCTTTTTGATAGAACTAAAATTTCAACCAAAATAAAATACTGAAATAATACAGATATAATTAGTATACCTTTGATAAGAAACTATCACTGCAAAAGATATCCACTATTGGAGAAATTAGTAATAGCAAGACAAATATTTTTTTCATGACAAATAATTAAATGTATTTCAATCAAGTAAAAATTGAATAGATAGTAATTGTAATATATACGAATATACTAATAGGTAGGTACTATTTTGAATTTTGGAGTTTACTCCTTAAGAATCGATTTTCATATATAAGGCGCCCGGTATGATAAAAATATGAGGTGTAAAATCTACTGATGAATGACCTCGTTACTTTTTAGTGCACCTATGGTGCGCAAGATAATATTGCCAGAACATCTAACAACCACGTGGGTAAAAGGTACGTTTTAAAAACGAAAATGAGAGGCGTATCTTTACATTAGCGCAACCGCACCAAATCCTGCCCGCTTTTTGTTATACATATCAATAATTAATATTGTTATTGTGAAGTTATAATTTTATCATTATATTTCGATATTTAATCCAATTTAGACAATTTCTAACCTAACCAAAATTATTTTCGATGTCTATAAATTCCTCCAGGTTATTATGATTTATTTTATGAATAATTTTAAATATCAATAATTCAAGTCAATAATTCGATAATATTATCTGAAAAATCAACAATATTTCTTTATTATAATGATGATTATATATAATAATGTTTTTATAAAATTTTCTTTCGAAAAGTTATTTTTAGCATACTTAAATAATTTTCATGTACTATTTATTATTGTACGTAAAAGATTTAGTGACAATTATCTTTTATAACCATATTTTGTTAGTTATTAAGATAATATTATATTTTAAATAAAAATAATTATAATAATTAAAAATGTTTTTATAAACATTTTTATCAATTTTCTTAAAGTTGGTTATTTTTACTGGAGTAAACTCCAGTCGTGCGTCGGAGCTGACACACACAGTTTTTATTTTATATGAGGAAACAAACGATTAGTATTATTACAGCGAAAGAAACAGGATAACATTAAAAATAATGTTGATGTTTGTGTTTATATAATCACGTGCGAAGGTACAAAGTACGAAACAATGGTATGATTTATTTAATTTAAAATTTGTTCTGATGGATAAGTTCATCCTGTACATAGTACTATACAATGATATGATAATTACATGAAAGACAATAATATTATAAAATTCAGTACTTTTGGTTCCAAGATCACGAACATCTTGATAATATTGCTACTTATCCTCCTCGTCCTTCCATTTTTGGGAGAATAAATGAAAACGTTAGGCCTTGTGTTTTATTATTTGTCCTCTAGTTTATCTGATAAATTTATGGTCTTTGCATACCGTCGGAGCTTAGTCAATGCAAGAGCAAGGGTAAACAAATTTTTTAACGAAGAAGACCCACCTCTTGGTTTAACGGTTTTCTCCCGGACTACCCATTGGTTGGGAAAGGAGTAAAACTGTTTTAAAACTTCAAAATTAGTTAGTGCACTTGAAGACATAAATACATAGGTACCTACTGAATTAATAAAACGTTAACGTTAAAACTGCATTATATCAAAGTTTCAATGTATTAATTTAAAGTAAAATTCAAGGTAAATGAAATCAAGCATAATGAATTCAAAAAAGTTATTTTAAAAACGCTACTAGATGTGACCTTATAACAAGAAAATCCTGCAAAATCTACCAGAAATTGGATTTATATTAATTAGAATAATTTTAATGCAATCCTTCGATATGGTTATTTTTCAATTCAGTGGTGCAGCAAGGTACCAAGGTGACACAGGTGATTATGATTCAGAATCCAGGAAAAGATCCGACTGAGACTTTATCCTGTAAACTAATCAGTCAGCTGCCTATTCTTTCGATAACGTTTTCTATATCAAAATCGGTTGCAAATATACACCTTAATAGTCAAAAATACATATTGGTACATTGTACCAAATTTGCAAAAGTTTTGGTAATTTTTTTCATGGAGTTATAACTCCATGAAAAAATAAACAATTTTTACGTTTCTGAGGTTCTCAAACTTAAAGTGAGTTGCAAATCCAGATTGATCATTACCTAACTTCATCAAAATTGAAGAAATTAAAATACAATAAGCTATGTTTTCAAGTTTTCTATTTGGTTTGGACAGTAAATTACTACAAAAGTACAAATTGTTTTAATTATATCTTTATTGCACAACAAAATTTTCAAACAAGCCACCTAAACTCGCCCAAATGTACAAGATCAAATTTTATGTCATATATTCTATAAAATTATGAATTATTTACCTATTAAACCAGCTTACCCATCACCATTAGACCATATTAGCGTGGTAAACATGGTCAAGTTATATTAAAAATAGTACTATTGTTCATTTGAAATAAGAATGCAGTAAAAAAGTACCTACTAAAAATATGACCTTGCAAAGTGCTTTGTTAAAATTTATACAAGTTTACACTGCAGAAATTTTATTCGAGATTGTCATGTCACAATTCGAATAGTATCGAAATAAAAATTTTATTTTCCGATTTTATTGTAAATCATTCATTTTGTAAGTTTTAAGTTCTTTTTTGAGATTTTATAATAAGTTGACATTCGCCTTAATCTTACAATTTTTTACTGCATTCTTGCTACAAATCGGCTATAGCAATGTTGCTGGGTTCTGTTACTTAGTTTTCCTCTAATCGATCTCTAAAAGTTTCCTAGCGTTGCTAATGCCCGATTTATACTCAATGTTTTCATTCATAGTTATCTTCAAGTAACGAACCTCAGGTTAAATTGACGAAATAACCAATCAGATGATTGATTTATTTGTTTTGTTGTCATCTGATTGGCTATTACGCCAATTTAACCTGAAGTTTGCTACTTGTAGATCTATTAGTTAGCTGACTCATACTTAGTTAAATAAACAAAGTAAACAATTAGACGATAACAAAAAAACAAATCAAACATCTGAATCTAACTATAAGTTAACTAACTAATAGTAAACTTTAGATTAAGAAATCGGGCATTAGACGGTAAATTAATTTAATGAAGCGATTCTAGGGAAAACATCAACCTGGCAACAATAATGTAACAAGTTTTACTTTTTTGGATAATCAATTGGAGTGTACACTTCTGCAAAAGCGTGGAACTCTCCTATTGGTTTATTTATATCTAAAATATGTACTTCAATTTTATATTGACCATTAGGAATCAACGGAGGAAGAAAAGCTTCATCCACAACAAAGTTACATATATGATAAATTATATCCTACAAATAACAACTTTTAGTTAAATTAATATAAAAAGAAATTTTTAAAAACCTTGTAAAAGTAACAGTTGGTTAAGTTACCACAATTTTTTAATTTTTGAGTTCCTGCTACATTGGCTTTTAAGGCTTTATTCAAATTGACTTGAAAACGCATTGGAAAGTGTCGATACTCGTTACTTAGAAACTTGAAACCTTGCACAAGCACCTAAAATCAAATTTTATTGATAAATTGTTTTCTCTCCCATTGACTGCACTGTCAATTATTTATAAATACTACTTAACCTCCAGTTTATCATATAAATTTTTTATATTTTATAGTAAAATTATGAGCAGTTGTTGTACGATTATATTTGAACGTTGAGAGTTTTACAAATTCACAATAACTTTTATCGTAATTTATTAGTTGCGTTCGGACGTCCTTAATTTTATATCCTAATTGATGAAACTAAAATTTTAACATAAATTAAATGTCAATAAAATTAAAATAATAACACCTTTGACAGTAAACTATCATTACAAAAGAAATCCTCGATTAGAAAAATCATAGAAGTAATAGTACAACTTGCTTCATGGCTGTTACTACAAAAGATTTGTTTCAAACAAATAAAACTTGAATATATTGAATTGAAAATAAATATATAGATACCAATATTAATATTATAAATTCCAAAAGTTGAACTTTAAGTACAAGCTTTCTACGCACAAAAGAATTGTTCTAGTGCTTGTTTACAAATTTGATTTGATCAATTTATGTTTTTACCATTTACACTCACTGGTTTTCTCTTATATTGTGATACGTAAACACGTTTTGTGTGGTAGCACCAATAACAAAATTATTTTTATAATTATTATTATTATCGTTACAAACGATTAGTTTTATTACAGCAGATGTAATAATGTCCATCTCTTGTATACCAAGGATACCAATTAAGAGTCAAATTACATTTTACTAAACTCATTTATGTTTAATCGCACCTACCCATGTAGCACACAATATTGCACCAATATTGGCATTACATCGTTTAAATATTGGTGCAATATTGATATCCAATATAGCGCCAATATAGTGAAGTGATCATTTTGCAATATTGGGGAAATGTAGTAAAACAATATTAGCGCAATATTAATTTCAATATAGCGCCAATATAGTGAAGTGAACATTTTGCAATATTGGGGAAATGTAGTAAAACAATATTGGCGCAATATTAATCAATATTGATTTGCAATATTGCTCCAAGATGGTGAAGTGAACATTTTATAATATTGGGGCAATGTAGTAAAACAATATTGGTGCAATATTGCTTCAAAATAGTAAAGTGAACATTTTGCAATATTGTGGCAATGTAGTAAATCAATATTAGTACGATATTACATGGAAACGGAATGTAACATATTGTCATTTGATACGATTTCTTGATCCATAAAGTTTGAAAGATAATCGCGAATTATGGAACAATCTACTTAACGACTCCTTTACGAAATGATATGCATCAAGAAAGAAAAGAATGCGATGAACAGAAAAACCGACATCAAACTTTTAAGTAATACCTACAGCCATCTACTCATCTAAGCTACAAATAACAAATTGGGGTTAAGTTTATCCTATTTAATGAGTTCTAAGAAGGTTGTTCCTTAATCCGCGATTATCTTTCAAACTTTATGGATCAAGAAATCGTATCAAATGGCAATAAGTTTTATTCCGTTTCCATGTAATTGCACTATTATTATTAAACGTCTCATAACAGCTATAGCCATTGCTGAAAGCTTAGGAATAATATTTCGTTTTAAAAATTTTAATCTAATATAAAATGTATAGGTAATATTTTTAACTCATTTAGAAGACAGCTGCTTGTTTTCAAATTTCTATGTTTAATATTAATTTTAAAGAAATAAGAGTGAGAAAACAAACTTTTAAAACAAATCCTGTCACAATCACAAGTACAATCGGCTCCCTGACCATTATTTTTGATGGTCAGATGGTCTAAGTTAATATAAATCTTACAGAATTGAGTTTGAGTTTCCTAACACCAGAAATTAAATTGGTGGTGATAATTATGGTGATAACTAAGAGTGGGGACTTGGACTCAAAACCCCAGGTAACAATGAAAATGGATAAAAGACTGAGAATACTTTTATGGTGCAGAAGTTGAGATCCCTAGTACCGGTCATAAACGGTGTCGGAGCAGGTGTCACACGATCGTCATTTTGCGACCTCTTAGCGACCCTGGTAAATGCACAGGACGCTACTGGCAAAGTTGACGACGATGGCGATGAAACGAATATGAAAAGGATACGGTAAAAGAAGAGTTGGAGAGGACATTGAAGAAATCGACAATAAGAACAAGGAGTTGATGAAGGCAAAAGCTCTGAGACATGTGGAAAAGGAAACACCACCATAGCTGCCAAGATGGAAAAGCTGCATCCGAAATCGCAGAGTTGGAGAAAGCAACTACAGACCACCGCGTGGGCATCAAAAGGGTAACCAAGTATTCTGAGCGCGTACACTTCGATACTCCAAATATTAAGGAAGAAACACGAAGGCGTGAGAGGCAGACAACCTTCATAGAGAGGGCAAAAAGAGCATGGGAAAAATTGACATCGCAATGACGGAAATCGCAGAATCAGTTATGAAACTAGGCACAACCATTCGGGGCATAGACGCGAAACTTGAAGACGTTCGGATCGGCTCCTTACCAACGGATCTTCGGTCTGCGAAGAAAATGCCATGGATCTGACGGGTGCTGTTTCCAACCTCTTCACTCTAGAAGATTCGAATACGGAGAGAACGAAGGAGTAAAGGAACAGACTCAAAAACTGATGGAGGTTTTAGACAAAAGGCTCCCCCGCGATACGTAAAAACAAAACTATGGTTGAAGAATGCGAGTTTGTAAACCCACGCAAACAAGCTAAAGCTATTATACACAGGAAAATGAAGAACTAACTGTCGACAGCAAGTCGAAAATAGACAACGGATTTGTGAACCCTGCAGAGAGAGTTAAACAGAAAAGAGCTAGGTTGAAAGCCTTTACCGAGGACGAGCTTGGGGCCGCTCTTCGGGGATGGCGGCGGGCAGGGCTCCGGGCCCAGACGGGTGCCGACCAAGGTAATCAAAACATTTGCGGAAAAGCACCCAGAAACCATCCTGAGGGTGCTGAACGGCCTTCTGGAGACGGGGAGCTTCCCGGTCGGTTGGAAAAAGGCGAGATTGATTCTGATCAGGAAGGGGACAAACCGCTGGAGGAGCCAAGTTCGTACAGACCTATATGTCTTTGAACAACTTGTCTAAACTGTACGAACGCCTCCTGACCGCCAGGCTGGCCAGGGGCTTGCCGTCAAGGGGCTGAGTCTGAATCAGTTCGGCTTTCGCAAGGACCGCTCGACGATGGACGCCGTCCGGAAGATCGTTGACGTCGCAAAGGAGGCGCGATCCGGCACCTGGCGCACCAGAAGATTGGTGGCGCTGATAGCCTTGGACGTTTGAAACGCCTTTGGGTCGGCCGGATGGAGGCACATAGTTGAGGAACTGGAGAAGAGGACATTAAGCCATATCTACTAAACGTCTTCAAGGACTACCTCTCGGATAGGACGGTCCTGGTGCAGGAACGAAGTCTTACAACCATCCTTAAGATCACCAGCGGCGTTCCCCAGGGCTCTGTGTCCGGTAAGAGGCAGGTGCTGGCGGCGGTAGTTCACTCGGTGCTCCTCACGCGGCACCCATGTGGGTGGGGGCGATGGAGGTGCAGGATTATCGCCTCAAGATCCAGTCCAGAGGAAGGCGGCGCTCAGGGTGTGCTGCGCCTACAGGACGGTGTCGGGAGATGCGTTGCTTGTATTGGCGGGGTTGCCCCGATCGACCTGTTGGCGGTCGAGCGCGGCCGCAACTATGAGCTTAAGGGCTGCAGGAAAATACAAATACATCGAGAGCAACTGATGGGGAGTGGCAGGCTCGATGGACGATGTCAGGGAAGGGGAGTGGACTCGTCGGCTTATCCCTCGATCGAAAAATGGATTGAGCGCGCCCACGGAAAGCTGTTCTTCCATCTCACCCAGGCCATGACCGGGCATGGATGTTTTAACAACTACCTCCACAAGATCGGCAGGGCGGGGTCGCCTTTGTGCAATTATTGCGCGGAGAAGGACGATACCCAGATCACACGATTTTCCATTGCCCGGAGTGGTCGGCCGAGCGGACGGGAGTGGGGGACGCTGTCACTAAAACCCTAGTGGACGAGATGCTGTCTTCCCAGGACAGATGGCGGAGCATTCAGCTCATGATAGAGAGGATTCTGAGGAAGAAAGAATCAGATGAGAGGGACCGACAACGTGCGACCCAGCCGAGCTTCCAAAAGGCGACAACTGTTGCGAGTGGCGTAAGCCACAACTCAAAACACAGCGGTATGGAGCAATAGTGCTAAAGCGGTGCACATGCCAATGCGTGTATTTCTACGTACGCAATTCCATCAAGAGAGGTGTGTTTTAGCCAGTAAGAGTCTGGCATATCACCAGACGCGGGTCTGGGGAATCCATGAGGATTTCACACCTTCCTTCGCAAAAAAGGTCGAAAGCCAGGGGACCAAAATCCTGCTCACACCTCCTCGTGGTGGTCTCTGGTAACTTGCGGGGCTCTCCGAGATCGAGTATCCAATTCCGCCAGAGGAAAAAGTCCGCAAGGATAACGTGAGAGGTACTCCTGGGAAATAAACATCTATGTATCTCCATCCTAAGCCAAGGTGAGGAAAGTCGCGCCAAAGTCCGAATGGCGTCCGGGAGCATACGGACGTCTCTAGCGATAACGGAGGGTAGGAAACCCTCAAAAATTTCAAAATAAGCAATGATGGGAGATGACAATACGAAATTTGAGTTTATGGCGCCGTGGCTGGGATCCCCAGTGCCGATCGGTGATGGTAGTTCGAGAGTAGGCTTCAGTGGATGACCAGGCTGAGACATCATTAATTGCTACTGGAAATAAACAGAAAAGGCTATATAGATTAGCGAAACCCAAGCCTGGGAAAAATTAAAACTGAAGATGTATAGGTGTACTATGTGTCGCGATCAGCGGGAAATTCTCCCCAAACGACACCAACTTTGATATGTCCAGAATCGTGGACAAAAGACGCGGTCGAGAGGAAGATCGATGAGGTCAGTCTAGCGGCCCGCAACTTGTATAAAAAGAAGGAGTACAAAAACACCGCCAAGGAAGTGCAAAACTTTGTTAACAAAAGCTTTGCAGATATCAAGGCGACCTACAACAAGGAAAAAAACGCTTGGCAACCGAAGGGGTTGTCTCAAACCAGCGGAGAAAAAGAAGAACAAGCCACATTAACACGCTTTAAAGAAATGTTCGAGGACTGGAAAACTGCGCAAAACGTGCACCAGAAAGTCATGGAAGAGGAGATCAAACATCTTATGGCCGCAATAGAAAAAATAAACGTGGTTAACAAACAGCTGACTGATGAAGTGGCAGGACTCCGCAAGGAGAAAAGCAACCAGCTGGTTTATTTAGAACAAAGTGTGAACAGCATAAAAGCTCTATTAATCGAGATAAGGCTTTTGAGACGAAAGCACCTCGTAATCGGCTTAACCCCGTACCTAAAAGATAGAGAGGCGACGAGGTGTGCATAAACTCAGGTAGGAACTGGTGGAGACGTCGGAGAGCCTGAAATTGCACTGCACCTTAAAAACTCCGATGTCCACACACAGGAAAATACTGACATGGAGGAAACAGAGGAGCAAAGAAGTAGGCTTCAGAAATTGCTGGAGGTTCCCTTTCAAACTGCGGAATCCCGGAAAAAGAAGAAAAAGATCCATGACGGAGATAGTGGCCCAAAAGCCTCCTCCTCCTCCAAAAAATGTCGTAGCCAGACTGCACCTGCTAGAAAAATCCAAGACGTCAAAAGGCGCTGCTCATTAAAACCAATGACGAAGAATACGTAGGCAGCCATCCTGTCTGGAAGGCGGACGTATCCTTTCGGCTGGATGAAGTTGAGATCAAGCCTTTAGCCGCCATTAAATATCTCGGAGTGGCGCTAGTAAAGTCCCTTAATTTTGGTGAACACACGAGAAGAGTCGCGGTAAAATCGGGGCGGCGGTGGTAGCGTTGTCCAGGCTGATGCCAAACATACGCGGCCCGTCAATGGCCAAAATAAAACTGCTAGTGGCAGTAGCAGATTCTATCATGCTGGTTGCGGCCTCAATTTGGTACAAAGCCATGGAGGTGGAACGCTACAGATACGACTTGGCAAGACAACAACGGTTGCTGGCTATGCACGTGGCGCGACTGTACCGCACGGTGTCAGAGGAGACGGTATTGGTCATTGCCAGCGTACCTCCAATTGAACTGTTGGCGAAAGAACAATGACACACATCTGGGGGCAGCAAGAGGAAAGATGCGCATCTGGCACTCTTTCGGGAGTGGCAGGCAATGTGGAGGCAGCCTGGCAATGGTTAGTGGATGAGTGACCTCATCCCGGATATCGGGGCCTGGGCGACCAGGTCTCACGGAAAGTCTGGTTTCATATTGCCCAAGTTCTGAGCGGCCACGGATGTTTTAGAATTTAACATTTTAAGTACCTACAGGAAAAGGACAACAATGACTGCTTGTACTGCAAGGCGGAGCACACTTCGCACCACACTCTGTTTGTGTGTGAGCAATGGAGAGAAACGAGAGAAGCGGCTTGCTTGAGACTACAGAGCAGGGCTAGCTGAATTCAGAACAAGCGGCAGCTCACAAAAAAAATTTGTGAGAATATAATGCTTGAACTACCCAGTAGCCAAGCATTTTGTTTTTAAATGGTAACCCATATATGTATACCCATGAGTTCTGTTTGAAAACGCCTGAGAGTTGCAAAAGGGGATAATCAGCCACTAGTATCCTAAGATCAGCAGAGCCATATGCTTCTCCACATATGATATAGATTCAGTATTCCTTTTTCAAAATTTGTGAAGACCGACCGCAAATTTTCTTTTCTTTAGAGGAAGTCCATTAATTACGTGAGGTGTTTTTCTATAAATTTGAACTGCCCCCTCCTTGTTGAGATTTGGAAAGATGTAACAGAACTCCTCCCTGCTCCTCACCTGAGATTTACCCTAAAATTTTTACCGTACCGGAGACCAGTAATTTTTTACAGTGTATCGGTTATAATAAAGTATATTCTCAGAAATTACACAGTTAACGTGAAATTTTCATTAACCTCCGCCCTTTAAATGAGATTTGGTGATATTTTGTCGCTCCCCCCATTTTGAGTTCACGTTATTAATGGACATTCTCTTATGCGTTTATTGAATTATTATCGTTTGTAATTTAAAAAAAGGTGGAAATCGCAATCAGGGTTGATTCACTCTCGTCCAAATTGGTTAATCGAAAATTTTTTTTTTCCTTTTATTATTAAAAATGATTGTTATTTTTAATTTTTAGTGAAAGTATGATAAAGTTATGTGCATGGTCACATTTAAAATTTCAATTTCAAAAATTCGTCACAGAAAAATATGATAATTTAAAAAATCTGAACGTGCTCATAGATTTGGGTAAATAACGGATAGGTAATAAACCACATTGTAGAGTCAGCATGGATGCCCTGTTTTATTATAATTAAATTCGGTTTCAGTTGACATTCAAACACATTCGGTCAAGCGGAAACTAACTAGTCATTAGCTGGCTCTGTCAACAACACATTTAACGTTCAGGGCCGTTTTCATATTATAACGTCGAACAAAAAATTAGCTAAAAGTAGAAAAATAAATTTCAAACGTCTTACTGGATGACTGGGCATTTGATCTCGTCTTTTTTAAATTCTAAATTGACAGGTAGAAAACTACCGAGTAAATTACTTGTTTCGCATTGAAATTAAATTCACCATTGTTTCAACCCTTCTCCCTTCCAATTGAATGCAAAATAAAAGACAATATAAATCTTCCGTTTAATTAATATTAAACCTGACAATAATGATCAAATAAGTTTTACTTCTTTGGGTAATCAATTGGAGTATACACTTCTGCGAAAAGATGGACCTCTGCTATTGGTTCATTTATATATAAAAATTGTACTTCAGCTTTATATTGTCCAGTAGGGATAAGCGGTGGCAGATAAGTTTCATCCAGAACAAAATTGCAGCAATGATAAATTATATCCTAAAATTAAACTTTTAGTAATAATGATATCGTAAAGCTTTTATTGTAAGAACCTTATAAAAATAGCAACTTGTTAAGTTACCACATTTGGTCAATCTCAATAATCCTCCTACATTGGCGTGGAATGCTTTATTCAAATTGATTTGAAAGCGAATGGGAAAGTGGCGATACTCGTTACTTAGAAACTTAAAAACTTGAACTAGCATCTAAAATCATAGTTTAATTTACCAAGAAATACACCAAATTAAAAATTTGACCCCAAGTGGACGTTGAGACTTAGGTCTGTATATTTGAAGTCCTGACAATTACAGACTACCTACACAGAGAACATCTTTGCTGCGAATAATGAGATAGTGGAGAGGGGGTTATTAAATAATTTTTAATTGTATTTTTGCTTAAATCTTTAGTTTTTGAAATAAACAAGCTTTTATATTCAACATTTTACGTTCTTATACAATGAATGTGTGATCAAAACTTTTATCCAAAAATGTTACCTCCGGTTTATCATATAGATCCTTTTTAAATTTTAAAGTAACATTGTGAGCTGTTGTGGTTCTGTTATATTTAAATGTTACAATTTTCAGTATTTCATAATAATTTTTATCGTAGTTTATTACTTGCGTTCGAACGTCCTTAACTTTATATCCTTTCTGGAAAAACTAAAATTTAAACCTGATTAAAATGTTCAAAAAATACATAATTAATAATACCTTTGATAATAAATCATCATTGCAAAACATATCCTGTATTAGAAAAATTAGTAAAAATAACAAAAGTATTTTTTTCATGATAAATACTTGGACGGAACTCGGTATCAATAAAGTAAAAACTGAACTTATAATAAAAGTTTCTATAGCAGAAGTAATATTACATAAGTTTTATTTTGAATTTGTTGTTATATTTTCGACACAAACAATTGATTTTATTGCAGCAGAATAAAAATGATGTTCATGTAATCATGTACCAAAGTACAAAATACGAAATAATCATATGATTTATTTAATTTTAAATTTGTTCCAGTGGATAAGTTCATACCGAGATAAAAATTTTTCATTATTTATATAGCGTATACCAACTCCATGGTATAATAACTACTAAGGTAGGATATGCCTACTGTTCTGCGCATGTTAATTCTCACGGATGACGTCACTGCCCAAATTTGAACGCTTTTAGGACACTTGCATATTCTACTTTGGTAGTTATTATACCATGCACCAACTCGGTCTAATTTGACCTGTGGGTAGGGCACCCATCATCCTCGAACCACGTAACTACAGACGCCACCTCGCGCACTAACCCCAATAATCCAGGTCATCCTTCCCCAATAGAAGAGGCCCCATTCCACTCCTGAGATACAGCTTATAGAAGGGGCAAATAAGGTGAAAGATCTGCATTAGCAGCCAATTCGTATTCCAGCTAAGATAAAACAAAATGTTGGTTAATTGACACCAGGAAGCTGAACATTCGACGACTTAAGAATAACGTATACTCAACAATGTAATGCGTCCGCTCTATTCCAAAAATATTTGAAATCGTCGTCGTTGATATCAAAACATAAACAACCAACGCGAACTGGGTGCGCGCGAGAACTACACATGTGCTAACCAAACTTGTTAATAGCACGTCGAAATTTTCAACCTTAAAAATTTTTCAACTATTCTATTTAATTCCAATTAATAAAATCCGCAGTAGCGTAGAAATTAAGCACGAACTAAATTTCTTCAATATTCCGTACCTTCAAAAATATTCGGGAATATTTCAAACAAAACTCGAAAGTCAAACTCAAAACCACGTCGGCCTTGTGTGAGAATCAAAACTGGACTCCCTCTTGCCATGAACTCTCGTGCGCGTCGACCGAAATAACTCGATATTCGGAAATAAATGAAGAATTTCCGTAACAAACATTTGATCGCGTCGTTAAATTTATGTGTTAATTGTTTCTTGTCAATTATATCTCATTCTTTTTAAACATTTTTAAACTTTCTGGTCCGATTTGAGTTTTAATGAATCCTTGGGAGGAGGGGGATTTCTGTATTTATATTCATATATATTTAATTGTTGTAATTTTAAAAAGTAAAATACAATTATAAAGCAAAGTATTTTCTTCTTTCATTTGTTGGCTTATATTCCTTGTTGTTCTTTTTCTCTTAATTAGCAGTAATTGGTAGTATACTTACTTTATTTTTATTTGCGCGACTAATATTTTATTGGGCCGTTCTACCCCACAAATTTTTATTTAAAATTTAACCATTTCTGAAAAATACTGTGAATTGATTACAGAAAACTATTATACTCATTATTTATAAAAAAATTACAAATAAAGAAAATTTAATATACCTACCAGAACTTCCGATATAAAAATCGCACAAATAAAAGAGTCGCATAAAACAAGTTCTAACTATATTACAATAAGTTATATAGTATACTCATAAAAATTCAATGTCATATAAATAATTTCTTATTCAATTAACCAAAGAAGCAAGCCATTCAAATAAATGCATAATATTGCATTATTTGATAAGAAATTATTTATTACTTATCTAAAGGAAGTAAGATTAAATAATTATTAATAACTGCTAATATATTCTCTCTGGATAAATTAAACAGTTATTAATTATTGTTAAAATATAATACAGTGTGACCTACAAGACCCCGGACAAACATGTTTTCTCTTTTCGCGAAAATCACTGAATCTTTTCACAGCACTTGAAACAGCACTTTTGGTGACCAACATTGTACTTTTCAACAAAACTCTGCACTTGCCCACAAGGCAAAACTACGCAAGAGTGGTACCGAATCAATTTTTCTGATTTTATCAGTTCCGCTGAATTGTCTTCATACCGGGCAGATCTCAACCCAATGGATTACGCCATATGGTCAATTTTAGAGGCCAGAGCGTGTGCAAAACCCCAGAAAAGTTTGGAATCACTAAAACAATCTTTGCGTCCGGAATGGGACAAAATATCCCTTAGAAAAGGTACGAAAACAGTCGAAGATTTCATTCGACGTTTAAACCTCTGTATCCACGCAGAAGAAAGCCATTTTGAAATTTTATAATTTATAATGTACATAAGGTTGTTGTTAATTGTTATCCACTTTTAATTTTTGAATTATTGCGTTTAAATATGTTTTTAAACGTTTGTTTGAGTTAAGCTCGCCTCACACGAGGCTTGATTTGCTTGCTGGGTTTTCTGCTGGCTTTCAAGCGGCTGGATATTCGGGATGGTTTTTCAGTGCGTTGGTAGTTTTAATGCAAGGTAGTTTTAACGCGCACGCGGTTTAGTGATTTCATTGTCATAGTGACAGTTTGTAGAAATGGACGCGGTTATAATATAAATTCACTTGACAGCAAACAACAACAGGTTAGCCTTGTCGTAACCTAGTAGCGCCCGTATTTACGAAGACGACGCGACTTTGTCATTGGTTAGCGCTTAAAACCAGCAGAAAACCAACAAGAAAAATAGCACCCGTTTTATCACAAAACAAGCACGAAAACCCAGCACGTGACGTCACTTTCCAGCACGGCCGGCCATCACAGCGCCCAGCAAGCAATCCATCAGCAAAACAAGCATCGTGTGAGGCGAGCTTTATTGTGGGTCACGCAGTATAAAAAAATAGTAAGTAATCAAAACAATACCTCGTACCAATTGAGGTATTTAGTTATGAAAACTCTGCACCATTTACAAGAGTTATAAATCTGCAATAAAATTATAATTCGGCAAAATGCAAATTAACAATGGGGTAAATCGGCAACAAATCCATCAAATTGGCAACAAATCAACAATTGCGATAATTTGGTAAAAATCTTCACTTGCGGTAAATCGGCAACAAATTTAAAACTGCGTCAAATTATCAAACAAATTAAAAATGGAGAAGTTTTATCAGTTTTAAATTTTTATTCAAATCAAATAATCAAAATTAAACGTAGTTGTAGCCAATATTAAGAGCAACGAACTGTTTTTAGTACTTGCGACGTCTATTGCAGGTCCGTAATTTTGGACTCATTTTAATCGAAATTATACTATTATTAACAGTGTTTCTAAATCACTTGAGTTATAGTTGGATTTACTTTCAATCGAGGGGTCAACCCGCTAGAGGAAATCGTGTACACTTAACTTCACACTTCATGTACTTTATTATAATTCACCATACTTCTTCGTATTTCATATACTTCAGCAGTAATTCACGGACTTCACGTACTTCACGAGTAATTCACCGTACTTTATCAATAATTCACGGCACTTCTCCTACTTTATCGATAATTCATTGTATTTCACGTACTTCATCGGTATTTCACACACTTGACGTGTTAAAATATTACCGATTTTACAAAAAGTAGTGTCGTTTGTGTTCGTCACAATTTTAAAACGTAACGCACAGGTAGCGAATCCGATTAATGGGATAATTATTATGACGAATAATTAATAATAATTATTTGGAAATATCAGAATACTCTCTTGACCGTTTCTATGGTAACGTGACATTTTATAGTCATTATTGCAATACAAGAAGTTGCAAAAATAAAAACAACCAAACAAATGATAAATATGCTGTATTTCGTACCCCTGCGTTACGGAATTTATAATTATCCAGTTTATGATTAATTGTCAGATTATGAATTAAACACATTTACTTGGCCATAGCTAATTTTAAAAGACTTGAAATATACTCAAATATTAAATTCACTTTTAATAAAAATAAATTGTTAAACTGGGGTCTGGGGTGTGGAACACCTCAGTGCTCTGCAACGGAAGATCGTCAGGTTACTTCTGATAGAAAATAAACTAGTCGATCCGGGGTTCTACATGTTTTGCAATGTTTTCATTCCAAAATTTGTGCACTGGAAGGTGTTTCACACCCCAGACCCCCGGATTGAGTAGTTTATTTTTTTCAGAAGTAAACTAAAGATCTCCGTTGCAGAAGCACTGGAGGGTGTTCCACACCCCAGACCCTCCGGATTGAGTAGTTTATTTATTATCATAAGTAAACTGAAGATTTCCGTTGCAGAGATCTACCCCGGGGGTACGGAATTTATAATTATGCAGTTTATGATTAATTGTCAGATTATTATGAATTAAACACATTTACTTTGCCATAAGTAATTTTAAAACGCTTGAAATATGTTTAAATATTTAATTCACTTTCAATAAAAATAAATTAGTTAAACTGGGGGGGTTTGGGGTGTGTGCCCTCCCCGCCCCCAATTAATTTTCTAAATAATTCAAAAACAAAAGAAGTCCAACCGAAAATAAATAATGCACAATAGATTTAGACTTTTTTGAATTAAAAATTCGCAATGGAGGGGCTGAGGACATGCACCTTATCCAATCCCATCTAATCAGACGACAACAAAACAAATCAAACACCTGATTGGTTATTTCGTCAATTTAGCTGTAACGTATTTTATTTAACTGATAGGTAACAGTGAACAGATAGATAAGCAATTTTTCAACTTTAGTAAATCTGGCATAAGAAGATAGTTTAAATTACATTATCACATTCTGGAGCCGTCTATGTAAAATCGGGACAAGCACGTTATTTTCGCTTCAATGTTGGACAGTAAATTACTATAAAAACAAATTTTTTATTTATCTTTATTGCACAACAAACTTTCCCATGAAATTTTCAAACAAGTCACCTAAACACGACCAAATATACAAGATCAAATTTTAAGTTATAATTATATTCTATAAAATTATGGGCTACAGTCAAGAATCCCTAACTCGAAAATACACTTTTTCCATAGAAATGGCTTTATCAAACGAAACAACAGAAAAATACAAGCTGTTTAAGATGAGGATCAATGTTGTCGGATTTGTAATAAGGCCACAATTTAATTTTGAAAATTGAATTTTCCCATAAAAATACATGTAAATTCAATTTACAGTGGGTGTACTGTAGGTGGGTTAACACGGACTTACTGCAATCGCTCCCTGCTATCTGTCGGGTTAACATCCCCAATTTTTCGAGTAGGACCGGTCTAGGGATGTTTTTAAAGAGTAAAGGGTTTTAAAATGGCCTGTAAAACGGAAGGTCAGTTTTATTAACGCAACCATAGCCGATTTTGAATTTTTAAAGTCGTTTTTTCGAAATTTGTGGACCGACCGCAAATTTTATTTTTTTATAAGCTAGTTAGACCATCATCTTTCATAAATCGCTTTATAAATGCTAAAATTCATATTCGGGATTCTTAACTGTCACCAAATTATGAATTATTTACTTATGGTTTACCCATCACCATTAATTATTAGTAGCGTGGTAGTCGTGACCTAGTTATATTATAAAAGTAGTAACAATGTTGCTAAGTCTTGATACCTAGTTTTCTCTGATCGGGTTACAAAGCTTTACCAAACGTTACTTATGCCCGAATTCTTCACTTAGTTGGTTATCTATTAGTTAGCTGACTTATAGTTAAATTGACGACACAACCAATCAAACGATAACAAAAATAAATCAAACATCTAATTGGTCATCATCATCATCATCATCATCAACACGTTCTAGACTTATAGTCCGTTACGTCACTCTTTATTGGTCTCCCATCTTTTCTTAGGTCGACCTATATTTCTTTCCTCGGGGTTTGTAATTATAGATTTGTTTAGGTATGCGTTCATTAGTCATTCTTCCAAGATGCTGTTTCCAATTATTTCTGTATTCTCTGATTTGATCATTTAGGCTGAAGATGTTTAGTTCATTTCGTATATCGGTGTTACGCTTCCGGTCTATTCTTTTATAACCTGCTATACTTCTTAGGAACCGCATTTCTGCACTTTGTAAACGTTTTTCGTCTGCTTTCGTTAGAGTCCATGTTTCGCTACCATAGCTCGCTGTTGGTACTGAAATTGTTAGTTTGTTGTTTGTTGTTTAATTGTTGTTAGTGAAATTGGTACTGAAGTTGTTCTAATTGGTTATTTCGTCAATTTAATTACTCTATAAGTTAGCACAAATAGAAAATTCTAAATGAAGAAATTAGGCAATTAGATGGTAAATAAATTTGTTAATGAAGCGATTCTAGAGTAAACATCAGCATCGACATGGCAACAATTATCTAAGAAACTTTAATTTTTTGGATAATCAATTGGAGTATACACTTCTGCAAAAGCGTGGAACTCTGCTATTGGTTGGTTTAAATATAGAACTTGTACTTGGATTTTATATTGTCCATTAGGAATCAACGGAGGAAGATAAGTTCCATCCACAACAAAATTGCATATATGATAAATTACGTCCTATAAATAACAACTTTTAATTAATTAAATTAAAAACAATTTTTAAATACCTTGTAAAAGTAACAGTTGGTTACGTTACCACAATTTTTTATGTTTTATGTGCCTGCTACATTGGCTTTAAAAGCTTTATTCAAATTGACTTGAAAACGAACTAGAAAGTATCGATACTCGTTACTTAGAAACTTGAAAGCTTGCACGATCAACTAAAATCAAAATTTTTTAATAAATTATTTTTTTCCCTTTCCCTTTGCTTCACTGTCAATTTTTGTTTAGAAATCCTACGTTTACATTATTTATAAATGTTTTACCTCCTGTTTATCATATAAATCTTTTTTAAATTTTACAGTAAAATTATGAGCTGCTGTAGTTCGATTATATTTGAACGTTATGAGTTTTACAAATTCACAGTAATTTTTATCAAAATTTATTAGTTGCGTTCAGACGTCCTTAATTTTATATCCTCTTTGAAAGAACTAAAATTTAAACAAAAATTAAATGCCAATAAAACTAAAATAATAACACCTTTGATAGTAAATCATCATTACAAACAGTATCCTCGATTAGCAAAATCTGCAGAAGTAATAATATAATTTGTTTCATGGCTGTTACTGCAAAAGGTTTGTTTTAAACAAATAAAATTTAAATAAAATTAATTGAAAATAAATATGTATCATTAATATGTAATATTAATATTATAGATTCCAAATAGTTGAACTATTACAGCTTCAAGCACAAGATGAAGAACTACCTCACGAAAATGGCTTTCTACAGCACACAAGAATTCTTCCAGTGCTCGTTTATAGATTTGATTTGATCTATTTTATAGTTTTACCATTCACATTCACTATTTTTCTTTTTTATTGCAACATGTAAGTAGGTTCTTGCGTGGTTGTGTTGGAACCAATAACGAAATTATTATTATAATATTATTATTATTATCGTTACAAACGATTAGTTTTAATACAGCAAATTTAATGTAATATTGGCTATCATATCCCGCATACCAAGGACAAAATTTGAGAGTCAAATTACATTTTACTAATCGTAAGCTCATTTAAGTTCAATTGGACCGAAATATTTAAGCACTAGCTGGATACCCGGCTTCGCCTGGGTCTCATTAAAAATAAAATACTTTGCCTTTTTCTGAAGTATTTTGATTTTGTAGGGTTGCTTTATCCGAGCTTTTCTTCTCCAGTATTTCAGAACGGTTTCCAGTCTTGCTTACCGTTGTCCTTTGGTTGCTATAACTTGATTTATTTCGTTAAATATGATACTATTCCAAGTTCTATTGAAAATTAAATTCGTTTATTAATTAATGAACGGCTCCCCTGAGGTCTGTCGGTTACCGTAAGACAAAGTCTAGATAGCTAAAAGCGGTCTGTAGGCCAGTGTGGTTGAGATTTCCGTGAGTGAGGCCGTAATATTTATGATATATCATTACTACCTATGTATTAAATGCAAATGCCATTATCGATACAAAAAAACTCATGTGTTAACGTAATGCTAACGGATAAACAATATTTTTGGTAGTTCCATTCGGGGAATAAATATACAAATTTTTTGGTGTGCCAACTCAGGAGCAAGCAACATACAATTGGCCGTGTGAAAAACACGAATTCTCCAAATTCAAGCCAACAATGAGTAATGATTGCCTTTGTGCTTTGTTGATTGTAATCGCGAAGGCAAGACGCAAAGGAATTGAAGCCGCTTGAACTGGAATGGTAAATCGTTTGTAATCATCGGTATGCGTGGAATCAGCACATCTTCCCCTTTGAATTTTTCACTGATGATAGGCGCCTGGATAAAATTAGGTGTCAATTTTTTATGGTCAGTCTGGTTCCGTTGCACAGCTTTGGCGCGTTTAAGTTTCTAATGAGTATCACCGGTGACCCAACTTTCAATGTTAATTTGTGTGGTGGCATTCCAGGTGGCTCCAGCGAATTTAGAAATTCGGTTGGGTAGTTGACTGCTTGTTCTTGCTCCATCACTGTGTCTATTGATTTGTATTTGACTGATTGTCCGGGCAATTTCAATTGAATTTGTTCATTTAGCTTGTTGACATCATCATTTTTGGGGGCTAAAATTGCACGTTCGCACAGCCAATCTGGATTTTGTAGTTGATTGTTAAATTTTGGAAAACCTTGTTTACAACGGCTTGAATATTAGGTTGCATTTGACAAAAATTGGGCATAAATGAAATCTCATTAGTTGTGCGATCAATTGGAATTTTGCCATTTCCGATGTCCAAAAGTTGTTTTGAAAACGTTTGGGCAGACGCATCTTGCAGTAAATGCACACGCATGTTTGTCGAAAGCGTAATTTTTTCAACTTGCTTCCATAAATATGATGCTTTTAAGCAAGCGTTCAGCTCATCTGCGGGCGTTGATCGAGGTATAACGGGCAGAGTTTGGCGAAAATCACCCGCAAGAAATATCAAAGCTCCTCCCATTGCTTGGTTTTCCTCGGAAATCACGTAGAGTCCGGTCAAGTGCTTCGAGCGATTTTTATGCGCCATAGTGCATTTGTCCCAAATGATGATTTTGCATTTTTAAGGATTGTAGCCATACCAGAATTTTTGCTGATGTTACATGTTGGTGTTTCAGTCTGGTTCAAATTCAACGGAAGTTTTAGTGCTGAATGTGCTGTACGTCCACCATGGAGTAGCGTTGATGCAATTCTCGATAATGCCACTGCGAGTGCAATCCCATTCTGCATTCAAACATACGCCAATATCAAATTGATAAGAAATGTTTTGCCTGTGCCTCCCGGAGCACCAAGGAAAAAAATTCCGCCATTTGCGTTGGTTATACGTTGCATGACTTTGTCGTAGGCATTTTTGATCAGCAACCAAAAGTTTTGTTTGCGTTTCCACAAAATGTCGTTGGCGTACATCGAATTACTGTTCTCGCACCAGGTCTCTGTCTTGCACGTCATTTATGTTTCGCATAGATGCCGGCATACCAAGTTGACAAAGGACTTTGTTGTTGATTGATATGCATAAGTCCTCAATCAATATTAGAGCTGCATTAAAATGTCGTTGAAATGTTCTTGATTTGATCGGTTGCACGTGCTTGCCTGAGAATGTCTTCACTGAGGCTTTTGCGATGCGGGTTTTCCCCCAGTTCTATGGGATTTGATGGTGCACAGGTTGTTAAAATTATCGCAAACAAAGTACGTATTTAAATAAATAAATAAACAGATAAATAAATGCGCTTTTTTAAAAATGTCACTTAAACGTCAAAGGCTACAAAGCATTTTGACATTAAAACACATGCTGCAAGTCAAATTGAGATTTTAGAATTTTGTGAATTTATTTAGTTTTGTTAACCTTCACCTTGTTCATTATTTTCGTAATTTATGTGAAAACGGTTGGTTTCTCAAAAAAATTTTTCGACCAACGTTGTAGCCCATTAAATTTCCTATCCGGTTTGGGCCATTAGTTTTTTCTAAGACGTTTTGTTTAAAAGATACGGGGTTGGCAAGAAAAGTAAAAAAATAAAACTCGGAATTTTTGACATTTTTCCCTTAATTTAATTCATAACTCGAAATCTGTTGATTCTAGGCGATAAGGGGTTATAATATAATTTATAGATATTCAAATGTTCTATAGAAAAGCTCTAATCCATTAAACCCAAAAATCAAAATATCGGTGCAATGGCCGCTTGAAATCATAAATTGAAAAATTGGTTTAAAGTGAGGTACCCCCAAGGGTTTGAACTTGGACAAAATTTTATTTAAAATATATCTTAGAAAAGTGTCCTCTATCACCACCTAAGAGGTTCTTCACGGTCACGGGGACACCCTGTATATAGATAAGTTTGATTGTGATTTATCTAATCGCAGTCGTTAAAAATGTTTTTGTTTACAAATTAATTATTATTTTATAAGTTTTAAGTTGGTAAAAATGACTAATGAGAAGTGCGATATGGAAGGATACACACTGTTCTTTATTATACAGGTACATACGGGACGTTTCGTCTGGCTTTAGTAAGTATTTTCGGCTACTGAAAAGGGCCAACCGATTAGGCTCTTACCTTATTATAAATATACGGAGACGTTTCGTCTCGCTCCGAAAGTATTTTTGCGTCCGAAAACGGGCGACTGTTTATTTCCTAATATATACAGCGGGACCCAAAATTTTCTGAAAAATAATCTAAGAACTACGAAAGTCAGAAAACAAAAGAGCAACAAAATTAAACAATCAGTTTGTAAGTTAAAAAAATGTCAAAAGTCGCGCCGCAATTATTTAGTTATTTGAAGCTGAAAATCGCCAATGTGAAATAGTTCGAATGCTTAAAATTCAACAACAAACGATTCAAAAACTTGGTAAATATGGAAGGTTGATACGAAAGCGAAAAGAAATGTTCTGCCTACACTCGCCAGAATCGCAATATCATAAAACCTCGGATTCAAAGAAATCCGAGACTGTCGATGCGAAAAGTGGCGAGTGAAACCGAAATCACGCAAGAGTCGGCTCGACAAATAGCTAAAATGAACCTAAGAAGAAGCCTTATAAGTTGCGAAAAGCCCAAATGCTAACTGATAAAATCTTCTATATCGCACCGCTGCTCAAAAATGGGAAAATTTCGTTTTACTGATGAAAAATTTTTACTATTGAACAATTTCACAATCAGCAAAATGATAGGTATTGGTCAGAAGAAGCACCCGGACCTTCTGCCATCATTGTTCATCGCCAATACCCCAAGTCTGCCATAGTTTTGGGCGGTATTTGTGCTACCGGTAAAACAACTTTAGTTTTTGTGGATAAAGGAGTGAAAATTAACAAGGAAATCTACCACCGGAATATTTTAGAGGCTGCAGTTCCTCCTGGGTCCAACAGCACTTTGGTGACCAACATTGGACTTTTCGACAAGACTGTTTCTGATTTTATCAGTTCCACTGAATGGCCTCGATATTCGCCAGATCTCAACTCAATGGATTATGCCATATGGTCAATTTTAGAGGTCAGAACCTGTGAAAAACCCCACAAAAGTTTGAAATCACTAAAACAATTTTGAGTCAGAAATGGGACAAAATATTCCTAGAAGAGATACGAAAAACAGCCAAAATTTCATTTGACATTTAAAGCTCTGTACCCACAGAGAAAGACGCCACTTTGAAATTTTATAATTTATAATGGACATAAGGTTATTGTTACTTGTTATCTATTTTAAATTTTTGAGTGGTTGCGTTTAAATAATTTTTTAAACGTTTGTCCGAGTTCTTGTGGGTCACGCTGTTCATTTTAAAACTTCCAGCAATTAATATCTCAAAACCAAAAGTCAGATGAAAAATGTTTCGAACAAAAGTTATATGATAGCGAAAAGACAGAATATGGCATAATTGTTTTCTTAATTTATTGACCTTTTCAAGGTCATTTGAAGGTCAACTTTGGTTTTTAAATGGCACCTTAATTTTTTTAGCAGATTCATATTTTGCATAAAAAATAAACAACTTTTGTAGGAAAATTTTTTATCCCACATTAGGATTTTCGAGTAAGATGCGTTGAAACAAAATAAAACATTATTATCAACTAACCATTGTTAATCAAAATTTAATATTTACATGTTTTAGAAGGCTATTTATTAGTATTAAACAGTAGAAAAATGTTTGTAAGCGAGTGTTTTCATAACAAGTTTTCAAAATGTTCCCCATTTACAGCTAAACAATGATACAGCCTTTGTTGAAACTCGTTTCTAACATTTTCAAAAGTTTCTTTCGTAATATTTTGCAAGCCACTGTGATTCGAAATTTTAACTCTTCAATATTAGCTGGTATTGTATCATAAATTACAGATTTTAAATGTCCCCATAAAAGAAATCAAGAGGAGTTAAGTCAGGGGACCTAGCTGGCCATTCTATCGGTCCTCGTCTGCCGATCCACTGCCCTGAAATTTATCATCTAACCAGTTTCGAACAGGAATAGTATAGTGAGGAGGTGCGCCATCTTGTTGAAAATGCAAAACAGTTTCATCGAGCTCCAGGTGTCCTTCTTCGTCACTTTGACTTTCTAACGCATCAACTATTAAAGGATAGATTGTATCTTCAAGCATTTCTAGATATTTTTGACCTGTTAAATTTCCATCAATAAATAATGGTCCAATAATTGTATCACCAAGTATACCAGCCCACACGTTTACCTTCTGCGGCCACTGTGTATGTCCATCAGTAAACACATGAGGATTTTCATCACACCAATATCGACAGTTGTGTTTATTGACAAATCCATTTAAAAAAGGTTGACTCATCAGAAAAACAAGTCGATTTCAATAAATGTGGATGTGTAGTTAATAATTGAAGCATTTCTTCACTAAACTCCACTCGTCTGTCTGGATCATCCTCGGTCAAAGTTTGATGAATCTGCATTTTATATGGGTGAAATTTATGCAATTTTAGCGCCTTATGAACAGTGCCCACTGATAGACCACTAATAGCAGAAACTTCACGCACCGAACTATTAGGATTTGAAGCATAATGGCCTATAACTTCAATTTGAGCTAAGTCATCCAATATTCTAGTAGAATTCTTGCGTGTTTTATTTTGACGGATCCTGTTTCCCGAAATTTTGAAACAAGGTCTATAACATACCTATGAGAGACATTTCTACCAGGTTGTCTCGCGTTATAAGATTCTGCAGTTCTTGCAGCATTTTCATTTTGAGCTCCGTACAAGAAAATTAATTCGATTCTTTCTTCTACAGTATAAACCATTTTAATGATCTAATTGCGAACTTTTATCAGATCTAAAGCGAACGGGAAAAATAAAACTCACTGAAAATCACAAAACTAACAATAGTTGAAGAAACTAATGTCAATTTATTTGTTTTGACAGTGTTTTGTTTTCATTGTCCTAAAATTATTCAAGTTGAATAATAACAAAAGCAATAACAGCCTTCTAACTTTTAAAAAATAAATTTCGATATAATCAGCTGCAGTTTATTAAAATGTTTTTATTTTGTTTCAACGCATCTTACTCGAAAATCCTAATGTGGGATAAAAAATTTTCCAACAAAAGTTGTTTATTTTTCATGCAAAATATGAATCTGCTAAAAAATTAAGGTGCCATTTAAAAACCAAAGTTGACCTTCAAATGACCTTGAAAAGGTCAATAAATTAAGAAAACAATTATGCCATATTCTGTCCCCTCGCTATCATACAACTTTTGAGATATTAATTGCTGGAAGTTTTAAAATGAACACCCGTATATAGTACTCCAAGTAATAGATTTTCAATTCGCAGTAGTATATTATTATTCATAGATGTTAAGTTAATACGTAATTTTAATTCCAACAGTTCAGAAATTTGTAATCTCGATTTTATATTTTTATGTTAAATTTATTTGTTAAAATCAAACTCAAAGGTCTCAACTATTACTTAAGCGAACTAGCAATTTTAACAAGTTATTCTGTGCAGGAAAGTTGAAAATTGCATGAAAAGCTTGAAATGAAAATGTTCAAATCCAAATTTGAAAAAATTAAAAATAACTATTTAAAAACTATAAATTTTTAGAAATCGTTAAAACTATAACTATAAAGAATAATTATAGTTGAGGTGATAGGTCATCATAATCTACCAAGTAGATATTTAGAAAACCATATTTTTTTATATTATTAAAAAATAATTTTCATCTTGGTATGAACTTATCCATGACAACGAGTTTAAAATTAAATAAATTTTATTATTATTTCGTACTTTGGACCTTGGTTGACCATGATTACGTAAACATTAAATTTTCTGCTGTAATAAAATCAATTGCCTGTATCGAAAATATAACAACAAAATACAAAATAGTATTTATATAATATTAATACTGATATAAAGGTCAGTTAAATTTCTACCTTTATTGATATAGAGTTTCGTCCAAATATACATTTATCATGAAAAGAATACTTTTGTTAGTATTACTAATTTTTCTAATTCGGGGTGTTTTTTCCAATGACGCTTTATTATCAAAGGTAATATTTCTGTATTTTCTGAACATTTTAAATAAGTTTAAATTTTAGTTTTTTCAGAAAGGATATAAAATTAAAGACGTTCGTACGCAAGTAGCAAAATACAATAAAAATTATTATGAAATACTGAAAGTCGTAACATTTAAATATAACAGGACCACAACCGCCCACAATGCTACTTTAAAATTAAAAAGATCTGTATGATAAAACTGAGGTAAAATACTTGGACTCCTTACTGTAGCTGTGTTTAATCAATTTAATCAAGAATTTATAGTATTTTTTTTTATTTAACTTCCAATATAATATTACAATCTACCTTACAGTATTCAGTAACCTTTTAGTGACAAATGACAATAGATGACATGTAGGAGTCTGGCCATTACCAAATCTCCTATTAATTATAGTATGTATAAGCACCTAAAATCGAGAATAGCAAATCTTGCTTATTTGATATACCGAAAATTAAAAAAAATTTAAGTCATCAAACAATCAAGCATAAATAGAAGCAAATTAAAAAAATAATACAATAATTAAAATTCTTTATTAATCCCACCCCTCGCAGCAAAGATGTCCTCTTTTTAAAGCTAGTAGTTTGTAACAACTGTCGGATCATGAAACCTACAAATCAACGTCTTAACGTTCACTTTGGCTCAAATTTTTAATTTGAATGTATTTTTTGGTAAATTAAACAATGATTTTAGGTGCTAGTTCAAGTTTTCAAGTTTCTAAGTAATGAGTATCGCCACTTTCCTATTCGCTTTCAAATCAATTTGAATAAAGCATTCCATGCCAATGTAGGAGGATCATTGAAATTGACTAAGTGTGGTAACTTAACAAGTTTCTTTTTTATAAGGTTTTTACTTAAAAATCTTACGATATCGTTATTACTAAAACTTATATTTATAGGACATAACTTATCATTTTTGCAATTTTGTTGTGGATGAAACTCATCTGCCACCGCTTATCCCTGCTGGCCAATATAAAGCTGAAGTACAACTTTTATATATAAATGAACCAATAGCAGAGATCCACGCTTTTGCTGAAGTGTATACGCCAGTTGATTACCCACAGGAATAAAACTTATGTGATTATTGTTGTCAGATTTAAGATTAATTAAACGGAAGATTTACATTGTCTTTTCTTTTGCACTCAATTGGAAGAGGGAGAGTCGATTTGAAAAAACCATTCTAGGTTGAATGGTATGGTAAAGTCAAAAAGGGAAAAAATCTCAGGAAAAAACTGATGTACAACTTTAGTCATTGCAATTCAGAATTTCTTATGAAAATTATTTCATATATACTCCAAGTGTAGTTCAAGAAGTTCTGACTCAAGTATTTTTTTGGTCAAATAATATACATCGACTTGACAGTGCCAAATATGTAACTGACTCAGTAGTTTTTTACCCGTCACTTTAGAATTTAAATTTAAATTATAAATTTTTAATATTATTAATACAACAATGATTATGTAAATTAAAACAGTCCAAACGCTCGTTTTGTCGAAACTTATCACTGAACTTGTATTTAACAGGCCTTTTGATCACTGAGTTCACTTTGAATGTGTTTGAATTCACTTAGGTCCAAATTTAAAAGTTCGATTGGTTCGATTTTAAAACCATTATCGGTGGATCTTCTTGAAGATGTTGAAACATCAATGTCCGGGATGGAAATGATTTTTAAATTTTTGTTACTGTTTCGAAAATTTCTTAATTTGTGAGTTTGGATTTTGATCTCGCATTTATTTGGAACTTCGATCACATAGGTACCATTTAATAAGATATTTTCTTTTTTATTGGCACAGTTCTGTTGACCCACTATTTGATTTGGAGTCACTATTATCCATTTTCCAGGTCGTATTTCTTGGATTTTTAGATTGTTAAATTTCACTATTTTTTGCTGGCAGTTTGAGGTTCTTTTAGAAAAGTTGAGAAGCTATATTTCGCATGGTGCGTCATTTTCTTCTTCGTATTCTGATGTGGTTTCATCACACAGATATTCATTACTGGTAACTTCTTCGCATTTCTCTTGAAATTTTGAATAATAGCGTTCGTTTAGGATAAAGAATTTGCAGCTTGGAACGATAATTTTGTAGTGGTTATTGGAAAGAATCTGTAATGGATAAAATTAGAAATAATTATAATTTTCGTTTATTCCAGAATCGTTTACCGTGAACTTTGCATTAAAATTCTAAGATGTAAATTATTTGTTTGAAAAGGTTCGAAATTTTAATTTAAATATTAGGCAAGGAAAAAAGTACGTGGTGTTTTTTTTAGTAAAATTCAACTGATTTTCTTATAGTGTGAAAATGAATTTATTTAAAGCAAATATGCTTCGTTATTATCGACATTGTTTGGTCATTTTTCGAGTAGAGCCATATAATACCATCGATGAAGAACTTGTGTAGTTTCTGGTTAGAAAACTGAATCAAGTGATTTTTACAGGCTTCCTTTGAAACCAGCTTAATTCCATTGAGACATCTATGAAAACTTTCTTTATTTTTGAAACTAAGGATTATTTTTAATAATGAATATAAATTAAAACACTCATTTCCTCCGTTTCAAAAATATTTGTTTTCACTGTCAACCAAGGGGTTACTATTTCCTTGTTTGTCACCGTTTGCTGCTGAATACCAAAAGTCAGTGGTTTTGCTAACTTTACTGCTAGGATTTCGCTAATGCCCGATTTTGTCACATTTTTTTGCGTTGGAAGGGGGAAAATCTCCTACGAGACACCATCAGCCCGTACTGCTGGTAGTGTGAGACTTGACCCACTAAAAACCCCCTCTCTTTGTACACAAAGGGTTTCACCTTTCGGCATTTCTTCTTTAAGTGTACTGCATGTCTTCTGCCCTTTCAGGACTTGTTGCTTCTTAGCTTGTTTGTCTTCTGTCCGCTCAGGTTTACGGTGACCGTCTTTGCCTCTTCTTATTGTGGCGTATTAACGCCACTACCAAGTGTCAGGGAATGATGTTTCATCCTGTTTGTAAACACCATGTGACTTCGTCTTGTTTGACTGTTCAGAGTCGTAATATGAACACCTTTATCAAATAAAGGAATGGTGTTTCTTCCTTCTTGAGCGTAGTTTGGCTTTGCTTATTAGAATTGACAGCATCTCCTGCTGCCCGTTTTGTGGCCATCTATTTTACATATCATGCAAAAAGGTTCGCTTTTGCACTCCATTGCCTTATGGCCCTCCTCGCTACAATTCCAGCAGCGGCCTGTTCTATCTTCTTGTTTGCACTCGTAGGTGTTGTGCGCTGAGCTCCAGCACCGTGTGCATCTTAAATACTCTTGCACTCGACAGGAGTTTGAACGACCAATCCGCAATTTGGCACCCGCCATCACTTGAGCCGCGCTCTTGGCGTCCATCTGAACGATGGCCGACTGCGTGCCCCATGCAGATTCTCGCAGTGATCGGATTTCAACCGTGCTCTCTGTTCCTAGATCTCTTATCAAGCTTTGGAGAACTTCTTCCTCGTCAGCCATGGCATCAATGTCACTAATGTCAGGTTTCTGGGTTCTGTACCAGTGGCTTTTTTGATCTTGCCTTTGATCTTTTGCATGTCTTTACTGTCTTTTGTAAGTTCTATCAGGACGTCACCACGCCTGGTCCTTTTGACGTTGCGCACTGTTCTCCAGCTTTCGTCTTCTCTTGTTTTCCTGAGATTTTCCAGGATATCCTTATATTTATGTTCCGGCGTGGCTTTAATTAGCAGCGCAGGGCATTTTCCTTTACGTTTTGGGGTTGATCCAGCTTGCTTCATTACCTGACCCGTCCCTCCTCTTGGTGCTTTATCCTGCTTGGATGTTTCGCTCTCTTGGAATGTTTTTTCCTCTTGCAGGACTTCCGTATATGTTCTTTTTGCCCTATCCATTTTCACAACAGCGCCGTTTTTTATCGCTGCCTGGCTTTGGGCTTCCGCTTGTGTGCCCTGTTTCAGGCTTTGGTCGACTTTTTCCACCATTTTTTGCTCAGGAAATACTTGCTTGAGCTTTTCTGACACCTTCTCAGATACAGTTTCTACTTGTACCTTTAGCTTGTGGTTTTCTGGGGACAGATCCGAGATCCTCTCGATCGCCGCCTCAAGCTTCTTCTCCATTCTGCTAAATTCTTCCTCGCACTTCTGCGCGATTCTGTGCTCGATCGCTTGCAGCCTTGCGTTTTCCGTATCTTGGACCTTGGTAGCCGTCAGCTTGGTGTACAGCCGGTTCAGCGCGTTTGTTAGCTTTTCGTCTAATCTATCTACTACCAGGTCCGCGACTTTGTCCATCTCCTGGAGGGACGCTCCTTGTTGGTTCTGCTGTGGTCCGAGAATTACCTGCAGTCTACCCTCGACTGACTTTGCTAAGTCGAGCAGTGTGTCGCCCTGCTTTTCACATTCAGCCGCTTCCTCCGGCTCTGGCAAACAACCTTCGTTTTGTAATCGCTCTTGCAACTCACTGTGGATTTTTTCCACTGCAATTTTTTTCTCACTTGCACGTTCGTGTGGCATCGCCTGCAAGAGTCCCCGCTGGATAATATCTAGGACATCCTCCATCAAGGTTCTCCACAGTCTGCGCCACCTTACTTTCTGACTAAAAGCAACGGGGTGCTCTTCCAGTGTTTCGCGCAAATCTCGCAGCAGCTTCTGAGCCACTATAACGGCGCTATCCATCGCACTAGTTGGCTAAACACACCAAAATAGATGATTAGCTGTTTACCAGCCTTTTCGCGGCGCGGGAGCGGCGATTCGCAATTGGGGACGGTAGCCGCCTCCAAGGCGAGTCGAATGCCGTTACTCCCGTCTTGCCAGCTCAGCCCGTTATCAAGTTATAGGCGTTCAAAAAATGTGGGGAAATGCTCCTCATGAAACTTGGTGGGGGTGGGGGTGCGAGCCTCCCCTTGTGCCGCTGAGTCTTATGACACCACTCCGAACGCTGTACGACTTATGGTTTAAAAGTTATGTCCGGGAAAAGCTTTCCCGGGTTGAGGAGTGGGGGTTTTACCGCACAAACCCTTTGCCCGCAGTTGTTATTAGATTAGCGACGTGGGTTGTGTCCGCCCGATCCGTTTGGCACCTCTCCGGGGGTGATCCTACCAATGGTTAACAAGTTATTCACTTTTTGTGATTTGGTTGACACACTACGTATGATTTTAGCTTGAAACACCCCGTATATGTTCGAATAACACAGTTCCAATGTAAATCAAATGTAAAATTTTAATTTAAGGAACTCTACGTATAAAAACTCAATCTACGATGATAATAATTAAATTTTTATTTTTAAAGTCGTTTTTGTGCCCTTATTTGTGGGCCGATCGTGCTGAGACACCCCTCGTTGGATCACACTTTTTTTGTTCTTTAAAATGGTGGTGGTTTCACCCCTATCGCCACCACCCCGGGAAACGCTTCAAAACCCTGAATGTTTCGCGCTATTTCTCGCCGCAACCCGACTACCGATTTTGACGAAATTTCTTCTATCAAGTGTAACTTTTTGCTCTTTCTCGCAATATAACTTTCGCGCTTATCGCGTTACGCGGGGTATATCTAAAGTAAGAACTCACCCCTTTTGCTTCTGTGGTGATAAATTCCTGCACAAACAGTGGCTTGTGGCACCTTATTGCACTAGGTTTATCTTTTCTCACACAGTTATCACACTTTTATCGCAATCCGAGCGGCAACGCGCGCGTAATTAACGATTTTCACTTTTCCACTACAAAACACCTGTAGCTCGGCTACCGTTTGTGCGATAAGAACGATCTATATCTTAAACGGTTCCTCTCAACGAGTAGCATCTAACCCGCACTTTTTTCGAATTTTACAATTCGAATCACTCTTGATCGCTCCGTTGACTTACGGAGCTCATACAACCTGCAGGACATCTAACCTAAGACTCCCGATTTTGTCACCTAGAGATAGATAAATTAACGAAGTAACTAAACATATTTTTGTTTTTTTTGTTTTACTGCTGTCTGATTGCTTACTTCGTTAATTTATCTAATAGATAGATTATTATCTAATGATAGTTGCATCATAAACCTAACCAGAAAGAATGATCTTCCTTTCCCATAGGCAATGTTACTACGTTACTTTGGATTACCTAAACCTCCTAGAGCTTCAAAATGAAAGTGTTGATATGAGGAAATCGGAAATCGGGCATAAGGAATGTACCAAGGTTGAACTTATGTCGAAGAACTACTTCGTCAAGGTTCGCTTATTCATTGTTACTTAAATTGTAGGTAAAATTTAAGATAATGGGTGAATTAGATTTAGAAAAATTTCAAAGCAGCATATTTTGTTGTAAACAATTTTACGCGAGCGGTAATGTATTTTGCGATCTTAACACACAAATAACTATTTATGTTATCTTAGTAATTCTAAAATATTTTTACAAAAATTTGTAAAAACCTTGAGTTTAAGTTAACATGCTAGAACTTTAAGTTCATCCTCACCTCAATCGTCTTATTTTAATGCTGCTTAACTAATTGTGAAGGATTTTTAAAATAGTTATTAAACCTTGAGTCTTGTTTAATAAATCACCACCAGCATCACATTTCCTGTTTACTACTGTTTTTTTAATTACAACTAGGCAAAATGAATATTTAATTGTATTTTGCAAGCTAAATATAACACAAACCATTTTCTCCTAAATTATCAACGAAAAATAGAACATTATGAATTATTGTATAACTAGGTTTTTAAATATTCAAGTGTTTTAGTATAATTTTGGAAACTTTTCAATTTTGTTGTTTTTTATTTAAATATGAAAAGCTTCACTTTATTGATTTTGTTGACGATTTTTATCGACAATACTCTGTGCGACGTTGATTTATTATCAAAAGTAAGAAGTGGATATAAAAATACAAAGTAAAATGCAATTTTAATTTCAGTTTCATCAGAATATGTACAAAGTTAAGGACTTTCGATTTGAAATGCTGAGTTTTAATAAAAATTATTACGAATCATTGAATATTGTAACTTTTAAATACAATCGAACCACTATCGCTATCAATATTACTATGCGGTTTATGATAGATGTGCACGATAAACTTGAAGTAAGTCATTCGCCTCTTTGTATTAAACCTCAAATGATAACTACCGAGAAACAATTACTGGTACATAAAAATATAATTTTAGATTCTTGTTCAAGCCTATAAATTCTTGAGTAACGAGTATCGTCATTTTCCACTTCGTTTTCAAGTGAATTTAAACAAAGCTTACCACGCCAATGTTGGAGGAATGATAAATACGATACGTTGTGGTAACTTAAAAAGTTGTTACTTTTACAAGGTTTTTAAAACTTTTTATAATTTTACTTTTTATGGAATGTTATTATCAAATTAAGCATTTAGTATTTTATCAAGTTAATTTAATTAAAATTATTTACGTGACGGTACCAAGATCGATTATATATTTTCATCATTCACTATAGCGATAAAAATTAAACTCTACTGTTGTGGTGCGCTCAAGTAACTGATTCTTCATATTTTTTTTTATAGAACATAACGTACACTGTATGCAATTTTATTATTGATGAAACTTTTTTTCCTCCACTTATACCTAACGGACAATATAAATTTGGAGTTCAAGTCTTATACGTAGACATTCCAGCCGCAGATTTGGCCTTGTTTGGAGAAATATATACACCGATATCTTATCCAAAAAAATAAATAACTGTAAATTTAGTAAGCCTGAAATTTAACTTGGTTGTTTTATTGAATTTATTTTACAACTGTATTTTATTTCATAAAAACACAGCAATTAAATATATATAAAAAATTTCAGTTTGATTCCAATTTCCAACAGCGATTAAAAAAGGTTAAATTATTACAATTTTAAAATTGTATAAAATTGAGAATAAAAGTGAAAACAAAAACGGAAGATTGGTAATTTTAAATTTAGCGCACAACCAAAATTTTCAAAAAAGATCAGTTTTGAGGACACACAGTCCTGTAATAAGCATCACACCGAGTGGACGCAAAATGCGTTGGGTGAATTTGATAGATTTTAAAATTTAGTTTTCAAAGTTCCACCTTTTCTCCAAATAAACTTAAAAGAATCAAGTAAAATTGACAAAATAACTAAGGGGAATTTAAATAATGAATCACGGAAAAAATTGGTTGCGATATTTCCACCCAACGTTGTGCACTTAAAATTATACATTTTCAAACTAAAAATGAGTTCTTTTTTAATCCAGCGGTTGTAGAAAAAATACAAATTTTTATACCTGGTAAAATGTGTTTAAAATTTAAGCTTAAACCTTAGAATCTCAAAATTGTACCTCAGTTTATTTGCTTCTTTTACGCATTTTAAAATTTGCAATTCTATTTTATCTTTGGAAATTTCATATTATATTCAAACCATGAATAAAATTGTCGTACATTTGGCGGGAATTTCTAACATATTTATAATTAATTTTAATTAATTACTTCTAACCTATTTTAAATGTTTACCCTATTTGTGATTTTAGAATAAAAACATTTATATTTTTATTTATCTATTATATAAAATTGAATGTTTGTTTGTTTGTTTGTTTGTTTGTTCGTCTTTTAATAACTCCTAAACCGTTCGACCGATCCCAACCAAATTTTGCACAGTTACTCTCTAGGACCCTAAAGAGGTTTTCCGCTAAAAACCGGGACCGAAAAGCTTAATTTAAAAAAAAAGTGAAAAATTGCGGACGAGCATGAATGGATTAACGAGATTCCCATCGCCAATACCTGTAATTGATATATGGTAATTTTACGTTGGTATATTCACATTCAGTACCTACACTATTATAAGTGATTTGAAATACTGGAGAAGAAAAGCTGTAGAGAAAATTGTAGAGTACAATATAAACCGTTCTGAAACACTCGACAACGGGAACACTAAAATCATTCTGAAACGCTCTAGCAACGGGAAGCAAGATTTCCGTCGAGAAGAAAACCTTAAGCGAAGCAGGATACTCGGAAAAATCTAAATACTTCACACAAAGGCAAAGTATTTTAATTATAGGAGACCCCGGGCGAAGCCGGGTATCCAGCTATTCAATCATTCAGACAAAGGCAGAGTTCCACCTTTTAATGAGACCCGGGCGAAGCCGGGTATCCAGCTAGTATTTAATAGAATTTTATATTTGTGCCATATTTCTGGATTGACTAACGCCTTTTTTTCAATTTTTATATTTTTTCCGGCATTTTTTTATAGCAGAAAGGACAATATCGTATCTGTTATGCTTACGCGCATTATTAGACCTGAGTAGGTCTAGGACAAACCGTTTTTGATGTTTTTGTATTAAAAAGACTAAAGTTAACATTGACTCGTTAGTACTTTTTAACATTTTTGTGTTATAACGGCCGAAGTCAAAATAGATCCATTTAAAGTTTTTAAAATTTTTATATTACGTGGGGCAAACGAACAGCTAACATAACTTTAAAATTAAAAATAAAATTTGGTATTAATAATTTAACTTATAATAATGGGGGAGTTTAGGTCTTTTTTTATTTCGTTATATAAAAGTATAGGTTAAACTGAGGTTTCAGTTTTTTTTTTCAAATTTTTTTGAGTACATTTAATATAAAAAAAAATTATTTAAAGTTTAAAATATAGGGTTGTGACATTAGTCCCCCTATTTGAAATCACCAATTAGATGATAATAACGCAACGCTGTTGCCGTATCTTTACCAAGCTAACTTAATGTTAACTGGAACGTACATAAAATGTTGAAGAGAATTTTTTAAACTGCGGTTATGGCAGGATGGTACAAAATAACGCTTTTATTTTGCTTTGGCAAGAGGACGAGATCCTACATCCGGTAGGCTATGTGGCTTTCGCTTAAAATTCAGTTTAATTAGTTTAATTCATTAATCAAAAATCTAATAAAACGGTTGCGCCTATGTGTTCTTTGTCCGATTTTTAAAAAATGGCGTGATAATTTTTCCCCGTACCCTCTCGCATCTCTCTCAATTGCACGTCGAACAAGGCAGACGGAAAACGCGTCCCGTCGATTCGCGATTCGAAAAATTTTACAAATTAAATTAATTATTACAACGTTTGTCAAGGATTCGACATTTTTAAGGGTAAATTCGATTGGGGCGGGGCGGGGATGCATTTTCGGGAGGCGCGAGGGTACTTACGTGAGCTTTGAAGTCTGACGAGTCCGTACGTATCCCCGATGAGAGGCATCGAGTAAAATTTACCCCGAAATTTTGCAAAGCAAAGTCGAATTTTGTTTGACGCGTGACAAGGATTAGACATCTTTCGGGGTAAATTCGCTGAAGGTTAGGAGAGGAAGTATTTTTAAAGAAAGGGGGGTACGTACGTGAGCGAGTCCGCACGTATCCCCGGGCGAGGGAATAGAGCAAAATTTACCCGCAAATTTTGCAAAGCAAAGTCGAATTTTGTTTGAGGCTTGAAAAGGATTCGACATTTTTTAGGGTAAATTTGCGTAGATGCATTTTTGAGGGGCAGGAGGGGTACGTACGTGAGCGTCAAAGTCTGACGCGTCCGTGCGTACTCCCGACGAAGACCATCGAGCTCTTTTACAATTTACCAGCAAATTTTGCAAAGCAAAGTCGAATTTCGTTTGACGAGTGCCCATTAAATTTCAAAGCGGGGCAGAAGGAATTTTTAAAAAAAGTATCATTTTCTGGCAAAATTTACAAATGTGAGGTTACGAATGGCTTTGGGAGACCAAGCCGCATCTTCTCGATCAAATTTTGTCGCACGTGGTAGAGTAGCAGCAAACATATAAGCAATCAAAGTCGAAAGTCTTGCAAAATTTTTACATTTACCTTCTCAAATTGCCATCCGTCGTGGTCGAGAAAGATTTTCGAGAAATGCCGGCCATCCAAAATTGTCGATCGCAAGTCGGCGAGTGTGTGCAAGCTTAAAACACCGCTTGCAAAACATCCATTACAATGTACGAAAATGTAAGATGAATTTTTGTAGGGTTAGAATATGTCAAAGTTGGGGATGATTTGATTTGTTAAAATTCATTATTTACGATTAAGTAATTAGAATTAGAAGACGGTCGCGGCCTAGCACTTAAGTGCGTCAACTGCTAAACCGAGATCCCCGGTTCAAATCCGGACGGAATAAGAATTTTCTGACCATCTTACCTCGGCAGACAATGACAAACCACCAAGGTAGAATGCCAAGAGAACTCTAAAAAATAGAGTCACCAAACCCTCTTTAGGGTAAACGGACTGAGAAGGAAAGAAGGAATTAGTAATACAAGGCTACGGATCGACGGCGGATCTGTAAAAGGCAGTTTCGTCAACAAGTACCCATAGGAATCGTCAAACCACGTGGATAAAATTTGCAACAAAGTCGAGCTTTCGGGTTGAATGCGTGTGAAAATTTTTCCATTTTGCACCGTTTTACCGATGAAAATTGAAGGTACGTTGGTGTCTACCTTGTCTCTTCTACTTCTCTTCTACTTTGTCTCTTTTACAGGTGAATTATTTGTGCCTCTAGCTTAAAGTGAAAAGTTTTAAACATATAAATAATTAATATAAATGTGAAAAATTGTTTATTAATTATTTAATCAAAGCAACAGTATTTTTAACCAAATGTTAATAAGTTGAGAAATTTTAAGGTGATTCAATTCAAATTGACTTAATAGGGGGTTTTAAGGTCACCAAAACAGATTATGGTGTCAAAAGGTTATTTAAAATGGCTGATTTAATATGGATGATTTTTCAATAAAAATTTCTTTAAAATGACGTAACTCAATATTTATGGCTCATGACTCTGTACCACATAAGGGCTTAATCTACACACAGAGGTAGAATTTGTTTAAATTGTAGTTGTTTACACAAATACAATAATTTGCAGATGTTGGTTCAAACTACTTTATTTCCTAATAATTTGGCCCATTTTAAGAAGAAACGGCTTCCCAGATAGCACGCAAGCTTACAGCAAGCTTGATTTTTGCTTGTTCGTCAAGCTTGACGTGTCAAGTTTAGGTCAAGCTTACTTCAAGCTAGTATTTTGTAAGTTTAACGCGGAAAGCTTACGTCAAGCTTGATTGAAGCTTAAAATGCCTAGAACGGTTCGGTGGACAGGCGCTAAAACGTTGTTAATTTACCATTAACCTTTTAGTTTTGATACCACGTGGTTTTACTGCAGAAAGCAGGTAACTGTTTTTGATAATATGGCATTAATTTTTGTTTTTCCTTTACAGAGATCAACGTTCCCAGAAAAGGATGCCTTACCAATTAACATATGTGATATTCATTTATTCATTTTATCAAAAATAACTTTCTAATATAGAAAATCGTTGAGTAAAATTAATTCATATTTAAATCAAGCTTAATATAAATTGATAAGAAGCTTGAACAACAAGCATTACATAAGCTGGTAAAGTAAAGCTTAATTTAAGCTTACAAATCAAGCTTAATGCAAACTTCACTCAAGCTTGGTGTAAGCTAGTTGACTAATAAAGAAATCTCGATTCAAGCTTGATGTAAGCTTGATTCAAGCATATACATCAAGCTTGAATTAAGCTTGATAAGTGTCAAGTAGCAAGCTTGATTCAAGGACAGAGTGAGAAGTGCTGTTATCAGACAAATATGTGGGATAGACGACATCGGGTGGCCGCTCTTGCACCTCCTTATGATCTCTCCTAATGATATAGACGGAGAGGTTTCGTCTCGCTTCCGAAAGTTTTTTGATTTTTACTTTTTCGAGAATTTGTTTTCACTTTTACGGATTTCTTTATCATATCGATATTTATAGCTGCGGAAAGGACTTCTCATTGGGGAATAACTTAGAATAATTATTAGTTTTTGAAGCTTCTCATTTAATTATTCTTACTACTAAGTAATGGTTGAGTCAATGTCTGTACCTCATTATTTATTATTATTATTTACAGCGTTCCATTCAAAATCCCTTTATGGGATTTACAAATCCGTCTGACGGAGTGGATTAGTCCCCATATATTACATTGTCTCATTTCACTATTTAAAAAATTCCAATTGTTTTACTCTCATCTCGCCATCTTTTGCTTCTTGATCTTCTATAACATTGTGTGCTTCACGGTCTCCTCACGATTTCTCTTCATTTCATTCTGTCGCGATACTTGGACCTCCAGTCACCAAAGCCCATCTTCGCGAGATCTTCGGTTACCTGGTCCCACCATCTGATCCTTGGGTGCCCTTATGCTCTGTCGCCCATTGGTCTCCACAGCGTAATTTTCTTAACCACATCTTTCTCGCCTCGCATGATATGCCCCAACCATCTTATCCGCTGAGCCCTCACGAACTTGACCACATCCTCTCTTTCACATATCTGCAGTATTTCGCTGTTCGTCCTTGCTCGTTTTTATCCATTTTCGGACAGTGGGCCCAGGATGGTTCGCAACACCTTTCTCTCGAAAACTCTCATTTTCTCGGCCTCGGCTTGTGATAAATACAGTGTCTCCGCTGCGTATGTCAGCGCTGGTCGTATCAAGGTTTTGTAAACTTTCATTTTGGCTACACTGGTCAATTTCCCATCTCTTAACATTGTTCTGTTTGCATAGTAGGCTCTGTTGCCTATCTGAACTGTCTCTGTTCCCGTTGTTGTTCTTCCATTCGCCCGGTCTTTAGCCCTTCTCTCGGCTTTTCTTCTACTGTATTTCAGGCATTCCTCGTCAAACCACATCTTATTTTTTTTGCTATTTCTGTACCCCAATTCTTCTTTTGCGCTCGGTACCTCATATGCTTGTAATGCTGGAGGTGAGGTGTTATACTGTTTTTCAGTTTTTTAGTACGTAATCTATCTGATTGACCGTTTTTTTATTTAGAGTTATCCATGTTGTCTTGTTGAAACAATTATGCTTCTTATCACCATTCTTTTCTTATTTGTAAAATTTATAAAGCACTGTTCATTGCCGTTTGTTTGCTGTCTTCCGACGACGAGTATGTTCATTGCGAGGGTTAACCGCTGGTGAAGTTTTTTGTACACATCTCATGAAGTACTTGTGAAATACATGAAATACTTGTGAAGTACATGAAATACTGGTAAAATACATGAAGTACGTGTAAAGTAGGTGAAATATGTGTGAAATATATTGAAGTACAAGTAAAGTATCATGAAGTTAGTAAATTTTTGGTGAATTACATTAAATTGAACCTAGCGTATGCGCATGCGCCACGGTAAATGTGTATCATAGCTAAGACATGTGTTCAATAATAATTATTTAATAGCAAATTAACTTACATCAGTGGATTTTCTTAACATTTTTTTATCTTAAACGTTGAATAGACCTTTGGCGGTCATTATTTTACTAATTAAAAGTTTTGGTAGTTGCTAGTTTAATAGTAATCAATTACTTAAATTAAACTTAGATTTCTTTAGTTAATTTTGTAATTTTTTTAGTTCATTTGCTTGAATATCATGGAGGTATGATAGCTCAATAAAAAACTTTGGTAATTTATTGTTTCATCGTGATTAATTAATTACATTGAAGCGAAAATAACGCGCTTGTCCCGCTTTTACAGAGACGGCTCCAGAATGTGATAATGTAATTTAAACTATCTTCTTATGCCCGATTTACTAAAGTTGAAAAGATCGATTATCTATCTGTTCTCTGTTCACTGTTACCTATCAGTTAAAATACATTAAAGTTAAATTGACGAAATAACCAATCAGGTGTTTGATTTGTTTTTGTTTTGTTGTGTGTTTGGTTACTTTGTTGTGGTCTGATTGGATGGGATTGGATAAGGTGCATGTCCTCAGCCCCCTCCATTGCGAATTTTTAATTTAAAAAAGTCTAAATCTATTGTGCATTCTTTATTTTCGGTTAGACTTCTTTTGTTTTTAAATTATTTAAAAATTAATTAGGGGGGCACACCTAAATCCCCCAGTTTAACTAATTTATTTTTATTAAAAGTGAATGAAATATTTAAGCATTTTTCAAGTTCTTTAAAATTAGCTATGGCTAAGTAAATGTGTTTAATTTATAATCTGACAATTAATCATAAACTGCATAATTATAAATTCCGTACCCCTTGGGGGTAGATCTCTGCAACGGGAAATCTTCAGTTTACTTCTGATAATAAATAAACTACTCAATCCGGAGGGTCTGGCGGTGTGAACACCTCCAGTGCCTCTGCAACGGAGATCTTCAGTTTGCTTCTGATAAAAATAAATTACTCAATCCGGGGGTCTGGGGTGTGGAACACCCTCCAGCGCACAAATTTTGGAATGAAAAACATTGCAAAACATGTAGAACGCTCCAGATCGAGTAGTTTATTTTCTATCAGAAGTAAACTGACGATCTCCTATTTCAGAGGCACTGGAGGTGTTCCACACCCCAGACCCCGGTTTAACTAATTTATTTTTATTAAAAGTGAATTAAATATTTAAGCATATTTCAAGTTTTTAAAATTAGCTATGGCCAAGTAAATGTGTTTAATTCATAATCTGACAATTAATCTAAACTGCAGAATATAAATTTTAAAATTGTGACAAACACAAACGACACATACAACATATACTACTTAACATTACTTTTGTAAAATCGTAATATTTTAACACGTAAAGTCTGTGAAATACCGATGAAGTCGTGAAATACAATGAAGTATCGATAAAGTAGGAGAAGTATCTTGAATTATTGATAAAGTTCGGTGAATTACTGGTGAAGTACGTGAAGTCCCGTGAATTACTGCTGAAGTATATGAAATACGAAGAAGTATGGTGAATTATGATGAAGTACGTGAAGTGTGAAGTTAATTTTACACGATTTTCTCTAGCGGTTGACCCTTGGTTCATTGTAAGCCTGATTTAAGCTTGGTGTAAGCTTGGCTTGCTATCTGGGCTCTGATGAGTTTTTCGTTAAATGTTTCTAAAAAAAGATGTATTTTTGAATTTCCAAATTCCAGCATTTTTATCAATTTTATTTTAAAATTCATAACTTTGTTTAAAAGTATTTAACGAAAATTTACATAAAATCTTTTATTCTTAAAATGAGAAATGAGATTGTAACAATAATTGCAGAAATTTTAATTTTGCCACACTAGCTTGATTGACCGTAACTGTTATTAACGATCAGCTAACTCATATATATATATATATTTGCAAATTTTTTACAGCTATTATAACTATTATAACATTATTATTTCAATAGCATTACAATACGTCAGCGCCGTGTTTCGCATCCTAAGTGCCAGAGGTCTCTGTTCTGCCATAGATCCTCTTCCAACTGCCTCTTTTCCATGGCTTCTTGTATCTCTTCATTCCATCGTCTTGGAGGTCGGCCTCGTTTTCTTCTTTCTGGGGGAGTCCAGGTCCATACTTTTTGTGGCCACCTATGGGGTAGCATTCGTCGCATATGTCCATACCATAACAGCTGCTTTTTTTCAATTTCTTCTGTTATTGTTTCATTAGTTCTCATTTTTCTTCGTATGTCTTCATTCCTTATGTGTTGCAGTCTACTTATCCCACAGCTTCGTCGTAAAAAGTCCATTTCTGTCGCCAAGAGCCTATTTTTATTTCTTTTTGTTATTTCCCATGTTTCTGAGGCGTAAGTGAGAATGCTCTTGACCATACTATTATATATTCTTTTTTTTTTGTTTTTCTTAGATCTTTTGACCAGAGAAGTGAATTTAGTCTTTGCGTTACTTGTTTAGCTTGCATTATTCTGTTCGATATTTCTCTTTGGCAATTTCCTTCTTCAGATATAACCACACCCAAATATTTGTACTCTCTGTTTGCTTTTATAGTTTTACCTTCTATGTTTAGGTCTCTGCCTTGCCCTCCTGCAACTAGATATTTTGTTTTGTCGAAATTTATTTTTAAACCCCATTTTTCATAGGTTTCCGTCAGTTTTCTCATCATGTATGTGATGTCGTCTTCGTCTTGGGCTATTACTATTTGATCATCTGCAAACAAGAGAGTATGAAGCATATCGCCGTCTATGTTTATACCCATTGGCCTACACTTTCTTTGCCATTCTTTTAAGACTGCATTAATATATATTTTAAACAAAGTTGGAGAGAGACAACAACCCTGTCTCAGTCCCTTATTTGTATTAAAGACTTCGGATACGGTTTTTCCGATTTTCACCATACCTTGATTTGCACGATAGAGGTCTCGTATGGCTGCAGTATACTTATCATTGATGTTTGATTCTTCAAGCATTTTGAATAGCTCCGAAAGAGGGACAGTATCATATGCCTTCTCAAGATCGACGAAAATTAAATGCGTCTCTCTGTCTCTTGCTTTCTTTTTTTCTAATAGTTGACGAATTGAAAATATGTTGTCTACACATGATCTTCCTGCTGTGAAGCCACTTTGCTCTTCCCTATGTCGATTTCTTTCTCTAAACGTGTTTTTAATACTTTCCCATACAGTCTTCCGATTGATGATAATACGCTGATCCCTCTATAGTTGTTGCAATCTGTCTTTTTTCCTTTTTTGTATATAGGTGTAATATACGCTACCTTCCATTCTTGTGGTACACTTATACCCTTTATAAGGCAATCATTATATATTCGTTGTATCACATCTATAAGACATGACGGGGCATTTTTTATTAGCTCAATCGGAATACCTCCCGGGCCTGGGGATCTTCCACTTTTCATGCATTTTAGGGCCTGATAGATTTCTTTTTTCGTGATACTAGATATAATTTCTTTTTCGGTGTTTACTCTTTTTTTTCCTTCTTCCTCTTTTTTAAATTTTTTTCTATCTTCATTCAGCATTGTCTCAAAGTGTTTTTTCCAATTCTCCATCTTTACCACTTGTATGTTTGTTAAGTTCTGGTTATTCTGTTTTAGATTTCTAACTGTCTTCCACGCTTCTTGAGTTCGCGTTGAGCTAACTCATATACATTTAAGTATTTAGCCGGTATGCGAGGGGTGGTTCGTAACTAAAATGCATTGCTCAGTATGAGGAAAAAAGATGTTAATAGGGCGCCAGCTAAGGTAAATAAAACTTATAAGAAGGAAGAATTGTTTAATTTAACAAAAGCAAAGATAGTAAACAGTTGGTGTGACATTTATTTTCAATTCCTTATCAGAACAAACACATAATAAAAAATAAAAAACAAAGCAAGTAACATTAGCAAGTAGCTGAAGGCTACAGGCTAAAATAATAAAAAACAAGGGTTATAAGAAAGTTTACCTGAGGGTAAACTTCTTAAAGCAAAATACAACCACACTAGCTGAAGGCTAGTGATGGTTCAAGTCGACTCCCCATTACTATGAATTGTTCAACAATTGAATTCTTGTTGTGAAAATCGTTGACGTTAAATCAAAAGTCCCACCTGAAGCGCAGTTAAAACACACATCCCCGAATCTTTACTGACATAGCTCACTTACCTAGAGACTTCCAAAATGATGGATCGATTCTTTAAAATACCTTCCATTTCGGGTTACCTTCAATTTCAGAGTAAATCACGTCATCGTCCCACATCAGGTTATCTCCGGAAGTTTACTAAAATCAAATAAAGACACAAGAATGGATTAAACATAACTTCAGGTCGACAACGTCAACCACCAATGTTGAAAATTGAATTACAAACTACACAAATTCATAGCAATGGTTCGTTACAACGCTTCGTCCAACTTCAAACGGAGGAAAAATGGAAGGAACCGCTGCCATCGTGGAAAAAATAAGGCCTGCCAAAGAACAACTGGCATCTTGACAGGAGCATAACAGAAGCTCTCACAAATCTTCAAATGATACCATCGTCCCAAAATAATGCAAGGACCTCATTATCCATAAACGCAACAGTCCAAAATCCAAGAAAATATGAAAATAATTTTCCTAAACCAGCTCCAATGTAGAAGTTAATTGACGAAGGTCGACTTTTATCGGTGGGCTAAATTTTCCTTATCATTCCAGGTGTAACGGTCGGCAAAGATAACGTCTTGACGACATTGCAAAATTCAACAAAATGTGCGAGTGAAAATGCAACCAAACAGATTCTTAAACCTGGCATTAAAACCCACTAAAAATAAGTGGTAAGAATCGGAGAAACAAAGTTGAATGTAATTTACCTGTGATATGGAGGATGAAATAATCACAGTAGGTTTAAACACGAAAATTTGCACCAAATTAAAAATATATGCGTGCTCTTGAGGTCTTAGTTGAGCACTCCTTTTAGGCTTCTATACATAGTATAGAAAGAAGCCTTATGATCTGGCTTCGTGTCCGTCCGTCCGTCTGTCCGTCCGTCCGTCCGTCCGCATAATTCAAAGTCACTAAATTAGTGACAAAAAAAACCTTTTGTCACTAAATTTTACTTTTAGGTTTCTATACATAGTATAGAAAAAAGCCTTATGATCTGGCTTCGTGTCCGTCCGTCTGTCCGTCCGCATAATTCAAAGTCACTAAATTAGTAACAAAAAAAACCTTTTGTCACTAAATTTTACTTTCTTTGTGGGTGGATGGACAAACGCGTGAATGGATTAACAAGATTCAAAATAATTAATTGAGATCAAACACACAGAGTTGTGGACGCTTTTTCAATTGTTTATGAGATTATTTTATTCATCTTACACTTTTTTTTGGGTTGGCAATAAATGAACTAACCAATTAAAGGTGCGAAAGAGTGAAAGTAAAAAATTTCGTAAAACGTAAAAATAACACTTACAAAATGCAAGTCAATTTCTTATATAGAAAATTTTTGTTACCAACTAAAAAAATTAAGATAATCTGATGATCGTGCAGATAAAGAAAAAATTATAAATTTAAATTAAAAATAATTACAAAATATTATATAATTGTAAACCAAAAAGGTAGCTGTATAGAAGCCTAAGAGTTCCACCTTGTTTATCAATTAGCGAGCTTATCTCAGAAGAAAACATAGTGCAAACTTTCTCTCACCTTACATGTAAACTTGACAAAACTCAAGGAGACTAAACTTAACAGGAATGGCGGAAGTTACAAATTCCTGTTATAAGATGTTATTGGAAAAAACTAATTGAAACCATTTGTAAATTTTGTATTTGTTTAAACTATTGCATTTTAAACAAATTGTACCACTTTGAGACAATTTTAACTAATGAATTCGGATTATGTGGTTAAAGTTAGGTATACATATAAAATTTTATTACTTTCTCAAAATTTTGAAATTTTGGAAGTAATCTCAAAAATTAATTTTTGATATTGTTTTACTCATTGGATCATCTTACGTATTACTTAAAGAGTAACCTGTAAACGTTTCAGGCCTTTAACTTAAGAATTGTAAAATGGTAGAACTTTTACCGATTTTAACGAAAATCTCTGTATGTTCCGGCTATACATATGTACTATTCCTCTATAAGTTAATTTTATTTTAAAATATAATAATCCAATAGCCACATGTTTCTTCTTTTATTTGAGCTTTTGAGTGACGATTTTCATTAATTAGTTTAAAAGTTACAACGAAAATTTGATAACCACTATTTTTTGATAAAGTGGCCGTTGATGAGATTTTGCAAAAATAGTTCTTGTGATCTTTGCTACATATGCATCGATGGGGACTTTTGAGTTTTTGACGAAAATTCAGCTTTCCCTAATTTTTCCAAAGCTCAATGCCTTTATTCCCCGTACTATTATACTCAATTCGGCAATTAAATTGTTAAATTTATTGTATTTTTCAATACTAAATTTTTAAAAATTTTAATTTTTTAATAAGACTATGATCTATGGCGCTCAAGTTTATACTAAAAAAAACAATAAATAAATTGAACAATAGCAGTATACTATAACAGTACTCAAAGTTGATTTACTGATTGAGGTAGGTAATTAAATAGTTGCAGGTGAGTTAAGTGCGGAAACAATCAAAGTAAAAAAAAATTTATTTAAACAATTTAAAAATCATTTTCAAAAATATCATAGCAATATCGACAATCTCCGCTCACTCTTCGCAGATTTGAGTAGCTCTGACAAACTTCTAATTTATTTATGTAATTAATGATGCAACAAGAATAAACTAATCTTCTTTTATACTATTATTTAAACTATTTAATATACTATGTAAGGTACTTACCTACTTTTTTAAATATTTACAAGTGTATTAATAAAAAATGCGTTATCTACATGAATACATTGTTATAATTTGAATCAGCGGTTTACGACTCAGTTTTAAAAATTATGTACATATGAACTTAAAAATCGTTAATATATTTAGTTAATATCTGCAAAATGTTTTGCTTTAATCGTTTTTCTTTAAGGGTTTTTTCTTTATTATTAGTAATTTGCCAATTTCTTTAGGAGTAGAAAGTGCTGATAGTACCTTAAAATTAATTAATATCGTAAGTATAACCAGATTAATTTTATAAAAGAATAGTTGAAAATCAAATAGTTTTTGAGCTGCAGGGTTTTAATATTTTTTATTATGTTTAGTTTATGAATTTTTTAGCTTCGCGCCTCCTGGGGTCCGCGACCCACAGCTTAAGAATCGATGTTATCGACTAATGTTCTGAAGCAGATTTATCTTTTACAGGTTTTTCGACATGGAGATCGAACATTTATGCCAAATTCGGCATATCCAAATGATCCGTATAAAAACGAAAATTATTATCCTTTCGGGGTTGGACAGCTAACATCGGCAAGTAAAATTAAATTTCATTAAAGTCATATTATAATTCTACAGCTTCATTAGGAAGGAAAACTTAGAATGTACAATGTTGGAATTGTTTTACGAGAACGGTATCAGAATTTCTTAGGAAACTTTATACGCCTGATTTGTTATACGCGAGAAGCACCAACTATGATCGAACGAAAAATTCCTTGCAACTTATTTTGGCAAGCTTATTTCCACCTAAAGATACAGCACTCGAGTGGAATGAACACTTAAATTGGAATCCAATTCCTTTACATTATGTGGACCGAGATAAAGATCCAGTACGGGGTTACTTTATTTTAAATTTACTCATTCGCCATGATTGATTCTTGCAGTTCCTGCCACTTAACAACAACCAACGGAAATTTTGGAAAATGCTTCAAAATTACTTGCAAACATCTACAAACGGTAAACAAATAACACAAAAATATCAAAATTTATTCGAAACGTACAATCATCACGTCGGTAAGCAAGTGAATGATTTGTTGGATCTGTCGCTGATTTGGAGCGGCTTAAAATGTCAAGTAAGTAGATTTTAGCATTTCAACTTTCTCGGAAGCATGACGATATAAATATTATGGGCACTATGCAAAATGATGGTGGTGGGTCAAATTAAGGATTTGTGAATATGTTTCCCAAATATCTTGCGTTTATAGAATGTGACTTGGTGAAGGATGAATATGGTCATAACTGAGCAAAATTTATTATATCGCCATCTTGATTTTTTTCTCATTATGAAAATTTGATTGTTTTTAGGAAGAATTTGGTTTAAAACTACCTAGCTGGGTTACTACCACCTTAATGGCAGCAAGTGAAAAAGCTGTCACTGACTGTTTTACTTTATCTAGAAATACAAGAGAATTGAAACAAGTCTCGGGAGGTCTGTATTAAAAGTGTTAAACACCCACGAGCGTATGCTAATTTTTTCAAACAAATTTTATTCAAAAATAATTGCATAGCTCCGATAGGCGCAGGTGTCGCCACCTCTTTGCATCTCAGATATGATATCATTGCCGCGAGAAATACTTATTATGCATAGCTTCAATGGATGTGTACATCCCTCGCAATTAGTAACAGTCATCTATTTTGCAACGCCATCTTTTGGTGTAATGGCGGCATATTTGGGATGTAAATCTCTTCAACCAATTAGCATATTTTGTACAAAAGTTGGCATAGAATCGTTCTTCCGCCTAATATAACTAAACGTTTTCCAGGTATTATACTTCAACAAATAATAACAAATTCTCAATTAAAATTAGAGAACAAGTTGGTTCCTCGTGACCGAAAATTTTTTTTATACTCGGCACATGACTTCACAATATCTTCCCTGCTGCATTCATTAAATTCCTTCTTCCCTCATGTCGTGCCGTACGGTGCATACATAATCATGGAACTTCACGAAATCGATGGCGTTTTTGGTTTCAAAGTAAAATTTGATGTTATAGATAAGTATTTCGCATATTAATTTTAATTTTTTAAATATTTTAGATATTTTATCAAAATTATAAACAAGTTAACCTGATTTCAATTAAAATACCAGGATGCGAATACTTTTGTCCATTTAATCAATTGGTTGATATACTAAAAGAAAATTTACCTCCAACCAAGTAATAAATAAAAGTTGAATTATAATAAAATTTATAGCAAATTTTACCAAGAGTTTTATTATCGTAATATGCTCATTTCTGTGCCACGGAGTATTTGGAGATTTTCTGTTTTTTATTGTGGATACGACGTTGTCTTCCGTGACTTCCACTATGGAACACCAGTCATTCTCTTCGATATACTCATCATTTTGAGTATCCTCTGCTATCTCCGTTGGTTGCACTTCGTACAAGGCCTTAACGTACTCGACCCATTTATGGGGGGGGTTTATATTTGAAAGTAGTCGTTAATCGGATTTTTACTGTTTCTCAGCATGTTTTATGCCTATTTTGTCCTCCATACTTTTTGCCAGTGTTCCATACTTTTTGGGAACTTTTCCCAGAATTCTTACTTTATTTCTTGTATCTGGTACTTATCAAGCTTTCTTTGTAACGTGAGTTTACAAGTTTTAGCCCGCTCCAAAATTTGTTCAATTATTTCAGTAATAACGTTATCTTATTTTATAAAATTTTATCTACATAAGTCAAATTAATTTTACATCAGTTGATTTAATTGATTTATTTTAAGTCAAATTATTATTTTAATATTAGAGTTTTGTATTGCGTAGTTAAATTTTTCGTTCTGTCTGCAAATTATCTTTCATGCTCGGTTTGGTTTGTATGTATTAATAAATCTAAACTGCTTCACCTTGAAGTTCCAGCCAATCTGCATCTTTGCCGTGACTTTTCGTTTCCCAACCGCTACCCCTGCCCCCACATGTATTTCAATGCATCGTCAGTGAGCTCTGACCTACCATCAAATCAACGTGCTTCATGTTTTCGCACGTTAAACCATCATCTTTAATGTCATTTAATAAATTAATGTTTAATCGTGATTTGAAGAATCTTTTGTGATGTTGAGTGTTCTGTTCATCTAAGAATTGTCTTCGAGCAGCGAGCATTTGTCGTATCGTTTTGTTTCGAATTATTGTTTGCAGGGGAACCCGGGGTTAATTGGAAAATCAACCCGAATTTTCCCTGACACAAATTTATTTTTGTGTCGCCGTTGATGGACGGTTTCGGCCAGCTGTAGGTTGTAGACGGTGAACGAGGGGTGAATCCGCTCTCTCTTTGTCTTTTGGTTACCTCTGTTAAATGGTAAACAATGAAACTCAAAAAGTTAAGTAAAAACAATTTATTAACTAAGTTGAAGATAAGAGTTGCTTTATGGCAGGTAGTACAACTGCGAAACAAATGGGTCAACAACCCCAACAGAATTTCCACGCAACTCCAGCGACAATGGGTCGCTACAACGTGATTAAAAATTATCACAACAATAAAAAATTGACTCCAAACGGAATATACCTTAATTAAATCAAATGTTAAAAACTCACCGATCGGTTTGTTTTGTACAGGAGTTTGAGGTCGACAATAGCATTCAAATAAGGCGCACTCCGGAGTTGATGGTTGAACTAACAAAGCACACCGATTGCACTGAAAATTGCACAGGTGACGAAAGACCGTCGAGGGTTGGCCTGGAAGAGTTTTCTCGGCGTCGAATCGGTGTCGGGTAGCACAAGTAAAGGTGAACAGAAAATTCACTATCACGATCTTGGCGGTCGAAACGTCGGAGAAGCAAATTATGGACGACCTTATCGCACTAAGGTAAAATTTATGAAAGTGGTTGTTAATCGTAAAAATAAGATTACTGCACATTCGCAAGCCGTTGATAAGCAGATAATTACTGCGTAATTCGAAGAAAAATGTTGCGCAAAATAATCGCTCGCACCGTGACAGATGGTCACTTCCCAGCTTATCTGCGTGCTCGAAGAAAAATGTGTAGCGGCCGGCGTTAAAATTGCACGTACACAAACAGCTGATTTCTCGAAAAATGCGTAATTGACGATAACATCCGCATATAGCGCTTAGATTGGTCATCAAATATTCACTCACTACTATTACTAACAAAACTTCCACTTAATATAGTGAAATTACAATGGTCTTCAAAATAAAATTTTGAAGTCGTAGCGCTCGTATCGAGAGTTCGTTGACCACTGACGCTCGACCTAAATTTTGTGCGCAGCGCTCCGTCGCCCCACCACCCGCGTGACCTGGTGACCCAGAGAGGGGTTTGATGGTGTTAAATTATATACAAGACGACAAATTTAACAATTTATCGTTACATGTTTAGCAACTCATTGAAGAATTTACGTACCACCTAGTTCATTTCTGTCAACCTCAAAGTTTCTTATAAAAGTCAGCAATGCAAATATATTCAATCATTTTTCGTTAGCATCTTTATTATTTACCGTAAAACTACTTCGAATTCTACCGACAGAGTTAAATCATCTTAATTGTATCAAGTGTCAAGGTCATGTCAGTACATTATTTTTCATTTTGTTATTTAAAAGTGTTCAATTCAATTTTATTTTAAAAACTAAAGAGAATTTTTAAACCAAATTTGGTAATTTATATTTTTATATTGAAAGTTATAGTTGATAAGATTTTGGTTCAAATTTGTTAATGGAAAATATTTTTATCCTTTTTATTTTAGTAAAAGTATGATAAAGTCATGGTCATGGTCACATCAGATTTTTTTACCAAATGTTAAAAACAAATTTTATTTTTATTATTGTACATCATTTGAAATTTCAAGTTCAAAAGTTTGCCAGAGAAAATATGATAATTTTGAAAACTTATCATGTTGTCTCGGGTAAATAGCGGATTAGATAATGAACCACATTAACGATGGTCACGGTCAGAGGTTGGTTGAGTCAGCATGGATGGCCCTGTTGTATTATAACATAATTCGGTTTCAATTGATAATAAAACCCATTCGGACAAGCGTAAACTCACTAGTCATTAGCTGTCAACATTCAGGGCCGTTTTCATATAACGTCGAATAAAAAATTAGGTAAAAGTAGAAAAGATAAATTCTAAACGCCTTACTGGATGACTGCGGATTTGACCTCGTCTTTCTTAAATTCTAAGGTGACAGGTAGAAAACTACTGACAAGGGGCGACCAGCAACTTCCTCTTACTGAATTGATTCATTACTATTGTGCGTGTAGGTCTTGCATTGGCCTTCAACAGGTGCAAGTATAAGGACACGCTTCTTTGCCAATTTCGAGAAAATTGAATGTGCATAATTATGTATATATTACTGATGAACTGCATAAAATTAACATACATTTGGTAAGTTGTTAATGGAATTGCATAAAATTGCAAAAAAATAAAACATATGCGAAGGGTACTGAGATAACATCCAGCTCCTGTCAATTTTTTTTATTTTTTTATTATTAATTCCCCCAGTATAATATGCCATCGTTTTCAAGAAAACCAAAGCGCTATAATAAACCTTACTTATAATATGTAAACATTAAATGTTTTATCTTTCAGCAGTGAGGCACGGAAGGGTGTTCTACACTCCCCCCCCAAAACCCCGGTCACTGCAACTTTGGCTTATTGGGATATTAGTTACTTCAGTGTGACTTGTTAAAGTTAGGATTAATTAGTTTTTCTAGAGATTTTTTTCTAGATTTGTTACGCTGATATCTTCAATTTATTACTGATAATAAATAAACTACACAAACCGGGGGGTCTGGGGGGTGTGGAACACCCTTCAGTCCTTCACTGCTGAAAGGTAAAAATTTCAATTCTTACAGATTATGAGTAGAATTTATTTTTATTTGGTTTTCTTGAGAACAAAAATATATTATAATGAGGGGAATTCATAATGCTCTCCCCCACAATTCTTGGTCTCTGATTTATTTTTCTGTGCTAAAAACTTTCACCATTATTGCTTAATACTGATAACCATAAGTTTGCAAATTTATCTATCATAGTTTGAGTGTACCTGGGGGGTGCTCCACACCCCACAGACCCCCCGGTTTCTGCAACTTTGATTTATAATTTCGGTAATTGGGATATTAGTTACTTGAGTGTGACTTGTTAAAGTTAGGATTAATTAGTTTTTCTAGAGATTTTTTCTAGATCGGTTATGCTGATATCTTCAATTTATTACTAATAAAAAATAAACTGCACAAACCGGGGGGTCTGGGGGATGTGAAACACCTTCCAGTGCTTCACTGCTGAAAAGTAAAACATTCAATGTTTACGGATTATGAGTAGGGATTATTATAGCGTTTTGGTTTTCTTGGGAGCGATGACATAAGTTATACAGCGGGAAATTAATAATCAAATAAATAAAAAAACAAATTGGCAGGAGCTGGATGCGATCCAAGTACCCTTCTTATATGATTTTGTTTTTTTGCAATCTTACGCAATTCCATTAACAACTTATCAAATTTATGTTAATTTTTATGCAGTTCATCAGTAATATTTCGAGAAAATTGAATTTGAATAATTATATTATAATTATTCAAATTCAATTTTCTCGAAATTGGAAAAGAAGTGTACCCTTATACTTGCACCTGTTGAAGTCCAATACAAGACCTACACGCACAATAAAAATGAATCAATTCAGTGAAGGGAAATTGCCGGTCTCCCTTTGTCAGAGTGGTACAATTTGTTTAAAATGTAATTGTTTAAGCAAATACAAAAATTTACAAATGGTTCAAACTTTTCCAATAATTTGGCCTATTTTACGAAGAAAAGGTTTGATGTAAATCTTTCGTTAAATACCTTTAAAAAAAGTTGAATTTTTGAAGTTGGTAAAAAATGCTGGAATTTGGAAATTCAAAAATACATCTTTTTTTAGAAACATTTAACGAGATACTCACCAAAGGTCGTTTCTTCTTAAAATGGGCCAAATTATTAGAAAAGAAAGTAATTTGAACCAAAATCAGCAAATTATTGTATTTGTGTAAACAACTACGATTTAAACAAATTCTATCTCTGTGAGACAATTATAACTATTAAATCCGGATTCTGAACAAAAAAGTAGATTAAGCTCTCACGTGGTTAAAAGCCATGAGTCATGAAATATTGAGTTACGTCATTTTAATGAAATTTTTATTGAAAAATCGTTCATATTAAATCAGCCATTTTGAATAACCTTTTTTGACATCATAATCTGTTTTACTGACTTTAAAACCCCCCTATTAAGTCAATTTGAATTAAATCACCTTAAAATTTCTCAACTTATTAATATTTGGTTAAAAATACTGTTTTTTTGTTTAAATAACTAATAAACAATTTTTCACATTTCGATGAAAATGAAATGCGTATAAAACAAAAATCTGCTATTTATAAATGTTTCCAACCATTAAATGTGAAGATGTCGATTCATCATGTTTCTTGATTGAAGCTATGGAAACAGAAAACGGAAGAAGAAGGAGAAGAAGAAGATAATGAAGAGATGGAGATCGAAATGGAGTCAGAAGAAGAACTATAATAACGATACAAGAAGCGGTAAAAAGTGTTGAGTTTGGACCAATTCAGTTTAATATAATTTAACAAAACAATATAAAATAAACAAAGTAATTATCGATAAACTAATGTGCTTTATAACAATGTCGCTCAAACGTCAAACGCTACAATACGTTTTGACATTAAAACAAATGCTATAAATCAAATTGAGATTTTTAGCAATTTTGTGAATTTATTTTTTTTACCCATACCTTGGTCATTATTTTTAGAAAATTTCTGTAAAAACGGTTGAAAAAATTCCCCTTAGTTATTTTGTCAATTTTACTTGATTCTCTTAAGTTTATTTGAAAAAAAGCTGGAACTTTGAAAACTAAATTTTTAAAATCTATCAAATTCACTCAACGCATTTTGCGTCTACTCGGCGTGATTCTTTTATAGGACTGTGTGTCCTCAGGTAACGGCTTTCATCGTGGAACTGATCCTTTTCTGAAAATTTTGGTTGTGCGCTAAATTTAAAATTATCAATCTTCCGTTTTTGTTTTCACTCTTATTCTCAATTTTATGCAATTGTAATAATGTAACCTTTTTTAATCACTGTTGGAAATTAGAATCAAACTGAAATTTTTGATATATATTTAATTGCTGTGTTTTTGAAAAGTAAAATACAGTTATGAAACAACAAAGTTATATTTCAGGCTTACTAAATTTACATTTATTTATTTTTTTGGATATGGTATCGGTGTATATATTTCTCCAAACAAGGCCAAATCTGCTGCTGGAATTTCTACATATAAGACTTGAACTCCAATTTTATATTGTCCGTTAGGTACAAGTGGAGGAAGAAAAGTCTCATCGATAACAAAATTGCATACAGTGTACGTTATGTTCTATAAAAAAAAATATATGAAGAATGAGTTATTTGAACGCACCACAGCAGTAAACTTTAATTTTTTATCACGATAGTGGATGATGAAAATATGTAATCGATCTTGGTTCTGTCATGCAAATAATGTAAATTAAATTAACTTGACATAATATTAAATGCTTAATTTGATAATAACTTTTCATAAAAAATAAAATTATAAAAAAGTTTTAAAAACCTTGTAAAGTAACAACTTTCCAAGTTACCACAACGTATCGTATTTATCATTCCTCTAATATTGGCGTGGTAAGCTTTGTTCAAATTCACTTGAAAACGCAGTGGAAAATGACGATACTCGTTACTCAAGAATTTATAGGCTTGAACAAGAATCTAAAATTATATTTATATGTACCAGTAATTGCTTCTCGGGTAGTTATCATTTGATCAAATGATTTGATGCAAAGAGACGAATTACTTACTTCAAGTTTATCATGCACATCTATCATAAACCGCATAGTAATATTGATAGCGACAGTAGTTCGATTGTATTTAAATGTTACAATATTCAATGTTTCGTAATAATTTGTATTAAAACTCAGCATTTCAAATCGAAAGTCCTTAATTTTGTACTTATTCTGATGAAACTGAAATTAGAATTTTATTTTACTTTGAATTTTTTTATCCATTTCTTACTTTTGATAATAAATCACCATCGCACAGAGTATTGTCGATAAAAATCGTCAGCAAAATCAATACAGTAAAGCTTTTCATATTGAAATAAAAAACAACAAAATTGAAAAGTTTCTAAAGTTATACTAAAACACTTGAATATCTCAAAACTTAGTTATATAATAATTCATAATGTTCTATTTCTCGTTGATAATTTAAGAGCAAATGGTTTGTGTTAAATTTAGCTTGCAAAATACAATTAAAATATTCATTTTGCTTAGTTGTAATAAAAGAAACAGTAGTAAACAGGAAATGTGATGTTGGTGGTAGTTTATTAAAGAAGACTCAAAGTTTAATAAATATTTTAAAAATCCTTCACGATTAGTTAAACAGCATTAAAATAAGACGATTAAGATGAGGATGAACTTAAACGTCTATCATGTTAACTAGAATTTAAGATTTTAAAAATTTTATAAAATATTTTATTTGATTCAAATTTTAAAATTATAAGGTTAAATGAACAATAAAACGAAACATTATTTATGAGTTAGCAATGGTTACTGCTGTCATCAGACGTTCAATAATTTATTTAGTTTATTAAACGTCTGATGACAGCAGTAACATTGCTGAAAGCTTACAAATACTGTTTCGCTTTATTGTTTATTAAACCTTATAATTTTTAAAAATTTGAATCAAATATTAATTTCAAAGGTTAATAATATACCGGGTGTTCATTTTAAAACTTCCAGCAATTAATATCTCAAAAACCAAAAGTCAGATGAAAAAATGTTTCGAACGAAAGTTGTATGATAGCGAAGGGGACAGAATATGGCATAATCGTTTTTTATTTATTGACCTTTTCAAGGTCATTTGAAGGTCAACTTTGTTTTTTAAATGGCACCTTAATTTTTTTAGCAGATTCATATTTTGCATGAAAAAATAAACAACTTTTGTTGGAAAATTTTTTTATCCCACATTAGGATTTTCGAGTAAGATGCGTTGAAACAAAATAAAAACATTTTAATAAACTGCAGCTGATTACATCGAAATTTATTTTTAAAAGTTAGAATGCTGTTATTGCTTTTGTTATTATTCAACTTGAATAATTTTAGGACAATGAAAACAAAACACTGTCAAAACAAATAAACTGACATTAGTTTCTTCAACTATTGTTAGTTTTGTGATTTTCAGTGAGTTTTATTTTCCCGTTCGCTTTAGATCTGATAAAAGTTCGCATGAACATTTAAATAAAATTTTGATATATTTTTGAATAAAAAAGCAGTATTTCACAAGTAAATCTAGTGAATAATATTAGAAGAAAATATAAAAAATCAATTTTATTTTTTTGACCTTGTTCCACCAAATGGATCAAGTTGAAAATTTTACCGTATAATGAAGAGCCAAAAGGAGTTTTTGAAAAAATTCGTGAGTGACATATGAAAGGAACATATTTAAATATAACGGCAAAACTTTTTATTTTTTTAAAAAGGGGTGGTTACAAAATTATAAAAAATTATTTTTAACGTCCCTTGTTGATAATTATTACCAATAAAATTTTGTTAAAAATATTCAGTAGAATAGTTACAATAAAATAATTACCGAAAAACACGATTTATTTAATTACGTCGTACCCACGAGGTTTAAAAGCTAAAATTTTAGAAAAACATTTTTTTAGTTAGAAATCGATCCACCATATGGATTTTTAAAATCGCTGGGGCAGATTTCACGTGCTTATCCGGCTATACTTTAGAAGAAAGCAAGAGATGCTTTCTAATTTTAACAATGGCAGGGGACATTTTCTGAGATAGTGGTGTAAAAGTTGCTCTCTTATGTATTGCTGCGTTGCATTATTTTATCTCCGAGGATGCTGGATTAATTAAATTTAACGTTGTGGTATTATTTAGCTCAGGTCTGGGGTTTTAGTCGTTTAAATTTTGGTTATTTGGGTCACCATTACGATATCTTGTATCTACAATACAGCTTCATATTTTGAAATGTTCAAAAGTAGTAATTAAAAATTATAGAAAATAAGGGGGAAAACAGAGACTTTTTTGGACTTTCAAAATCTCTTTTAATTTTATAATAAAAGTTTTTTTTTTTTTAATTTAAATTTTTATTGCACATTTCACAACACAGTTGTACATAATATAATATTTAAACAAAACTACCTTTAAATTAATATAAACAAAACAAATTCAAATTGAAAAATCTGTATTACAATAAGTAGTTCTGCCATCAGGACCGATTAATAAGTTTTTTCTAATTTGTTCCTGGAAACGCTGCGAAACAAATTTTATTTTTTTGGATAATAAATTGGAGTATACACTTCTCCAAAAGCATACATCATTGCTATTGGTTGATTTAAGTATAAGAATTGTATTTCACATTTGTATTTGCCATTAGGAAAGAGTGGAGGAAGATAAGTATCGTCAACAACAAAATTGCATACATGATAAACTATATCCTATAAAAAGTAATTTTTAGTAAAAGCAATAAAAAGAATTTTCAAAAACCTTGTAAAAGTAGAAGCTTGTTAGGTTACCACAATTTGCCATATTCGATAACCCTGCGACATTGGCTTGGAATGCTTTATACGAATTGATTTGAAAACGAACCGGAAAGTGGCGATATTCGTTACTTAAAAACTTGAATAACTGAATAAGCATCTAAAATCATCATTAAACTTAACTTTTATTTTTTTCGTGCAGCTTTTCATAAAAATTGCTATTTCTTCTTGTAAATCAATCCTTGTGAATCATTAACTAAACGTAATGGATAAATCATTAATATTTACCTCCATTTTATCACGCAAATTCTTTTTTAATTTTAAAGTAATATTGTGGGCCGGTGTGGTTCTATTATATTTGAATGTTATTATATCTAACATCTCGAAATAATCTTTATCAGAATTAACCAGTTGCGTACGAAAGTCCTTCATTTTATATCCTTTCTGATGGAACTAAAAGTTAAATCAAAATAAAATATGAATAAAAATTAAAAGAAAATAGCACCTTGGATAATAAACCATCATCACAAAACGCATTTTGGATTAGAAAACTAAGTAAAAATAACAAAATTATTTGTTGCATGCTGAGAATTACTACGAAATATCTCTAATATTTCAAACAAGTACAAATAAAATAATAAATTTTGTATTATTTCTTTGCACTATTTATATACGGATTTCGATACAAACGATTGATTTTATTATAACAAAATGAATTTAATATTTACGTGTTCCTGTATTCCAAGGACTAAAGTAAAACAGAAAATATATGTATTTCAAATTCAAATTTAGTAAATCTCAAAGATGAAATATAAATAATAAGTATTTAATTTAAACGATTAAAGGCTTTTGATATTGTGAGTAATTATGCAAAATTGTGCGGATATTTTGGCACAAACGCTGGTAAAATATTTAGGAAACCATTGCTTAACATCTAAAGCAGTTTTAAAAATAAACGTTGAATATAACATCTTCTCAAATTCTTCTGTTATTTTTAATAATTACAAAACTGTAAATTTTTTGTACCAAACAATTTTATTTCAATTTCTACAAAACTGTTTTTTCCACAAATAACCATAACCATTTTCCAGGCAATGAAAAGTTCTAATATTAACTAAAGGGAAGAAGATTGCCTTCTATGTATGACTTGGCATTGGTTAAAAAGAATTTCTAAACGACCGGAATTACTTTGCATTGCGAATTAAAAATGAATTTTTATATTTATTACTGTACGTTTTTGAAAAATATAACAAAAATATTTAAATATTGGAAAAATAGAAGAGTAATAGTTATTTTAGAATTGATATACATATAATATCATTTCCAAAGAAGTTGATATTTATAATTCTTGACAGATTTGATTACCTTCGCCCGAGGGGTTAACCGCTGGTAAAGTTTTTTGTACACATCTCATGGAGTACATGAAGTACTTGTGAAATACATAAAATACTTGTGAAGAACATGAAGTACTGGTAAAATATATGAAGTACGTGTAAAGTAGGTAAAATACAAGTTAATTATATTCAAGTACAAGTGAAGTATCATGAAGTTAGTAAATTTTTGGTGAATTACATGAAGTTTAACTTAGCTTATGCGCATGCGCTACGGACAATGTGTATCATAGATATAAGGTACATGTAATCTATTATATAAAATTGAATGTTTGTTTGTTTGTTTGTGTGTTTGTTTGTTTGTTTGTTCGTCTTTTAATAACTCCTAAACCGTTCGACCGATCCCAACCAAATTTTGCAGTTACTCTCTAGGACCCTAAAGAGGTTTTCCGCTAAAACCGGAACCGAAAAGCTTAATTTAAAAAAGTGAAAAATTGCGGACGAGCATGAATGGATTAACGAGATTCCCATCGCCAATACCTGTAATTGATATATGGTAATTTTACGTTGGTATATTCACATTCAGTACCTACACTATTATAAATGATTTGAAATACTGGAGAACAAAAGCTGTAGAGAAAATTGTAGAGTACAATATAAACCGTTCTGAAACACTCGACAACGGGAACACTAAAATCATTCTGAAACGCTCTAGCAACGGGAAGCAAGATTTCCGTCGAGAAGAAAACCTTAAGCGAAACAGGATACTCGGAAAAATCTAAAGTACTTCAGACAAAGGCAGAGTTCCACCTTTTAATGAGACCCGGCGAAGCCGGTATCCACTAGTCAATAATAATTATTTGATAGCAAATTCACTTACATCGGTAGATTTTCTTAACATTTTTTTATCTTAAAGGTTGAATAGACCTTTAGGGGTCATTATTTTATTAATTAAAAGTTTTATATTTTAAATTTAAATTTTTATAATTTTAAATTAAATGAAACTTAGATTTATTTAGTTTTAATTTTGTAATTTTTTTTAGCTCATTTGTTTGAATATTATTTGGGGGTTTTACACTCCCCAGACCTCCCGATTTAACTAATTTATTTTATTAAAACTGAATTAAATATTAAACATATCCCAAGTTTTATAAAATTAGCTATGGCCAAGTAAATATATTTAATTTATAATCGGACAATTGATCATAAACTGCATAATTATGAAGTAGATGATGATAATGATGACTGCATAGTTATAAATTCCGTAACCCCTGGGAAGGGGGGGGGATAAGTCTCTGCAATGGAAGATCTTAAGTTTAGTTCTAATAAAAAATCAACTACTCGATTTGGGGGATCTGGGGGGATCCAGTGCTTCTGTAATGGGAGATTCTCAGTTTACTACTGATAAAAAATAAACTACTCGATCCGGAGGGTCTGGGGGATGTGGAACACTCTCCAGTGCACAAATCTTGGAATGAAGAACATTGCAGAACATGTAGAACCTCCCGGATCGAGTAGTTTATTTTTTATCAGAAGTAAACTGAAAATTTCCCGTTGCAGAGACACTGGAGTGTTCCACACTCCCCAGACCCCCCGGTGTAAATAATTTATTTTTATTAAAACTGAATTAAATATTTAAGCATATCCCAAGTTTTTTAAAATTAGCTATGCCCAAGTCCTCCTCCTTCTCCTCGGTCCTTTTACCCTAAAGAGGGTTTGGTGACGTATATGATGTCTTCACACAGTGATGCCGTTTATGGTGTTTTTCCATGCGTCTCGGTCAGACGCCAGACGGATTGTTTCATGTAACCCACGATTTATAAGTTCTTTCGTCTGGTCGACCCATTTTTTTGGTGATCTTCCTCTTGGACGTTTCCCCTCGATTTTGCCCTCCACGATTAAGTTCTCCATTCGATTAAGTGCATCATGCCCAAGTAAATGTGTTTAATTCATAATCTGCCAATTAATCATAAACTGCATAATTATAAATTCCGTACCCCCTGGGGGACAAATCTCTGCAATGGGAAATCTTCAGTTTAGTTCTGATAAAAACAACTACTCGATCCGGGGTCTGGGGTGGAACACCTCCAGTGCACAAATTTTGGAATGAAGAACATTGCAGAACATATAGAACCTCCTAGCCCCCGGATCGAGTAGTTTATTTTTATCGGAAGTAAATTAAAGATCTCCCGTTGTAGAGACACTGGAGGGTGTTCCACACCCCAGACCCCGATGTAAATAATTTATTTTATTAAAACTGAATTAAAATTAAAATTAGCTATCGGCAAGTAAATTAATTGACTGACAATTAATCATAAACTGCATAATTATAAATTCCGTACCCCCTTGGGGACAAATCTCTGCAATGGGAAATCTTCAGTTTAGTTCTAATAAAATATCAACTACTCGATCCGGTGGATCTGGGAGGTGTGGAACACCCTCCAGTGCTTCTGTAATGAGAGATTCTCAGTTTACTACTGATAAAGATAAACTACCCGATCCGGGGGTCTGGGTGTGGAACACCCTCCAGTGCACAAATTTTTGAATGAAATACATTGTAGAACATGCAGAACCGCAGCGTCCCGGATCGAGTAGTTTATGTTTTATCGGAAGTAAACTGAAGATTTCCCGTTGCAGAGACACTGGAGGGTGTTCCACACCCCAAACCGCCGGTGTAAATAATTTATTTTTATAAAAACTGAATTAAATATTAAACATATCCCAAGTTTTTAAAATAAGTAAATGTATTTAATTCATATCTGACAATTAATCATAAACTGCATAATTATAAATTCCGTACTCCTGGGGCAGATCTCTACAACGGGAGATCTTCAGTTTGCATCTGATAAAAAAAACTACTTCATCCGGGGGTCTGGGGGGTTTTGCATGTTCTGCAATGTTCTTCATTCTAAAATTTGTGCACTGGGGGGTATGGAACACCCAGACCCTTCGGATCGAGTAGTTAATTTTTTACCAGAAGTAAACTGAAGATATCCCGTTGCAGAGACACTAGAGAGTGTTTCACGCTCCAGACCCCCGAATCGAATACTTTATTTTTTATTAGAAATAAACTGAAAATCTCCATTACAGAAGCAACAGGAAATCTTTAGTTTACTTTACAGTTACTACATAAAAATAAACTACTAGATCCGGGGTTGTAGGGGTGTGGAACACCCTCCAGTGCTCAAATTTTGGAATCTTGGTAAGTCTCTGAAATACTGATGAAGTACGTGAAATATAATGAAGTATCGAAGAAGTAGGTGAAGTCCCGTGAATAACTGCGGAATTATAAGAAGTACGAAGAAGTATGGAGAATTATGATGAAGTACGTGAAGTGTGAAGTTAATTATACACGATTTCCTCTAGCGGTTGACCCCTCGCCTTGGCCTTATTAAAAACAGCATTATGTCCATCGATTAAGATATGTTAAGCAATTGCAGTGGTTTCTGGTTTTTACATCTGATCTTGGAATATTCCCACTCATTCTTTTATAAAGCCATTGGTTTGTTTGGCCTATATACTACACAAAATTACAATCTTGACTGGAATAAAGATCACGATCGGGAAAGTGGATAACCAGTGGAAACAGGAAAGGCAGATTTTAAGGAATTAAGTAAAGGGGCTAAACGAAAAGGTTACTAAGCAACAAGCCAGTAACCAGGATTTTATTTCGGCGGGAGGGGGCGGAATTTTACAAGCACTTGTAAAAGTTTTACGACTTGAAAATACTTAACCTATTTTATTATCAAAATTCAAATTTTTTACAAGAAAAAAGATGAAATAGTGAAGTTGAAGGCAAAGATGGAAAAATACGAAAAATGAAAAAGGACGAACGATTTCTTTTACTGGAAAAACTCGCAATACAAGCAGATGTAACTGATGCATTCAAAGTAGAGAAAACTCTAGGAACAAAACTTTAGCCAGAAAACATCTGTTATGCAAAATAAATATAAATTAAAACGAAGCAATGCATTTATAAAAACGATCTCACACCTAAGAAAAGGCGATCCAAGACAGGATCGTAGAAATATCTAAGGCAGAATCTTCGATCGGAAAATGCACGGGAGTAGGATACCTGAAGCTGCTCGTAGACGGGAGGTGTTCGCATTAAAGAAGGAACCGTTAAGCTAGCGCAGCATAGAAACGATAAAATTCCTAAAACTGGGTGCAACCACAGCTTTTCAAGCGGAGCTCCGAATAATAAAGGTGAGTTTTATACAATAGAATCCTCAAACGGAAAAGCGATATGGAAAACGTCAAGCTGATGCTGAGAGAAACAAAGTAATTTTATTTTTAGTTTTGGGTCGGAGATATTTTTAATGAGTTTTTCCAGTTAACCCTTGAATCCAACAGCTCAAGTTACATAGTTTCTAGTTTTATCGCCCTTAGGATGTTTTAATAAGTTTAACCTCCTCTAGGACACGGTGGCTTAAAGATTTATTATTTTCCAGATTATCTGTGGCTCGGAGATATTTTTAATGAGTTTTTCCAGTTAACCCTTGAATCCAACAGCTCAAGTTACATAATTTCAAGTTTTATCGCGCTTAAAGATGTTTTAATAAGTTTAACTTCTTCTAAGACCTCGTGGCTCAAAGATTTATTATTTTTTAGATTAATTTGGTCTTGCAGATGCTGTTAACAAGTTTTACCAGTTGACCTTCAGATCCGGCGGCTTAAGTCACATAATTTTTAGTTTTATCGCGCTCAGGGATGATTTTAATTTACAAGTTTAAAAGTTTAACTTCTTCTAAGGCACCGATGATCAAATATTCATTATTTTTAAGATTAATTTTTGCTCGGAGATATTTTAATGAGTTTTACCAGTTAACCCTCAGTCCGGGGGGGTCAAGTTACATAATTTAGAGTGTTGTTGCGCCGAGGGATGTTTTCTTTAATTGTTACAAACGCAAAACTGAAATCCTTTAAGCGCTAAACTCTGATTTTTAATTTGCGATATGCGGAGTTACAGTTTGAAAAAACCAATGAAAAAATTGCATTTTTTAAAAGCTTTTTTTTATTTCTAGACCAACCACAAATTTTACATTTTTTTTATGCCCATATTGCATTATTACCTTTCATAATTGCTTTTAAAAATTGTCAAAATCGGAGTATAGGCAACTTAACTCTCCCCAGTTTACTGTTTCGGTGTTTTTATTTTCTGCGTTTTGACGTGGTATCATTTGTGATATTGGAAGTTGTAGTGCACATACATTGGCAGCTATCAAAACAATACCCTAAATTTAATTATATCCCTGATAATTGATTATTATTACTATCTAAAATACAACATTTTAAACTATTTCTCATTTTAGGCACGGCATTTTCTGAATTTCACGACAAAAAAGTTAGCTATCGCGTAAAACGAAACGCAACATATCTGAACCTGGTGGCATCGCACGAAAAGCATCAATAGTTTTACAAAGCTTAATTAATTGCAGTTTTAGTGCAACTAAGAATTTTTGGAACTTGAACTGTTTTGTCCAAAGGAAATGTTGTGGGGCAGTCCCTCTTTATAATTTGATATTGATGCCAATATAATTTTTGTCTACTAAAGCAGTTGGAGCATCTTCATTTGACTTTAGTCGTTGCTATTGTGGCAAACTACGTAGGCATAATGCTTTTCAACTCAGCCTGCAAAGTGATCTCTACATTGATTTTCAAAAAACTAAAAGAATACACTAAAAAAATAAGGGTGGATAGCAGTTTGGGTTCACGGAGAATAAATCTACGGTGGATGCGATATAAAGTGTAAAACAGACCATGGAAAAACCGAATAAACACAACATCGAACTACACATGCTGTTCATAGACTTCCAACAAACTTCCGATACAGTAAAGAGAGGTGATTATTTTGGAAAAAAATTCACTTTTTCGGTTGGTCTTTACCACAAGAAGGTCGGATATTATCAATGTTTAGTGCGCTAGTAGTATGCGCATCAGACAAAGGTTCAAAGTAGCGTCAACAGCCGACGTCCGAAAATAAAACTATTGACCTGCGATTGAAATGAACTATGAAGTTTATGTTCAATGTCACTGATAAAATATTCTGGTAATTATTATTTCTTTAAATAAAAGGAATTTTGAAGATAATCGGCGTATCTAAAATCTTCTAGAATTTCTATGCTTTAGTAATTAAAAAACTGTAAATTTTTTAAGTCAAACAATTTTATTTCAATTTCTACAAAAACCTTTTTTACAAATAACCATAACCATAACTTATAAGCGTTATAACATATCATCAGTTGATAAGTGATTTCCAGCCAATGGCAAGTCGAAGATATGATGTCGCCTAAGCGATAGATTTCTACTTATGTCTGACTTGCTATTGGTTAAAAAAAATTAATTACTAAATGACGGAAAAATTCATTTACATCACGAATTAATAATAAATTTATATATTTAACACGTCCCCGAAAAATCTAACAAAAAAATACAAAAAAAAATTAAATATTGCAAAAATAAAAAGGAAATAATTATTTTATAATAATGAAAAAAATTATACAACACAAATTAAGAATTAAAACTTTTAATTTTTTTTATTGTTTAAATAACAAATAATTTAATTTAAGTAATTGAATATTTTTAATTATTTAAAATTATCTTTGAATACAAATTTTACTTTAAATTTATTTTTACAATGCGTCAAAAATGATGTCGCATCAATTTGTACTTTACTTTCAACAAAATTTTATAAGAATTTTGACTTCATTTAAAAATTAAATAAAGCAAATTTATATTATACTTATTTTCTGTTTTTAGTAGCGGAAAAAATTAATCTTTAAAGTATTGTAAAATAATATTGTATTCATCGATGATATGGAATTAGTCAACATTTAAACTGTATTGTTATTTAAACGACGAAAATTAAAATTTTCACTGTAAAATAAATTTTACTACTTTGGGTAATCTATTGGAGTATACAATTCCGCAAACGCGTGGATTACTGCTATTGGGCGATTTAAATATAGCAATTCCACGTCAGTTTTAAATTTTCCATTGGGAATAAGCGGTGGCATATAAGCTTCATCAACAACATAATTGCATCCATGATAAACAACGTCCTATAAAAAGTAACTTTTAACACATTAATATCGTAATAAAAAAATTTTTACAAACCTTAATAAAATAAAAATCCGTTATGTTACCACAGTCTCTTATTTTTAATGCACCTCCGACATTAGCTTGAAAAGCTTTATTCAAATTGACTTGAAAACGAAGCGGAAAGTGGCGATACTCGTTACTGAGGAACTTGTACGCTTGAACTAACGCCTAAAATTGCAAATTTTTTATTATTTAATTTTGATCCCAACCGGTCATGTTTTGCTTTTTCGTAAATTTTATATTTTGAAACGCGAATTGTTGATCAAAAGCGGATGGTTAATGAATTAAAAATTTACCTCTACTTTATCAAGTAAATCCATTTTACACTTTGCAGTTATATTTATGGCTGGCGTGCTTCTATTATATTTAAATGTTACGATATCTAACCTCTCGAAATAATTTTTATCAAAACTAAACACTTGCGTTCGAACATCCTTGATTTTATAAATTTTTTGATGAAACTAAAATATAACAAATTAAAATATTCATAATAATGTAGAAAACATTAAACCTTCGATAATAAACCACCATTATCACAAAAAGTACCCTCGATTAGAAAAATTAGTAAAAATAACAAAATTATTTGTTTCATCCTGCTACTACGAACGGTTTATAATATTTCAAACGACTGAAAAGGTAAAAATATCTACATAATAATATATGTACATTAGCAAATATTACATAGATATCCATAACCATATCTTATTATCTCTAAAACCATCTTCATTTAGTATTTCCGATACAAATGATATGGTTTATTACAGGCTTCCTTTTCAAGGACTAAAGCAAAGTAGCCAAAATATTCTTTGTTTCATTTTGAACATAAATTTCAATTTGACTTATTTTTATTTTATTTTACCCTTAAATTACGTATTTAATTTTTTAAGAAATAGTTAATATTTTAATTACATTTAAATTACAGAATTTAGAATTACCAAATTCAAAGTATAAAATATTCGATGATGTAGTCAGCGAAATCCTAGTATGAAATGCTTTTCCTGACTTCTCCCCGGATGTGAGAAAATCAGATTAAATTTTGTTGTTATTCAGTATACTAGTATAGGTCGACTTTTATTGTGACAAATTATTTTTATGGTTGCAAATGAATAATTATTTTCGCATTTTACAAAAATTTAAAAATTTCAACTCCATTTTTAATTTTGGTGGTTAATCATTTCATCATAGTTTTTTTATTTTACTGGAGTTTTAACTACCTTTTCTGTATGTGGTTCGATTTCATTTTCTTAGAAAAGTTACTATATTTCGTTTTTAAAATCTTTTGCTTCTTTATTTGCTTTTGCTTTTTAAAGTATATAAAAGTATTAGTTCGTCATAATTTTTACTACAATCAAAAAATAAAATTTTTTTTCAAAATTTGTTTCGAAAAGTGGTTTTAAATTTACAAAAGCTACCGAATCATGTTTATTAATTCAATGAAGTGATTCAACGTGGAGAGTGATATTTTGGACGTCTTGAAATAACTTTTTAAAAACTATCCAAAATTTTATTGATTAATTTTACAACACACCAAAACAAATGACTAAACTAACAGCGTAACGCCCTTAAACTAATGTGAGTAACTGACTTTGTGACTAACTTGTTTATTCTAGAATGGCTACCTTATATAAAGTAAAAGATGACGAATGTGCATTTCTATATTTACAAAGTTCTGAAGTGCAGAAATGCAGTTCTCATCGCTTCTTATATAATTTAAATGGAAAAGTACTTATCACTATTTCCGTCAATATTACAATATATAACTTGGAAAGGTTCATAAACATTTCCGTGAAGTTAGTTCCTATTTTTTAAATTAAAAAAAGTTATATGAATTTTGTTCGGCAACCAATGCGGTTCTGAGTTTATTTTGTTTCATTTGATTATTGATTAGCAATTTGCTTGCTTGAATTGAATTATGAAATGTATTTAATTTAGAAAATGTTATTGCAACTTCAAGTTTTTCAAAATATCTTTAATCGTTTGATGAGCGAATGAATTTGGAAATGCACTATATGAATTAAAAAGTTATAGTGCGTTTTTAATTTAGTAAACTCTTCAGATTTAATCACTGCTTTTATTTGTAAAATTCGCGATTCTAACATTATTTGGTCACGAGCCAGATTTTGAGTGGTGTTTTTAAAGAGTTTCATTGAATTTTATAATAGTGTGATTTGATCTTTCATTAAAGTTTTGACTTTTGTTCATCGTCAGAGAGAATAATCATATCTAATAGCGTCATTTTGGTCAAGATTACCTGTTATTATCTTGATTAAAGATCCCAATCCGTCAATTGCACATCATTTATTTCGTATTTTTATTAAAGGATTTAATTGGTAAATTTGGGTTATTATTTCCGTTTTTCAAGCAACTATTAAGTAATATGAGTTATGATATTCTCTTTGGTAAAGGTTTGAGCTTTCTAATAATGCTTTTAATTTATTAAATTTTTTCTTGAAGAAGGAAAAATTCGTCGATTGCATGTGTGATGTCAAAAACTTGGATTAACGTTCATTTATTAATGGTGTTTTGGGCTGATCCAATTTCAAAAATAATAAACCGGGATTATCACTTAAATTGTAAAATTCAGTGGTTAATGTTGTTATTTTAAAATTGAAAAGATGAGTACTAATCTGAAACAATAGGAATTTTAGTTCTTTATTATAAACTAGCGACCCGCCCCGGCTTCGCACGGTGCAATGCTGATACTAAATTAAATACACTACAGAAAAACTATGAACGTTGTATATAAAAACATAGCGGCCCGCTCCGACTTTGCACGGGCATAAAATATATATGCCTATGTCACTCAATGAAAACATGATTAAAATCGATCCAGTATTTTTGATTCATTCATTACTGCCCTTGGCCTGCACGCATTAAATTTGGAGTAAAACAATTCCTCTTTCCCTATACTTACTATGAAGATTTCCTGCTATCTTTGGAATATCTAAATTCATACAATTTTATTACATTACACATTTACACACGGGTTTTATCAAGTACTGTTATTTTCCTCGCTAGAGAGCTCCGATAATAAACGCGTCCGATTGCTGCTAAATTCAAAGTGCTATAGGGAGAACCGCGGCCTCCGACGCGCTATTTATAGGCATGCCTCCCCGCAATGCCCCGTCCGACCGGTACCGCCCGCCGCAAACGCAAATTTTAAATTTGTAATATCTCCGAAAATATTTGTTTAATTTACATGCTGTAAGGAACCATATTGATCTATATTAATTGCACACTGTATTAAAGGTACTTAATTCGATAAGGATTAATGCCGTATTGCTTAAAATAGCTTCGTAAATAAGCCATTTTTTCACGTAAAAAGTAAACAATAAAAATGGTTAATGTGGGTTATCCCTAAAAGATAAACATATACCATCGCGGACTTTTTTGTAGACCTTTTTATGGTGTACAATACTGTAGTACATTAATTTGATCTAACTCGTAGGGTTTAGGCAGCGTTTTGCTAAATTGCTAAATAAGCCCAAAAAATTACGACATCACGTTAGAAACCTCTAAAATTAGCAATGTTGCCTTAGTATATGATGCATGTATTATACATATAAACCTTCCTCTTGAATCACTCTATCTATTGGAAAAAACCGCATCAAAATCCGTTGCGTAGTTTTAAAGATTTAAGCGCACATAGGGATATAGGGACAGAAAAGGCGACTTTGTTTTATACTATGTAGTGATAAATTCTTCTTTTTGTTTGTTAAGTTTTCTTTTGACTTTGTTGTTATTCAGTAGTTCTAATATTTAAAATGGTCCTTTAAATTTATTTTCTTTTTGTTTCTTTGGGGTTGACTTTATAAACGGTTTGATCTATTTTGTATTGATACTGTTGAGGACTTGATAATTATGTTTATTAAATACTTTTTCTTTATTACTTTCTAGTTTTTCTGATTTGAAGTTTTGGTATATAAGTATTTAATTTTTTCTCGACGGTTTGCAACGTAATCTGTGCAAAGTGTGGTTACTAATATATAATTATATATATTTATTAGTACAAAATTATGAAAAATGTTGTCTGAGGAAAATCTGCTTAAAGTAAAGCATGATGATGCAATGCAATCTTTTCAAATGGGCTGAGGAAAATTATTTCTTGTAGTAGGACCTACTTTTAATGGAAAAATTAAAATAAATAGCTCTAGATTTTATCTGCAAAAAAATTAAAACAATAATAAATTGACTGTTGGAAGCAAAAGCGCCTGTGGCAAGTGTTTAATTTGTTATAAATAAGAACAAATTTTTATTCATATTTAATGACGACAATCGACATAGTCTGTAATAGGTACATAGTATTAATAAATATTGTATCTGATTTTTATCCTTATAATATGTATAATAATATGATTTTTATCCAATAAAACAAGTAAAGTAAAATACTTCAATAATACGAAACACTCCATAATCCGGCGATGCTCAAAACTATATCTGTCCGGATTTTGGAATATACTCATTTGTTTATCACATATCAGTCCTATTATCACATGAACAATCTTATACTTTGCAAAATGAAAAAAATTCTTACGTTACAATCCTATACGAATGAATATTATTATTAACATTTAAAAAAAGGAGGGGGATAACTCTCTATATAGCGCTGATTCTGTAGATTCTGTGTATCATTCATAATTTTTAAATTAAATTTAGGAATTTTTAATTAAGCTAAATTATTGTCTGTCGCCGTCTGAAAATTTTTATGATTATTAGGATTTTCATTTTGTTTTGATGAAAGTTGATGGAATTCATTGAGTTTCGTAATTTTCAAATTCTTGATCTTCGTTGTATGAATCAAATTTGTAGTAATTTTCAAAGGTTTGGTTTTCATTGAACATCTGGTCAAGGTTGTAATCTGGTTCAATATTTTTCTAATATCTATTTTTGTGATGTACGTAGTTTGTTTTGAATCTGTCGTGCTTCCTGATGACGTATCCATAGGTTCAGCTATTTGTACGATATACATTTACATATACATAGGTCGTTGAAATTGTCGTCCTCGAAAATTGGAGCTTTGTTAATATTTGTTGTTTACTCGTTGACATGAACTAGAAAAATATCGTTCAGCTGATAATATTAGTTGTTTGATTTGGATAAAATTTATTGGCCTTACGATTAATGGCCTCGTTAATCTCTTCATGACGTCACTAATTTATCTCTTGCAATTTTAAGTTTGCACTGTTGAATTATTTATTGAAATATACTTATATTACAAACGTAAAATAATGTTTTAAAAAGAATTATGTAAAAACATTTTGTGATTTACAGTGTAATATTCGTTTTTGCCCATGTACCACACAATCTTGGCGCGATATTGGACCAATATTGTGGCAATATTGTACATTGGTCCAATATTGGCAATCTACAGCCAATATTGGTGCAATATAGTTTTAACATTGAAGTGCAATATTGGTGTACTATTAATCCCAATATTGGTACAATATTGATTATCTATACTCAGGCAATATTTAAATGCAATATTGTAGTCTCAATATTGTAGTGCAATATTGGTTTACTATGTAATCCCAATATTGATTATTTATATTCAGACAATATTGAAATGCAATATTGGTTCAATATTCAGGCGCAATACGTTTGAGGTACCTACTAAATATTTCCTGTCATTTCTTAGTATTTGTACACTAATACTAATTTTACAAATATAATACAAAGTAGAAACATTAATATTTTGCAACGTGGAATTAATCCAAAAACAGAAGCAAACGAAAAAATTTTGGTAAAAATTGTAATCAAAAGCTGAAAAATAAAATAGGCAAAAAAAAGTGGTAACGTTGCAATAAATCGAATAGAGCTGTATATTGGTTCAGATCTTAAATACAACATTACAAATGAAATATCAAAAGTCCCTACCAATCCTACTTCTGCTAAAAAATTTATTTAAGGTCAAAGGTCATAAATATGGGTTTTTTGGATTTTCCTCGTAAACGGTAAGTATTATTGTAAAAATATGTCTAACAAAAGTTGTATATCATGCAATTCTCTACAAAAATTGTTTGTATACTTTTTTCTTCCAAATTACCTTTCTTGAGTTGCCTTCAGGTGTATCAGAAAGAGCTCTTCGGCCTCCATTGCACTGCAGTGGCTTCAAACAGGTCTTGTGCTACTTGCGAGACGTGCAGGTTGGCTTGTAGGAACGGGTAGGTTTTCTTCTCGAAGGGTGTACTTGTATACAAACTAAAATAAGGATTACTAACCACTTTTCAATATTTATAATATCGGAAACGTGTTTAGAACCCTAAAAACATCTAAAATGACACCTCACATGCTTATGCAGTATATTTCCAATAAGAATTAAAGATGGCATCGATTTTGCAAAATGGCCGCTAGCACAGACTATCACCCGAATTTTTTCAATTACTGGATAATTACCAACAATAGGTGAATCTCTGGTAAATGAATGACAGACAGAAGTATGCTCAGCGATTGTATTAATAATAATAGTAGAGGTTAGTATTGCAATGGAGTAAAACAAAGTTTTGAGTTTGCATTTTCCCATGGTCTACAAGTCTATAAAAAACGTTTAAGACAATTTTTAAATAATGTCCGGATATGCGTGTGTATGTGTGTCCATTGTTTTTATCCACGATTTTGGAAAACGCATGCTACGATTGACTTGAAATTTGGCATATTGGTTGAAAATCGCCCTTTAAAGAGTTTATTAGATTTTTCAAAATCCGTTAATTTTAACTAATATTTTGAACCATACAAAACTTCTAAGGCGCCATACTTCTTTCCATTACAATGGTTAAAATGAAAACAGTGTCAATCGAAAGAGATTTTATATCTGCGTGTAAAGATACCCAATACTTTTAATTTTCTCTTGAATTACTATTAAAATACTTAAATAAAATCATTTCATTTAAAGGAATATGAGCGGGTTTGGAAATAAAATAAATAAATAAATTTGGAATTGTGCGATGAATTAGGCACCAAAATTCAGCAATCCTTCATAAGTAATAGAGAATACTTAAAACAGCGGTTATGAGGAGAATAGTACTCAAAAGTGGTGATTATTTACAAAAATTATTTTTGATATGGCAAAACGTTTGCAGTGCGTGTTGAATCAATTAAATTTACCACAAAAGTACCAAATAACATCTTTAACACACATAATAAAAAGAATTAACATAGATACGTCATCAGGAGCAACGATAAATTCAAAACAAACTACACCTAAAAAATGGACATCAGTAAAATTATTCTACCAAAATAATGAACCGAATTACAACCTTGACCATTGTCAATGTAAACTAAACTTTTAAAAATTACGACAAATTCAATTCATACAACGAAGATCAAGAATTTAAAAATTACGAAACTCATGACAGAAAAATCCATTGACTTTCATCCTAACAATTATCGAAAGTTTTAGAAGGTATCGATTATGATCAACCAAACTTAGTCATAAAAACAGTTAACATCAATTTGACAAATTTATTTAAATTTTTGATTTTAGATTTTATATTCTTTAAATTTTATATTATGAATATGAGAGATCAATTTGTGTTTTTCATATTTTTTTGCAACATTTTGTTAAGCATAAACTTCCATTTTTAATGCAACAAATATAGATTATTTAATAATCGGTCAGGTTAGACAAATAAGTTTAAAAACCAGTTACCATTTTTAATCATTCTCAACAATAACAAATCCAAAAATTTAAATAGCATAGTTATTTTAGAATAAGAAAGAACTTATGTATAGATCACAAATTAGAATTAACACAGAAATAATTAATAATAATGTTTACAAAATTTGGAACATAGTTGAGTTGTTTACAGTTCGAGTTAACTGTAGATCTTGACAACATTGTAAAATAAATTTTATTTCTTTGGATAATCTATTGGAGTATACAAATCCGCAAAAGCAATCATGCCTCTGTGATTCCTGTGTTTTATTTGGTAAGAACTGATTCTACCACTCAAAACATCTAGGTGGTGTTTTTTAAGATTTTCCCACTCCCAGCGCTTGCAAAAAAGGTTGTACTCTGAATTTTGCTTGGGAGTCGGATCAATAACATTGTTTATGCAAAAACCTACAACGAGAGATGATATATGAAGCTAAAAAATTTACAGTGTCTGTCGATCATTAAACACTGAAGTAGTATGTAGAAGATCCGAACCTAAATCGACCTTCACCGAGTTGATAATAGGTGAAACCTATTTTATAATAAATTTAGTATATTAGAAAATATATTAAAATGGGTTGCCAAAAAATCCTGGACAGGGTATTTTTAATATTTTTAAAAATGATTTTTAATTAAATTTTGTAACATCAAGATAATAAGAAAATTTTATGCTGACTTAAAGTACAAGACGTATAGAATGTGCAGCCATTGGGTTGCCTATTTTTACTTGGACAAACTACTGGGTTGCCAGGTATAAACATGTATGTCAATACCAGTTACTTTCACTTGAATTGATAATAGAAAATTTTATATCAACGTAAACGTTGTTTTATTGCGAACACGTTGATATAGGGTTGCCTGCAAAAATTCGGTCCTAATAGGGGTTTACGAATTTTAAAGATTTTAATTTCGACGCGAGTGGAAATGTGTGACAGAGAGATCCGAAGTTAGTATACCGTGTATTAATAAAGGACACAACATTGCAGTCGCATGTGATGGGACTCCGAATATAAGACAGTGCGCATGCTCGGTATGTAAACTATAGAGGGTAGAGATACCTCTAACCTCCACATCTAAACAGTGCGCATTACTTTGGAGAAAACAAGTGTTATTCTGTATCGGTGTGATAAAAATGGCTAAAAGTGTTTTTGTGTGGCTCGGACGATTCTTTAACTGATTTTACTAATGAAACTTTTAAAATTGTTCGTTAAAGTTAGCTTTTCGTAAAAGAAAAACTTTAAATATCATGAAGTTGAACTTACTAAAGCAGTACTCGATTTTGTTGGTTATCACACCACGTGTTACAAAAAAGTAACTGTGTTACGAAGTAAATATAATGAAGAATTTGAAATTTTTTGTACAGAGCATTCAGTAAGTATAATATATGATTCTTTTAATTATTATCTAATAGAATTAGAAATTGCACAATTTTAAGGGTCAACCTCTTTTCGAATTTTTTTTTCAGTTTCTACCTTCTTTCAGTATTTATTATTTTTATAAAAATTTATATCATACGAGGTGAATGCGAAATTCCTGAAGAGTTATTTAATTTCATTCGAAATCTTGTTTATGGGCCTAACGTTTGCGAGGAAAATGCTCACTCAACTACAACGAAAATAACATCTATATGCAGTGACATAATATACGCTGTTACCAAGGGAAGGTGTAAGCCGGCAAAAAACTTGACTCTTGGACTGGCAATGAAATCTTTAACCAACTCTCGGCAAGTTATTACGATGCTTAACAGATATGGCCATTCAATTGGTTACAATTTAGCCGAAGAACTTGAAACTGAAATGACTTACACGTCAATCCAAAATAACGTGGTAATACCAACAGGCATCATAGCAACAAATGGACTCAGTACTCATGTTGCTTTCGATAATTTCGACCGCTTCGTCGACACCACTTCCGGGAAAGATACCATGCACGATACTGTTGGTATTATATACCAATTTACTAATGCTGTCAATTTTGATAATCTTGATGCTACAACTTCATCAGAACCAGAAATTAGTGTCAATGAACAAGGTCCGTTGCGTAAAAGACGTCGTTTTAATGAGATTTCACGGGAGATCAGACCATACTATTCCAAACCAAAAACACATTTACAGCTGCTTCCTGTAGATTCGTTTACTAACGTAATTGATGTATGTCAAGGTGCTACAGAAGTAGCAACGGATAAAGATTTGTTGTGGATAATGTCATTATCAAAATTGGATTCTGTTCCTATGTGGTTGGGTTACAATTGCTTGATATAAATCGAAATGGTTGAGCCCACCAATATTAACGTTGAAATAATAGATGGTTTTATTATTTGTACTCAATTGGAAACTCAATGCCACAAACATTTGAGAAAGTTGCAGAGTCAATACTCATAAAAATTTGTGCATCACAAGCTAAAGAAATCCATGTAATATTCGACCGATATTTGTCACCTTCAATCAAAGATTCCGAACGCCAAAGTCGAAAAGAGTTTGATATTCCATATAAAATCACAGGACCTCAACAAATCAGACCCAAAGATTTTGTGCAAAGCCTTAAAAATTATCGATTCAAAGATGCTTTGGTACACTTTTTGGCTGATTATTGGGAAAACAAAAATTTACTGCCAATAATCCAAAACAAAAAAATATTTTTAACTGTTGAACATCTGTGTTACTCGTACCAAGCTCAGGAAAATTGTATTATAAAATCCGAAGAAGTAGATTATACATGCTATCATGAAGAGGCGGATACGAGGATTGTTTTTCACGCTCATAAAGTAACACCAGGCTCCAGAATTCTAATAAAAGCTTCTGATACTGATGTTCTCGTAATTTTACTTGGAAATATGCACAAATTGTCGGAGTCTACAATTTTTCTAGCTACTTCAGCGACTAAGAAGCAATCGAACCACCTTGATTGCATTAACTGCATCGATTTAGCATTAAAGTTGGGACTCAAATTATGTAAAAGTCTACCTGCTTTTCATGCATTCACAGGTTGTGATTACACCGCGGCATTTTATAATAAAGGAAAAATCAGACCATTTCAAATATTGTCTAAAAATGAAACTTATCAAACTATTTTTGCGTCATTAACTGATGAAGCTGATATTTTCATTAATGAAAAAATGAATGCTGTTCACGAGTTTACAGCAAAAATGTATGGCGTGAATCACTGCAAGGCAGTTAATGATGCGAGAATTCGTATTTTTATGAAGAAGTACGGCGCAAAAGAAGACAGCGAACAATTTTTAAAGAAGGTTAAAAGTTTTGACTCCAACTTTATACCGCCATGTTGGATTTCCCTATTACAAAAAATTTTAAGAACAATATATGTAAATTCTATGTGGCTTAATGCAACTGATTCTACATGTGCGAAGTTAAACCCTGAAAACTACGGTTGGCATTTGGATAATTTTTTAAAACCAACAGGTTTTATCGGAGATCAAACTCCTTTAAAAATCCAGGACATTGTCGAAATGGAAGATAATGAGGAAGAATCGCATGAATCAGATGAATTCGAGAGTCAAAATTATACTTCGGATGAATCGGATATTGAATAGACAATATTTATTAGACAATAATTTCTAAACGTAATACAAGATCTTTAGTCTGTCTTTTTGTTATTTTTAATTTGAATTTTCGGCTGTCCACTTTGTTTCTCTTAAATTTTTACCACACAGAGTAAAAGATTTCAAAGTAAGTAATTGATATATTTGTATATTTATTTAATTAAGGTTATATTGTTTAATATTTTAGTATTATATTAAATACATTACATGCGACTGCAATGTTGTCCTTTATTATTACACGGTATACTAACTTCGGATCTCTCTGTCACACATTTCCACTCGCGTCGAAATTAAAATCTTTAAAATTCGTAAACCCCTATTAGGACCGAATTTTTTGCAGGCAACCCTATATCAACGTGTTCGCAATAAAACAACGTTTACGTTGATATAAAAATTTTTCTATTATCAATTCAAGTGAAAGTAACTGGCATTGACATACATGTTTATACCTGGCAACCCAGTAGTTTGTCCAAGTAAAAAATAGGCAACCCAATGGCTGCACATTCTATACGTCTTGTACTTTAAGTCAGCATAAAAATTTTCTTATTATCTTGATGTTACAAAATTTAATTAAAAATCATTTTTTAAAAAAATATTAAAAATACCCTGTCCAGGATTTTTTTTGGCAACCCAATTTTAATATATTTTCTAATATACTAAATTTATTATAAAATAGGTTTCACTCTATTATCAACTCGGTGAAGGTCGATTTAGGTTCGGATCTTAGACGTACTTAGAGCCACTGATAGTACAATCAGAAGTGCTCAATAATGTTTAGACGTAAAATGGGAGACATTTTAAATACTCGTGACATTGTCTAAACCGGTAGCAAGATTTTCAATGATCTTCTTTTTTCTTCTTCTTACGCGAGATCTACAACCTGTGTTTTCCAGCAGCAACCCTGGATAAGTTCCGAAGTCACTGCTAGTACTCTGAGCATATTATTTGTTTTTTGTTTTACATCTGAAGTAGTTTGCTAGGCAGGACTCAGATGTGCCTGTTATCCTATTTTTATATTGTTAATGATGGGAATTCATTAACATAGGAGGACCACTGTCTTTGCGTGCCTTCCAAAGCACGATAATAAAATTTAAATTTAATAAATTTAATCATATATTACTTAAAAGGTGGAAATAATATAAGTAATAATTTTTCCTACATAGTTGCCTTTGAGGGAGATACACCGATTATAGCGATTTTCCAACTTTTCGATACCATTTTTGTAATACAATTTACTTTTAACCTCAAAATAGGCCTCTGTTTTGGAGATTAGTTCTTCGTTGATGCCAAATTTCTATGCAGCGAGAATTCTCTTGAGGTCTTAGAAACAGAAAATAGTCGTTGGGAGCTAAATCTGGAGAATTCCAGATCAGTATTCAGTAAGTCAAAGTTTATTCTAGCGTGCGTGAAGTTGGACCCCATTTGTTAAATTTTTGACTGTTGATGGTTGTACCAACTTGTGCCGATCGAAAAAAGATTCAATTATTCGTTTTGGCTTAAAAATCGTTTCTTAAGTTAGTCCCCGTTTTTGAAAACATAGAAATTTTTTTGCAGCCCTAAAAGTGCTAGTTGTTCTAAACAATGTGCTAAAATTTTAGTTTAATAGGATTAACCGATTTCTTAAAACACAAAAACGATTTGAAGTCAGCCCCATTTTTGGAAAATTAAATTTTATTATTGTGCTAAATTGTAATGTGCGTGAAGTTGACCGTGCCATTTTTTAAAAATAAAACTTGTGCTGAGTTGTATTCGATTTGTGCTGCCTCGTGTCGTAAATAAAAATTGTATTTTGAAAATAAAATTTTATGACCAAAATGTATTTTATCGATGGAAGTTGGCCAGCTATTTGGTAATTTTACTCTAATCATATTTTAAATTTTTAAAAACTTTTTAATGAACCTCTTAATTTTTGCGATTTAGGTAAAAGTTTTAAGGGGAACAGAAAATTGGGTGCTGGAGGAAATGATGGACGCCAGAACAGGCTTAACCCTAATCTAAGAACTTTGAAGAAAAGAAGAAGAAGGTAAAAGCAATCGTTTTCTAAATCTGCTTATAGAAGTTATTATTGTAAAACAATGTAAAATGCATACCTCTGTTAGATTTGTCCGACTAAATTACTTTTGACCAATCCTCCACAATCAAGTTTCTATATTTTTAGCGAAATTAAGCCTCTATTTAATTTGTCTCTCGTTCAAATAACAATTTTTAAGAACATTCTTTGTAAAATACGATCCTGTCTAAGGGTTGTTACTCGTTTTCTACCATTTTTTGCCTATTTGGTACGGAGCCAGTCTGCCTGTCGTTTAAGATCCGTTTGCACTGCACATTTTGAACACTTAAGCCTTTTGGCAAAGACGATCAGAATAAATTTTTTGGGAACGGTCAAAAACCCGAATTCGGATATTCATGATTTTTGAAGTCAATTATGAAAGAGGACATCGTTTTCTACACATTAAAAAAATTGCGGTTGACCTACAAATTTTGGAAAAAAATGACATTAAAAATTCAAAATCGGCTGTGATTGCGTTAATCAAAACTGACCTTCCGCAGCCTACGCTCCGCTCCGCTTCGGCCGCTACAGGCCGTTTTGAAAACGCTTTACTCATTAAAAATATCCCCTAGACCGGTCCTACTCGAAAAATTGGGGATGTTAACCCGACAGATAGCAGGGAGCGATTGCAGTAAGTCGGTGTACACAATGCATAAAATTATTATGTAATATTGCGCAATAATTTTTAGCTTTTTGATTTTTGATCTCCATAGTTCTTAGAATTGAATTACTAGATTATTTATCCAAAAATTCAGTAATTTTGCGAAAAGAGAACAAATATTTGTCTAGGGTCTTGTGGGTCACACGACATACTTTTCTATATTTTTCTTAAAATATACTTTTGATTTCAAATAATTGCTTTAAAGTCAAATAAATTTCTGTGTATTAGGTATTAAATGAATCGATATACATTTTCCCATAATTATTTACATTTTAAAATTTAATTAGAAATTCAAGTTCAACTGAAGAGTAGCATACGCATGAAGTATAATTGTGCATATATATGTATAGTTTAATGGACTAAATAAATAAGTGTGAAAAAATTCCTTAGTTTATTGTCTCAAATTTATTTAAAGTTCTTAATAACTTGTAATATTTGCAAAATTTAATACTTAAATAATGCTTTCACAAGTTATTAAACAATTATTATACTAAATTAATATAAAACAAAACAATAAATGAAATTTTATTTATATTAATTTTAATATTAATTTTACAGGTTTAAGCTAACAATTTTACAATTTCATATAATACTTAATTTATATGGTGAATAAAATATTTTAAAAGATTACAAGTTTATGAAATTTGAAAATTTTTACATTTTACAACTTACATTTTAGTTTAGCACCCCGTTGCGCATAAGTGATTTTGTCTTTTCAAGAACTCATCAGCTAAAATTAGTTAGCTAAACTTGTAAAAAATTTCAAATTTCATTAAACTTGTAATTTTTTAAAATATTTTATTCAACATATAATTTCACAAGTTAATAAACATTTTCAATTACTTAATTTATACAAAATTATAATCTAAAACAATATTGTAACTAGAATCTCCTAACATCTCCTGACGTTGTATCGTCGAATCCCTGAAAATCGTTTAATAATAATATGTAAATCATTTTTGATAAAAAATGTGTAAATTTTGATAAAAAGCAAAATCAATAAAATTATGGTTGTTATATCAAAGCAAAACTTAAGCACAACTCTATAGACTTAGAATTTTGTTAAAAATACTATCAAAGTTGGAAAATAATTCTATTTTTGTATAAAATAAAATTTTCCGTAGTTATTCAAAATAAGTGGATTATCCTATGTTAAATCTAGCGTGCAAAATATACTTAAAATATTTATTTTGTTGTTATTGTACCAATACTATGAAATGACAGGAAATATTTCGTAGGTACCTCAAACTTAAAAAAATATCACACTGTAAATCATAAAAATATTTCTTTATAAGATTTTTTTTTAATATTATTTTACGTTTTGCCAGTTTAAATAAATAATTCAACAGTGCAAATTCAAAATTAAAAGAGATAAATTAGTGACGTCATGAAGAATTAACGAGATCGTTTTACATACACAAGTTTCATTAACAAAAAATATTTTTTGACATTTAGTAATAAGATATCAAGTAGATCGGTAAAGTGTTTCGTAAAAATGTCAAATAATTAATTCATTCTTGACATCTTGGTTAATAAATACTCCTACAATTTTTCCATAATTACATTTTATAATTCAATTGTCAAACTATATAATGAGCTAATTAAATAAGTGTGGAAGAAATTCACTAATAAGCAAATTTAATTAAAATTTCACTAAACTTGTAATAAATATCAATGTCTATGAGTTATTTTACGTAAAATCTTTGATTTGATTTGAAATTTGATTAAGTAGTCGTTTTATAATTTTTTCAAAAGAAGAAAAATACGTCGGAAATGATATCCAAAAAATTGATATCAAAATGATTTAAATAAAAGTTACATTAAATTAAAAATTGAGAAAGTTGTAAAATTGTCGAAAATCTGAAAAAATTTCAAATATCTTGAAAACAGTTGGTTATACAAAAATTTTAACTGTGCAAAATGTTTATTGTTAAATTATTATTTGTTTATTTATATTATTTGTTTATTTGTTAATTATTGTTAATTATTTATTTAATGATCTGTTTTCTTCAAATATTTAGATCGCCATCGACTATCGGTAGATTTTGGGATTTTTAAGAAAAATGCCAGTTGGGTTAAAAATTATTTATTAAATTAACAATTACATGATCGAGCGGCATATAGTTATAACATCTGAGAATAAACTAAGACTAACAACTTACAACTGGCAACTAACTACATTTGCAAAAATACGCATTTTTATCGACGTCAACCAAAAATTACGTGATCAGAGTTTTTAGGGTTGTTACCTTTTAAACATCCATTTTAATAATATGATTTAGGCGTGCCCCATCAGCAAATAATTTGGTTGCAGTTCTATGTAATCTACAGGTATAATATCACGTTTAAAGAAAGATGGGAGGACTTAGGAGCTTACCCTTAAATATTATAAATTATAAATAGTTTACGAGTATTAACTTGTGAATTTATATGTTGAATAAACATTTTTTAAATCTTTACGAGCTAAGCGAAATTTTAAAATTTTCCAACTTACATTTCTAGTATAAAATACCGTTGTGCAATGTTGTGCAATGTTGAAAATGGATTAAAACCATTAAAATTAAATTAAAACTATAACTTATGATTAAATCATTTTGGTCAATTTTTTTGAACAACATTTCCGGTGTAGTTTTTTCTCTTCTTTTCGAAAAAATGTGACATTGAAAAATCTTTAATGTTGTCAATCTTCAAAAAATAATCAGTAATTACTTGTTAGCTACAATCACTGCAAGTTACTTTCAAAAAAGTTTTGTGTATATATAAATATAAATAAATATATAGAAACCAGTGATTATTTTAAATCATTCTCGACAATAACAAATACAAAAAATTTAATTATTCCAAAAAAAAAAGAAGTATAGTCATTTTAGCATAAGAAAGAACTTATAGATCACAAATTAGGAATTAACGCAGAAACATTTTATAATAATTTTTACAAAAATTTGCGACGTAGTCAGATTATTTACAGTTCAGGTTAACTGTAGATCTTCACAACATTGCAAAATAAATTTTATTTCTTTGGATAATCTATTGGAGTATACAATTCCGCAAAAGCATGGATTAGTGCTATTGGGTGATTTAAATATAGCAATTCCACGTCAGTTTTAAATTTTCCATTGGGAATAAGCGGAGGCATATGAGCTTCATCAACAACATAATTGCATGCATGATAAACTACGCCCTACAAAAAGTAACTGTTAACAGAAATAATATCGTAATATAGAAAAGATTTTTAAAACCTTAAGAAAATAAAAGTTCGTTATGTTACCACAGTTTCTTATTTTTAATATTCCTGCGACATTGGCTTGAAACGCTTTATTCAAATTAACTTGAAAACGAATTGGAAAGTGGCGATACTCGTTACTGAGGAACTTGTACGTTTGAACTACCGCCTAAAATTGTATGTTCTTTATTATTTCATTTTGATCCCAAAGTGTGGAATATTTTGTTTTTTCGCAAAATTTTTTATTTTGAAACGCGAATCGTTGATCAAAAGCGTATGGTTCAAACTTTACCTCCACTTTATCAAGTAAATCCATTTTACACTTTGCAGTTATATTTATTGCTGGGGTAGTTCTATTATATTTGAATGTTACGATATCCAACCTCTCGAAATAATTTTTATCAACATTAACCACTTGCGTTCGAACGTCCCTGATTTTATAAATATTTTGATGAAACTAAAATAACAAACTAAAATATTCATAAACATGTAGAAAATATTACCTTTGATAATAAACCACCATTATTGCAAAAGGAACCCTTGATTAGGAAAATTAATAAAAATAACAAATTTATTTGTTTCATTCTGCTACTAATACGAACTCTCTATAATATTTCAAACGAATGAAAAAATAAAAATAAAGTATATACATTAACATAATAATATACACAGTACACATGATATAATGAACAAAATTATGATGATATGTGATAATTATTATTATTATTATGTACACTAGGAAATATACTATATACTATAGTAGATATTCATAACCATCTTCATTTAGTATTTCCGATACAAATGATGAGGTCTATTACAGTGTTCTGGAAGACAGCATTAGATTCATTCCCAGTTTCAGAATATTAAAGTTGATCAAACAAAAATACTGAAAACTTTTTATTACTTTGATTTTTTTTTTAGAAAATTCATATGATTTACACCTTAAAGACACAAAATAAATATTTGCAAACTATATTTACTATCGGAGGGGGTCTACCGCCGCCTTAAAATTGCTCTATGAGGCGAATTAATTATTAAATATTTTAAATATTTTTTTAAAACTTATCTTTTGATCCTCCTTGTAGATAGAGTAGATTTCCAAAAGACGTGATTGGTATCCAAAGGACTCTCTAAGAAATATTAACAAAACTCAAACACGAAGCGGGAAAATGATTACAAATTAATCTAAGATTAAAACTTAGTAATGAAGACGCTGTGTTAATTAATAAACCCTGAGATTAATTTACAGTAATTAACCGGATTAAACAGAGAAGATCTTTGCTTTTAGTACGACGAGCATAATTTCACTGATTTTGCTGTTTTGCTTTTTCGTCAAAATAATTAAAAATTAAGGACTTTTGAACTGAATTAATAAGTTTTGATAAAAATTGTTGCAAAAGTTTAAATGTTTTAACGTTTAAAAAACGAACCGCTACAGTCGTACCTGGGTTAAAAGTTTCAATAATAATATCCAAGGTTTTCAAATAATTTTTATCGAAAGTTATTAATTCAACATCGGAAGTATTTAATTTGGTAATTATTTTGATAAAAAAGCAAAATCAGTGAAATTATGCTTGGCGTACTGAAAGCAAAGACCTAGGCCCTCTGAAAACTCAGATGATTGTCCCAACTAAAAAAAATTCCATTCAACCCAAAAAAAATAAAATTTATTTTTGTAAAAAATATAATTTTACGTAGTAATTTTAAAATAAATGGTTTAAGTTAAGTTTAGCGTGTCAAATATACTTAAAATATTTATTTTGTTGTTATTGTACAAATACTATCAACTGACAGGAAATATTTAGTAAGTACTTCAAACTTAAAAAAATATCATACTGTAAATCACAAAAATATTTGATATAATTTTCTCTAGTTACTAAAATTACTGAACACAACGCTTTCTATAAAATCGTTGAATAATGGAAATTCTATAACATTGAGTCTGTTTGCACACAAGTTTTAATCTTTAAAAACAATTTTCCCACAAAATTAGATAAATACATGTTATCCATACGTTACATTTTAAAATTCAGTTGTCAATCAAAATTTTTCAAAATGCCTTTTGGATTGGGAAATGCTTCAGGTTTGTTCCAGCGTCTAATAATTAAAGTACTAGGCCCCTTAGGAAAAATTTTGAACCACTGACCCGGTTGATAAAGAAAATACTTTATGGTTTTGGGGAAATGAAGAATTTTGTTAAGTTTAAGCGGTGTTATTCACGATTTTATTAAACTTAGCAAACTTGTCATTTATAGGTCAAATTAGTTATATTGCTTATAAGCAATTTCATCTTTAATAGCACTGAATAAACCTACAATAAATTCCATGATGTTTCCAAACACGTGAAATTCAAATTTTTCAAATAAAAATAATTTTTCAAATCAAAACAGGTAAACGATATTTTCCAAGTTCGATTCAACGAGTAAACAAATATTATCAGCAAAGTATAATTTCCGAGGACGACAATTTCAACGACCTATGCCACCAGTTGAACCCATCGATACGTCATCAGAAGCACTAGAAATTCAAAACAAACTATAACACAAAAAGGACATTAGAAAAATCATTGAACCAGATTACAACCTTGACCAAATGTTCAATAAAAACCAAACTTTTAAAAATTATAACAAATTCGATTCACACAGTGAAAATCAAGAATTTGAAAATTACGAAAAATCAATCAACTTTCATCAGAATCAATTGAAAATGCATATTATCGAAGTTTTCGAAAGGTATCGATTACGAACAACCAAACTTAGCCATAAAAATAGTTGACGTCAATACAGCGACAGATAATAATTTAGCTTAATTAAAAATTCCTTTTAATTTTAAAATTATGTTTAATATGTGCATGATCTAGAGGATCTGTATTTTATTCAAAGATATGCTATCAATTGAATTTCCAAATGATAGTCAAAATTCCATTAAAATAAAAAACCAAAATGAAATACTTACCTACCGAAAATTGAAAACTGAGTTGAAATTTCATTGATAATTTGTCCGAAATAACTTAAAATTATATGATTTTTAGCACCAATAGAAGTTGAACCATTTACTGAAGAGTGAAATATAGTAAACAATATCAACCATTAAAAATTAACAATAACACGGACTACAATACAAAATTTTCAAAAATTTGATGTAAATTATAATTAATTTTTGAACTACAACTAAAAAAACTTAGAACTACAACTCAAGATAAAGAAAACATTAAAAATTTTACATGGAGTGAAAGGGAAAACATTTTCGAAGAAAAATAAAAGAAGAATCATTTAATAAAGAAATTACTCAAAAGTAAGATCAAATAGTAACGATACAACAAAACTTAAAATACATAAAAAGAAAATTGAGAAAATGATAATCTGAAAAGGACATTAAACATAAATTGATTTCGATCCACCTAAATCGAAATACAAAACCACCTTTCCAAATGAGAAAGAAGGAAAACCAAGTTTTAATTTCAAAAGGAAATTAAAACTGTACTTATACCCTAAAATTAAAAATGCAAGGCTCTGTCAAAATCCAGTGGAACATATCAAATTGAAAAAGGAAAAACATATTTCTTAGAACCATATGAGATGGAAAAGAACATTGAAAACAATCAAAGAATCAATTGATAATAAAAATTATTTCCTTGAGAAAATTTTCGGTACAAACTATCAAGTTAAGTATTAAAATTCTTACATTTGTCAAAATATTAAATTTTTAAATTTTTTCCAAATTTATTAACATTATACAGCATGTTACCCACAAGAACCCGGACAAACATGTTTTTCTTTTTTCGCGAAAATCACTAAATTTTTCTAAAACTAATCTAGTAATCCGATTCTAAGAACTATGGAGATCAGAAAACAAAGAGCAAAAATTAATCAATCAGTTTGTCAGTTACAAAATGTCAAAAGGCGCGCCGCAATTTAATTGTTATTTAAAGCTGGAAATCGTCAATGTGAAATAGTTCGAATGCTTAAAATTTCGAAACAAACCGAGGAGAAAAAAGTTCTGCCAATACTCGCCGGAATCGCAATATCATCAAACTTCGGATTGAAAGAAATTTGAGACTGTCGATGTGTTTTATAATCAGAAAATATTTTAGATTGTGAGATAAGGTGTGGGAGTACGAAAGTAAAGTGTTTTTGAAACCTGCAAAGCAAAGAAAAAGAGTAATTTCATTATTCTATGCGCTGATTTTTGATTTAAAGGTTAGAGAGATAAGAAAGTGAAATTCGCTAATATTGTAGTTTCCTTTTCAGTAGAGCTGTGTGGTAGGTTTTTCACCTTATAGGGTAGACCCAGATGATAAGGCCCAAAACGCGAGCAGCGATTATGCTATCATACGAATATCTGAACGAATCCGATAGCGAAGAATCAACAGCAGAAGAAAGCGCAAAAAGTGACAGGCCAAATCCGAAATTTTCCGTAGGAGCAAAAGATAGCTAGATCACCAGTAAAAATATTGAAAACAGCGGGGACGAAATGGAGGCTTTGCAAAATATGATGAATCAACTTTGAATGAAGTAAAGGAAATAAGATTAGTACAACAAGTGTACGAAAAGAAATCAAAACTCATAAAGAGGAAAATAAAACCTAAAAGAAAGAGTGGAAACACTCGAAAACAAGTTACTACAGATAGAAAGAAAGGAAAATGAAATAATATACTAGTGAAGAGAGTATCGAGGTGATCGAACCAAAGAGTATCAAACCACCCCCCATATTCGTTCCGTATGTGCAGGACGTTCGCCCCCTAGAAGCTATCTTGGACACAGCTGCCAAAAACGAGTATACCATAAAAGTCTCTGGGAGAGACAACATCAAAATTCAACCATATAGTAGTGAAAAGTACACTGCAATATTAAAGGCATTAAACCTCAAGAAAGTTGAAAACCACACGTTTCAACTTAAAGAAAAACGAAACTTTCGAGTTGTTGTAAAAGGTATCCATTTTTCAATTGAATTAGATAGAATTAGTCAAGACATTGAGGCACAAGGTTATACAGTTGCACGCATTACTAATATGGTGAAAAATTCAACAACAAAAATTCCCTTATCGATGCACCTCGTTGAACTAGCACCTAACGATAACAACCAAAACATTTACAACATTAATAAATTAGTAAACACAGTTGTTACAGTTGAACCACCCCATCCGAAGAGAGAAATAGTACAATGCGCAAGATGCCAGCGATACGGCCATACTAAAGCCTACTGCTCACGACAACCTAGATGTGTGAAATGCAACAACAACCACTGGACCAAAACATGCACAAAAGCAGAAACCATAAATCCAACTTGCGTACTTTGCGGTGGCGAGCATCCTGCTAACTACAAAGGCTGCATGTATATCAGGAAATCCAACAAAGAAAATTCCCTACTCTGAGGCACAAACAACCTACACCCAAAATAAATAAAACCTCCAACGCACCACCACCATCTTTTAATGCTAAAAATTTTCCCCCAATTAGAAACCGACAGTTTCAACCACAGGATCCTGCAGAAACAATAAACCCACGCGAACAAAGCACGCCACTGAACAATACACCTAATTTTGCAAGTGCATTGAGGGGAAATGTTCAACAAAATCAACATTTCGACAACGGTCATACAAATCACGAAAACCAAAATGAAAGCAAGATAATGCAAATGCTATCGAAAATGCTGGATCGAATGGACGATAACATGAAGAGAATTGATAAATTAATCGATCTCTTGGTAAACATCTTGTCCAGGAACCACTAATGGGTACTCCAATTAAATTAGCAATATGGAACGCTAATGGCTTGTCACAGCATGGGCAAGAGTTAATATTATTTTTAAAAAACCACAACATCGATATAGCTCTCATCTCGGAAACACATTTCACTGACCGTAGCTTTATGAGAATCCCAAGATACTCCATCTATCATACAAAACACCCAGACGGAACTGCCCATGGTGGTACCGCTGTCATCATAAAAACAACTTTCAAACACTTCGAGGTTCAAAAATTCCAAGAACGTTACCTGCAAGCGACAGGTGTTGTAGTGGAAACATGGAGTGGTCCCATAACATTTGCTGCAATTTACTGCCCTTCAAGGTTCAACATCAAAGAAGAGCAATTCTTGAAGTTTTTTGAATCACTGGGGAATAGATTTGTCTCGGGGGGAGACTACAACGCAAAACACATGGAATGGGGATCACGACTTGCTAATCCTCGAGGAAGAACATTACTAAAGGTAATCAACAACAACAACTTTAGACATGTGTCAACTGATCAACCTACATATTGGCCCACCGATAGGAATAAATTGCCGGACGTCATCGATTTCTGTGTGATAAAAGGTATTTCCACTAATTATGTGCATGCTCAATCTTGTTTAGATTTGTCATCCCGATCACTCGCCAATTTTAATGACACTGCACTCAAGACTATTACAAAAACAAAGCCCAGCGCATTTGTACAATAAGCAAACTGATTGGGAATATTTTAAATCTATAGTTGATGAAAACATTGTCACCAATATTCCACTGAAAACCGAGCACGACATAGCTGACGCGGTGGAACATTTAAACAGCACTATCCAGAGCGCTGCGTGGAACTCCACCCCCTGATTTGAAATATTTTGATAACGACGATACATACTCCACCGCTATAAGAAAGGCAATCGCGGAAAAGAGAAAACTCAGGAGAACCTGGCAAAACACAAGACATCCACATGATAAAAACAGGCTAAATCAAACAACAAGGAAGCTGAAGAACATGCTACAAAATAGAAAAAATGAAGCAATTAATGACTACCTAACACATCTTACGCCTACGGAAGCCACAGACTACTCGCTGTGGAAGGCAACAAGGAAACTAAAGCAAACATCCGTATCTGTTCCCCCAATACGAACACCAAATAGAGGCTGGGCTAGAAGCAATCGAGAAAAAGCAGACACTTTCGCAAAACACCTAGCGGAGGTGTTCCAACCATTCCCCTGCTGAAGAATCGGAAACCGAGGAAGAGATTAACCAACTATTACAAGCTCCATATCAGCTAGACCTTCCAGTCAAGCCGTTCAAAATTAAAGAAGTAACCGCTACAATACTTAACACAAATCCCAGAAAACACCAGGCTATGACCTTATCACTGGCAAAATTTTACACCAACTTCCTGAAAAATGCTTACGTTTAATAACATTCCTGTTCAATGCGATCCTTCGTCTGGAGATTGTGCCCCCCCAATGGAAGGTAGCACAAATTATCCTTATCCACAAGGCAGGAAAGCCACCAGAAGAGACAACTTCATATCGTCCTATTAGCCTTCTCCCAGTTCTTTCAAAGGTGTTTGAAAAACTACTTCTACAAAGACTACAGCCACACCTATTGAGGGAAAAGGTAATACCAAAACATCAGTTTGGTTTCAGGAAGCAACACGCCACCATCGAGCAGGTCCACCGAGTCGTCAACATCATAAATGAAGATCTAGAAAAGAAAAGATATTGTACCATAGATTTTAGTACTTTTACTTTAGTACTTAGTACTTTAGTACTTTTTAGATATCACACAAGCCTTCGATAAGGTGTGGCACACTGGGTTGTTATATAAAATAAGATCAAGATTACCTCATCCATATTATTCAATTATGAAATCATACCTTCTTGATAGATTATACCATGTGAAATTTCAAAACGAGTTCTCCGATTTCTATCCAATTAAGTCGGGAGTTCCGCAGGGAAGCGTTCTGGGTCCAACTTTGTATCTTTTGTACACATCCGATTTGCCAACCACCACCGAGACGAGTATAGCAACATATGCGGACGATACCGCAATTATGGCCTCACACTGCAATCCAATCCAAGCAACATCCTACCTACAAGCTCACCTTCTAAAAGTTCAAGACTGGTTAAAGAAATGGCGAATTCGAGCCAGTAACTCTGAACAGTCAAATGCTACCTCAAGCCGAAGTAGCCAGATACCTTGGCATGCATCTCGATCGTAGGCTCACATGGAAACACCAATATGGTCAAAAGGAAACAATTGGGAATGAAACTCAGTAAGATGTATTGGATGATTGGACCAAAATTTCCGCTAACTCTAGAAAATAAGATCTTATTATACAAAACCATCTTGAGACCAATCTGGTCATATGGAATTCAACTTTGGGGCACAGCAAGTAATTCCAACGTAGAAATACCAAAATTTCCGCTAACTCTAGAAAATAAGATCTTATTATCCCCAAAACGCATTTCCTTGGGGTAGTACCAAATTCGAAAGTTGAGTTCACAACGATCTGGAAGTCGCTAGTGTCAAGAGTGAAATCAAAAGATTTAGCGAAAATATCAAGACAGAATAAGTGTACACCCAAATAGTCTAGCAGTGCGCTTGTTAGACGTCGGCAACTACACGCGACGGTTGAAGCGATTTAAACCTATCGACCTAGGACACAGATTTAGCACCGGGAGTGATGGATATAGGTTATTTCAAGCACCATGCAAGTTTATACCACACCAACAAAGTGTACAACTACAATTCAATAACGTTGTAAACTAGTAAAATAATGGAGGGATACATTGGGTATTCCTTTATCATGTCAAATGTTGTCAAACTATTTACTGAATGTTACTTATATGTAGCAATTGTAAATAATATAAATGGAGATTAAAAAGAGAGTGAATTAAAAGAACAAAAAGAAGATATATTTTAAAACAGATTGATTTGAATCAATAAAAATTTTGCTAACGACGGTTTTATAAACTATTATGGAAAAAAAACGGTAAAAATAATACGCGATGAACCTAAATCAACCAAATTAATGGGCACGAAAAAATATTTTAGTGACCATTGAAGACTAAAAGTCAGCAATTAAGAAATCGTCAAACAGATTAGAAAACAAGAAAAATACAAATTAAATTATTAACACGCTGGATGAACAACGATAATAATTAATAAGCATAGAACCTAATATAAAAAAACAGATCACTTCCCTATTAATACGTAACTTTACCGTACATCATTTTGCCCGGATTCACCGATTGGAACAAATTTTGTGTTGAACACTTTAACATTGAGCAGTGACTATTTTTTACACCCCATGTTACATTTTTATCACTTAGATTCTAGTGCCAATCGACACTCGAGCAAGAGTATCAGAACTAGTCTAGGCACGAAAACAAGACGACAAAAAGGCAAAGAAATGACAAACGATAATGGTTTAGCAAATGGAATTATGATAAATAAGAATTACAAAAGAAAGGAGAACAAAATAAATTAAATCTTGTTGGTAGCAACGTGAAATGTAAGAGAAACCATGTATGACTCATTTTGAATTACATTTCGCGGTGAGTTGGCCAGCGCGCAGCGGCCAGTTGAGCTTGGCAGCGACTTGGTCTCGAGAGGGTTTGGTGACTCTATTTTGGAGTTCTCTGTCACTCTACCTCGGTGGTTTGCCATTGCCTATCGAGAAGATGATCAGATATTTTCTGATTTTGTCAAGCCGCAACCGTCTTCTAGTCAATAGTTACTTGCCAGCTAAAATCACTCTAAGTTGCTCTCAGTTTTGTTTTTTGAATTTCGTTTTTTTTATATAGCAATTCACCTCCCGCAAAATTACTTGCATTTATGAAAATTGGTGGGGGCATAGTATGCTTATTTTGTAGGGGGCTGAATCCACATTCTTGTCTTTAAGATCACTTACCCAGCAACCATCGAAAAAGGAAGTTGAAGAACAGTATGAACAATGGAATAAAACAATAATCGATCAGATTAAATAAATAAATATTTTTAAAAACTCAGCAACAATAATAAATACGAAAATTTAAATCAGTTGTAGAGCAGTTGTGTGGAGGCAGTTGTGGTTTTGTTATATTTAAATGTTTGGATTTCGAATATATCGAAATAATTTTTATCATAACTTATCACTTCCGTTTGAACATCCCTGATTTTATAAACTCTCTGATGAAACTAAAATATACCAAAATATAATAGTCATAAAAATGGAAAAAACCTAAACCTTCGATAATAAACCACCATTGATTCAGCTTTTGCACATTTAAAACCACTTTCCGGAACAAATTTTATATTTTGTTGTTGTAGTAAAGATTTTGACGTTGAACTTCCATGAGACTTACCCCATTCATCTGATATTTTCTATTTTAAGGTTGCCGTGTGTAATTATTGTTGTTCTTAAAGTGAGATTAAGAGAACCTACGCGCAATTAGAGGAATATGTAGGTGGTGGATTCGAATTCGTCGGGTAGATGATTTGAAGATTAAGGTGAAGAGGTAGTAAGAACTTCAAAGCAATAAAAATAAATAGAAACGTGAAAAAACCTAATTAAATAGTTTAAAATTAAATTTTACCGGAATTTAATTCTTCTCTACTTAATTTGTATGTCAGAAGATAAGGGTATTTTTGGTTTTTCTTCTTGTTATTTAATATACGGGTGTTCATTTTAAAACTTCCAGCAATTAATATCTCAAACACCAAAAGTCAGATGAAAAAATGTTTCGAACAAAAGTTGTATGATAGCGGGGGACAGAATATGGCATAATTGTTTTCTTAATTTATTGACCTTTTCAAGGTCATTTTAAGATCAACTTTGGTTTTTAAATGGAACCTTAATTTCGTTAACAGATTCATATTTTTCATGAAAAATAAACAACTTTTGTAGGAAAATTCTTTTATCCCACATTAGGATTTTCGAGTAAGATGCGTTAAAGCAAAATAAAAACATTTTAATAAACTGCAGCTGATTATATCAAAATTTTTTTTAAAGTTAGAAGGCTGTTATAGCTTTTGTTATTATTCAACTCGAATAATTTTAAGACAATGAAAACAAAACACTGTCAAAACAAATAAATTGACATTAGTTTCTTCAACTATTGTTAGTTTTGTGATTTTCAGTGAGTTTTATTTTCCAGTTCGCTTTAGATCTGATAAAAGTTTGCAATTAGATCATTAAAATGGTTTATACTGGAGAAGAAAGAATCGAATTAATTTTCTTGTACGGAGCTCAAAATGAAAATGCTGCAAGAACTGCAGAATCTTATAACGCGAGACAACCTGGTAGAAATGTCTCTCATAGGTATGTTATAGACCTTGTTTCAAAATTTCGGGAAACAGGATCCGTCAAAATAAAACACGCAAGAATTCTACTAGAATATTGGATGACTTAGCTCAAATTGAAATTATAGGCCATTATGCTTCAAATCCTAATAGTTCGGTGCGTGAAGTTTCAGTAGGCACTGTTCATAAGGCGCTAAAATTGCATAAATTTCACCCATATACAGTAGCGGTCATAAGAATGGTTGCACTTAGTTTTTTGTGATAACTTTTTAAATTTCAAGGAAATTTTCTAAATTTTCAAAATTTATTCTTTAAATACCTTGGAATTATAACACATAATTAAAATTATTTGAAAATTTTATAAATAAGTAAAAATTTAAAAATCTCAAAATAGGAAATATTTTCTTATAATAAAGTATTTTTAAAAGCACTTAAAACAAAATTTAATGTATTTTATTGAAAATATAAATATTAAAACAATTAATACTTTGTTGCATAACCTTTGCGGCTATAACTGCTTTGCATCGAGAAGGCATAGAGTCAACAAGCTTTACTAAACGCTCTAATGGAATCTTTGCCATTCTCTCCTTAAAGCTTCCATAACTGACTCCTATTTTAGTATGTCCCACTTCTAATTTGTCGCTCGAGCTCTTCCCACAAATGCTCTATAGGATTTAAGTCAGGAGACTGACTAGGCCACTCAAGTAGGCGGATATTAGCCTTCGCCATGTATTCTTTAACATGCTTTGAAGCATGTTTCGGGTCATTATCTTGCTGAAACATCCAGCCGCGTGGCATTATTCTCTTCCCATGTGGTAGCATGTGATCTTTTAATATGTCAGCATACGTAAACCGATCCATAATACCATCGATTAAGTGTATAGGTGACACTTCCACCGCCGTGTTTTACAGTGGGAACCTGATACTTAACATCATATCTTTTATTTACTGGACGTCGAATATACTTAATACCATCAGAAGAAAACAAATTATATTTGCTCTCATCGCTCCAAAGAATTTTAGACCATTCTTGAACTCCCCAGTTTAAGTGATCTTTGGCAAATTTTAATCGGGCTATCCGATTCTTCTTCGAAATTATTGGTTTCTTAGAAGGACGCCTACCAAATAGTCCAGCTGACTTCAGTCGACGTTTCACTGTCGAAACACTAATATTATCTTCGCGATTCTCGTTAAAATCACGGACAATTTCGGTAGCTGTTAAACGAGGATTCTTTACCGCATCACGAACGATCATTTTATCTTCCCGTCCGGTTGTTTTCGTGGTCGCCCGGTTCTTGGTCGATTGGCCACTGATCCATATTGGTTTATTTTACGGATCCAACGACCTATAGTTTGATTTGGTATACCAAATTTGCGTTCTGCTGTCCTTAAAGAGTCTCCATTTTTCAATGATTTCAAAATTGCATTTTTCAGATCTTCGGAATATTCTTTCGTCTTTACCATGATTCTTACTGTTGAAGCAACTACTCTAACAATTTTATTTCGAAAAAATTAATTTTATTTACAGTTTTTGACGTTTTAAAGAATATGCCACTTTACTTTTGGATACTGAATAAGAAATAATTTTATTTTTATAGTGTTCACGTTATTACCAACATTAAATTTTATACGTCAAAATCTGTATTAGCCTACTTACTTTTAGGAATGATACAACAATTTGCAAAATAAGTTTTGCTTTTATTAATTTTGCTAAAAATTGAGTGCAACCATTTTATGAGCGCTACTGTAAAAAGCAGATTTATCAAACTTTGACCGAGGATGATCCAGACAGACGAGTGGAGTTTAGTGAAGAAATGCTTCAATTATTAACTACACATCCACATTTATTGAAATCGACTTGTTTTTCTGATGAGTCAACCTTTTTTAAATGGATTTGTCAATAAACACAACTGTCGATATTGGTGTGATGAAAATCCTCATGTGTTTACTGATGAACATACACAGTGGCCGCAGAAGGTAAACGTGTGGGCTGGTATACTTGGTGATACAATTATTGGACCATTATTTATTGATGGAAATTTAACAGGTAAAAATATCTAGAAATGCTTGAAGATACAATCTATCCTTTAATAGTTGAAGCGTTAGAAAGTCAAAGTGACGAAGAAGGACACCTGGAGCTCGATGAAACTGTTTTGCATTTTCAACAAGATGGCGCACCTCCTCACTATACTATTCCTGTTCGAAACTGGTTAGATGATAAATTTCCAGGGCAGTGGATCGGCAGACGAGGACCGATAGAATGGCCAGCTAGGTCCCCTGACTTAACTCCTCTTGATTTCTTTTTATGGGGACATTTAAAATCTGTAATTTGTGATAGAATACCAGCTAATATTGAAGAGTTAAAATTTCGAATCACAGTGGCTTGCAAAAATATTACGAAAGAAACTTTTGAAAATGTTAGAAACGAGTTTCAACAAAGGCTGTATCATTGTTTAGCTGTAAATGGGGAACATTTTGAAAACTTGTTATGAAAACACTCGCTTACAAACATTTTTTCTACTGTTTAATACTAATAAATAGCCTTCTAAAACATGTAAATATTAAATTTTGATTAACAATGGTTAGTTGATAATAATGATTTATTTTGTTTCAACGCATCTTACTCGAAAATCCTAATGTGGGATAAAAAATTTTCCACAAAGTTGTTTATTTTTTTATGCAAAATATGAATCTGCTAAAAAAATTAAGGTGCCATTTAAAAAACCAAAGTTGACCTTCAAATGACCTTGAAAAGGTCAATAAATTAAGAAAACAATTATGCCATATTCTGTCCCTTCGCTATCATACAACTTTCGTTCGAAACATTTTTTCATCTGGACTTTTGGTTTTGGAGATATTTTTTTAAATTGGCTGAGAGTTTTAATTCACCTGGTATAAGAACAATTTATATAAAAAATTTAATATTGTTTGTATTTTTTCAAAATTTGACGAGTTGCTAATCACGTTTTGAATTTATTTAGAATTTTAAATTTAGTTTGATTTCACCAAAATTTAAATTATTAAAATTTTAATTTAAATTAAAAATTTTTCATTTTGATTTTTAAATTTTTATGTAAATAAAAAATTATGTCAAACCAAATTTTGTTCGAACCACTTTATCATGCAAAAAGAAAATAAAGGTCAGGTTAAATAAATAAGTTAAAAAAAACCCTTTTCGTTCTAAAATTTTTAAACTTTTTCGCAAAGATACACATGCCCTTTTAAAGTTTTCAAAAGGGTTGATAGATTTTGTTATTTAACTTTGTTAAATCTGGGTCTAGGAGTTTTTACAGTTTGAGTTAAGAAGAACTTGACAACACTGTAATAGAAATTATTTAAATTTTTGGTAATCTATTTTTACATTCCCCAAACGTGTTTTGATGCGATTCTGCTTTTTTGAATGTTTACGTTAGTAGTGTGTTGTGAAAAAGGTATCTACTTGTTAGATTTCATTGTCCTATCACCTCAACTAAATTATTAAATTTAATTTAAATTTATATAATTATCGCTTTTTCAGTTTTGATTTTAAATTTTATATTGTAAATAAAAGAGATTATTTTGTGTTTTTTGATATTTTTATCCAATATTTAGTTAAGCATGAACTTCTACTTTATTCATACGACAAACATAGATTATTTAATGAACGGTCAGGTTAAATAAATAAGTTTAAAAACCAGCAACCATTTTTAATCATTCCCAAAAATAATAAATTCAATAAAATTTAAATATCGCAAAAATAAAAGTGTATTTTATTTTAGTATAAAACGGAACTTATAGATCATAAATTAGAATTAACACAGAAATAATTAATAATAATGTTTAAAAAATTTACGTCATAGTCGAGTTGTTTACAGTTTGAGTTAACTGAAGATCTTGAGAACACTGCAAAAGAAATTTTATTTCTTTGGATAATCTATTGGTGTATACGATTCCGCAAAACCGTGGATTTCTGCTATCGGTTGATTTAAATATAGGAATTCCAATTCAGATTTAAATTTTCCATTGGGAATAAGCGGGGGCATATAAGCTTCATCAACAACAAAATTGCAAGCATGATAAACTACGTCCTATAAAAAGTAAATTTTATCAGAAATAATATCGTAATATAGTTAAAAAAGATTTTTAAAAACCTTATAAAATTTAAAGCTCGTTATGTTACCACAGTTTTTTATATTTAACATTCCTACAACATTGGCTTCGAAAGCTTTATTCAAATTGACTTGAAAACGAATTGGAAAGTGGCGATACTCGTTACTGAGGAACTTGTACACTTGAACTACCATCTAAAATTTCAATTTTTCTTATTATTTAATTTTGATCCCAATAGGATGTAATATTTTATTTTTTTTGCAAATTTTATAATTTGAAACGTATATTGTTGACCGAAAGTGTACGGTTAATCAGTGCAAAATTTACCTCCAATTTATCAAGTAAATCAATTTTAACCTTTGCAGTTATATTTATGGCTGGTGTGGTTCTATTATATTTGAATGTTACAATATCAAATCTTTCGAAATAATTTTTATCAAAATAAATCATTTGCGTTCGAACATCCCTGAGTTTATAAACTTTCTGATGAAACTAAAATCTAACAAATTAAAATATTCATAAAAATGTAGAAAATATTACCTTTGATAATAAATCACCATGATCACAAAAGAAACTCTCGATTAGAAAAATCAGTACAAATAACAAAATTATTTGCTTCATTATAATTACTGCAAACGGTCTGTAATGTTTCAAACAAGTGAAAAGATAAAAATATAATATACATAGTTCACATGATATAATGAACAAAATTATGATGATAATATGTGATAATTATTATTATGTACAAACATTAGCAAATTCTGTCATATAAAATATGTAATTATTATATTTTATAGTATCAGTTGAAGTCACTTCCTATCTAAATGATGTAGGTAATTATCTGGATAAGTGAATGAACTGTCGTTGAAATGTGATCTTACACCTCCAATGTACATTATAATAATTAAATTTATTCTAATAAGTTAATTGTAAGCGTTCAAGTAATAAGCATCTTACAAATAAACTCAGCTTTTCTTTATTCAAGTTATTTTATTACTGTGTTTCATCCTTCAAATCCAAAGTAACATAATTGTACTATATAAATTATACATAACCATCTTCATTTAGTATTTCCGATACAAATTAGGTGTATTACAGTATCCTGGAAGACAGCATTAGATTCATTCCCAGTTTCAGAATATTACAGTTGATCAAACAAATACTGAAAACTCTTCATTGCTTTGATTGTTTTTACAAAATTCATATGATTTAGACCTGGGTTAAAAGTTTCAATAATAATATGTAAGCTTTTTAAAGTTTACAGGGTCAGATAGGTTTAGTTGTAAGACTTAAAAATCCACAAACCTTAGAAGAAGCTTTGAGGCACTTGATCGAAGAGGAAAATTTTATGTACCTCCAATCAAAAACTTTATTTAGCCTCCAACGTCAATATACTCCGATAGAAAGTAAACAACCAGCGAATAATAAACCGACAGAAAATCCAATGATGTTTCCAAATTTAAATTTCACAAATAAAAATTATAATTCAGATCTAAATCATTTTGCAAATCGAAATTCTTTCAATAAATAACGACATAATTTTCAAAAACTACCATTTACAAGAAATGCAAATTTTAATTCAGCTAATAATTTTACGAGGTTCCCACAACAAAATTTTACATCATTTCGACAACCTCCAAATCAAACAGCGAACTCATCAGGTCAACGGTATCCACCTGCAAGTCAACGAGTAAACAATCATCAGCAAAGCTCTAATTTCCAAGGACGACAATTTCAACGACCTGAACCAATGAACACTTCGTCAGGGAATACGAGAAGATTAAATCAACTTACACCACCAAAATAAACATCGCAGGAACTAGTATTCTACCAAAATATTGAATCGGATTACAATAACCCCGATAGGTACAATGAAGAAATATTTGAAAATTACGATTTATACAACGAAGATCAAGAATTTGAAAATTACGAAATTTATAACCACGAAATCAACCAAATGCCACTAGGACAATTCGAAAAATCAGTCGAAAATCATCAAAATTTTCACGAGGTATCGAATATCAAAGAGATGACCTAGTCACAACAATTAACATCAATTCCACGACACATTCAAAATTAGCCTATATTAGAGTTCCTGAATTTAATTTTAAATTAATGATTGACACCGGGTCAACAAGGTCATTGTTGAATAGAGTTAACGCAATTAAATATTTTCCTTCAGAAACATTTTACGAACGTTTTCGAATTCAAACAGTTCATCAAACTACAAAACATGATTTAGTAACCTTCGTAAATTTAAGGTCACTTTTCAACATAAGTTTTACATTTTTGATTTTAACAAACAATACGATGGTTTATTGAGGTTAGACGGGCTTAAAAGGGTCGATGCAGATATTGACTTAAAAAATAAAATATTAAAAACAAAATTTGGTAAATTTCCTCTTTATTTCGAAAACAAACAAAACGAGGTCAATCAGATTATGGTGGAACCACGTACCGAAAAGGTAGTCAAAATTCCAGTCAACTTAAAAAACCAGGATAGAATAATTAAATATCGAAAATTAAAAAATGGAATTGACATCCCAAAATCCTTGGTAAAATGTGAAAATAATTATGCTATCACAACCATAACTAATTCATCAGATGAAATTCAAGAAATCAACTTTGTAACACCAGTAAATTTTGGAACCAATTACAAAGAACCTCTAAAACCACCTTTAAGAAATTGTTATGAATCTCATTTAGAAAACTATACAGAAATTTTTGATCAAATTCATGATACTCAAAGTTCAGAACAAAATAATTTTATAAATCAATCAAACGAAATTTTTGAAGAACAATCACCTGAAAACTTGCAATTTGAAGGAAAACAAAACGTACACGAGGCTACCCAAAATTTAAATAGCACGGTAAAGCTTCTAGCATCACTAAATCATGAAAATAATACCAAATTAATTTTACCGAAAAACATTCCCGAAAATAAGCAAAAATACAATCAAAAAATTATAATCTCAAATTCAAATCAAAAACTTTATTAAATTTAAATTCAATTAAAAATTATTTCGAAAAACAAAACTTGGTTCCAATTTCAAAAAATTCAAATATCAAAGACAAACCAATAACAAAAGACAAAAATCTGTCAACTTTCACTTTTGTAATTTAAAATTTCCAAAATAAAAACCATAAACGAAGAAAAAAATAAGTTTTATTGACACTTATTCAATTTTGCTACCTCCCAAAAACCTTATTTTTATATTTAAGCCAGAGAAAAAAATTACCTTCGACAACTTTTGTAACGGAAAACTCTCTAATTTAAAACTAATTCAAACTCAAATATTTACTATTTTAAACTTTTGAAAAAATTACTCTTGATAATAAATTATGCAGTTATTATTATGCAATCACTCTTTAGTTCATAATAAATTATTTCAACTTGATAAAATCTCAAATTCACAACACTAGATAAGAAATTAATTAAATATGTAAACATCCCTAACACAGGAAGGAAAACAAAATTTTAAAATTTGTACGATACCCATTTGACACAATTTTAGATACTAAATTTTAAAGGAGTACGTGAATGATCATATAACCAAATTAAATTTAATCTACGAAAAGGTAAAGGAAAAATTCATGCAACAAAAGAAAATGTGGCGCAAACTTTGAACCCAACGGAAGTTCATCCCTTCAAGCTCAACCAAACACTGTATGTAAAAAGAACTAGCAATATTAGAGGAAAAACTAGAGACAAATTTGACGGACCGTATGCAATACAAAAATCTTTGACAACGCCGCTGAAATAAAAAAAAATAATAATAATAACCAGGTACAACGGGTTCACTTGAGGTTACTAAGAAGACCTATTGTTACTGATGCTGGGCAGGAAGATGTTCCGCAGCCATCCACATCAACAAACTAGATGACAACTTCGAATCCTTCCAGATTTATTGGAAACATCACCAATAAAGATACTTTTTTGGGCTTTAATTAAAATAGTAGATTTAGAACAACTTAGAATAGAATATTTTAACCTAGTAGATAATTTAAATCAATAACTTTAACAATTTCGAGAAACGAGAACGGAAAAGGTCACTTGAGAGAAATGGAAAATTTTCATCAACTATTAGAGTATAATAATAAAACAAATTGTAGAAAAAATTTGATGCTTTGGATCTAGAACTACCAAAGAGACAAAAAGAAGATTAATCAATGGGCTCGAATCGTAATGATATCAATAACTGGAAATCTGGACAGTTAAGATGCACAAAGGTATGAAGAGGCTATCAAAAACTTAGCAGACAAACAAAAGGGACTAAATTTATTAATAAAGAACAAATAAAATTAACAACATTAAATATTTTACATTTTAGCAGTGAAACACTGGAGGGTGTTCCCCACCCCCAGACCCCCGGTTTGTGCAGTTTATTTTTATTAGTAATGAATTGAAGATAACAGCAAAACCGTATCTAGAAAAATCTCTAGAAAACCTAATTAATCCTAACTTTAACAAGTCACACTCAAGTAACTAATATCCAAATTAGCCCAAATTATAAACCAAAGTTGTAGAAACCGTGGGGTCTGGGGGGTGTGGAGCACCCTCCAGGAACACTCAAACTATGATGGATAAATTTGCAAACTTATGGTTATCAGTATTAAGCGATAATGGTGAAAGTTTTTAGCACAAAAATATAAAGCAGTTACCAAGAATGGGGAAATTATGAATTTCCTCCCGTATAATATGTCATCGTTCTCAAGAAAACCAAAACGATATCATAAACCTTACTGATAATCTGTAAACATTGAATGTTTTACATTTTAGTAGTGAGGCACTGGAGGGTGTTCCACACCCCAGACCCCCGGTTTGTGCAGTTTATTTTTATTAGTAATGAATTGAAGATAACAGCAAAACCGTATCTAGAAAAATCTCTAGAAAATCTAATTAATCCTAACTTTAACAAGTCACACTCACGTAACTAATATCCAAATTAGCCCAAATTATAAACCACAGTTGTAGAAACCGGGGGTCTGGGGGTGTGGAGCACCATCCAGGAACACTAAAACTATGATGGATAAATTTGCAAACTTATGGTTTAAAATGGGAGCTTGGGGTAATTTAGAATTACCTTCGCCCACAAAACACCAATTTATACAAACGTGTTTGCCTTTGATCTTCGTTTTAACAAGCTCGTAGTGTTGCGGATGCAAAAGGTCTGGATTCAGATAGCCTCCATTGTCTTTTCGTTACTTTTGAAATTAATGAGCAAGTCAAACTTGAAGTATGCGAACAACTACGTTTATTAAATAAAATCGAAATTATCGTAGCTCTGCAAGGTGTGTACAAGATGTTTGCAAAATTAAAATAGGCCACAATCTTTGTGAAGCAAAATTATTGACCCAGTGCTTATGGATCACAAATCTGTAATTCAAGAATGTTAAAATTAAACAAAAAATGCCCCAAGCTACAAGTACTTTAAGTAGAAAATAATTGAACTCACCAGCTGGATGATACCTTACAAGATTTATGCGTTGACAACAGATCCTACTTAAAGGGGAGTTGCGGGCGGCTATTCGGTAAACCTTGCAATTGATCAAGCACACACTACACTGGGTTATCTTCTTCACAGGATTGATGCCTTCGGAAGATGTTGCGGTTCCAGGACGGCAGATGATACTCGAGGGGCTGGACGGAAACGCACTCCGGATGGTAGTTGAAGCGGTAGAAACACTTAGGAAAAGATTGGAATCAAGCACCAAATCGTACTTATCGCGTTTTAACTCAAATAAACACAAACGCTTGAATTGACTAATATTTGCTCGCTCGACGTTATTGCTATTTCTCGACATAAGCAGGCCGTTGAACTTAATAAGCTTCGCTTTAGAAACGTAATATTCTTAAAAAAATAGTTTTCTAAACACAGCGCAAATTCTCCAACCTTCAAAAATTATCGCGCTCACGCGATCGGCGCACGACTCCGTCGAATACACCAATATGGAATCGATGAAAAATGCGGCTGACAGATGACGAAATTTTGGTGAATTATTAATCTCAAAACGCCCGATTTTAGGCCACATTTAGATCCGCAAAAAGCGTCGTCACAAGTGATTCACTGACTAATTAAACCGAATGATCAATTAATTCCACCAACTTTGGTAGGCAATTTAATATCGACAAAAATAGATCGCACTAACACGAACCACTCCTCTCAACGGCTCAGTGACCACTCTCCGTATCCTTTGCGCGCTCGCACCCCTTTCCTCTCATCTTACATGTGACTTAAAAAAACCCAAGGAGATTATGAGAAAGGTGCGACAAAGCGTACCTTTCATAACAGAAATTATTAAGTCACAATTTTCTGTTATAGGTTATCAGTATTAAGTAATAATAGTGAAAGTTTTTAGCACAAAAAATATAAAGCAGTAACCAAGAATTGGGGGGAGGGAGATTATAAATTTCCCCCAGTATAATATGTCATCGTTCTCAAGAAAACCAAAACGCTATCATAAACCCTACTCATAAACTGTAAACATTGAATGTTTTACCTTTCAGCAGTGAAGCACTGGAGGGTGTTCCATACCCCCCAGACCCCCCGGTTTGTGCAGTTTATTTTTATTAGTAATAAATTGAAGATAATAGCAAAACCATATCTAGAAAAATCTCTAAAAACTAATTAATCCCAACTTTAACAAGTCACACTCAAGTAACTAATATCCAAATTAGCCCAAATTACCAAAGTTGTAGAAACTGGGGTCTGGGAGGTGTGAAGCACCCTCCAGGAACACACAAATTATGATGGATAAATTTTAAAACTTATGGTTTTAGTATTAAGCGATAATAGTAAAAGATTTTAGCACAAAAATATAAAGCAGTGACCAAGAATTGGGGAGGGGAGAGATTATAAATTTCCCCAGTATAATATGTCATCGTTCTCAAGAAAATCAAAGCGCTATCATAAACCCTACTCATAAACTGTAAACATTGAATGTTTTACCTTTCAGCAGTGAGGCACTGGAAGGTGTTCTACACCCCCAGACCCCCGGTTTGTACACTTTATTGCACCGAGACCGGGAGGTTTGATGGAGGGATTTAGAACTTAGACTTAGAACTTTTTAAAGATCACTTGCTTATCTACAAATTGGGTTATAACCTGTTATTGTCTAGAATTAGCTGATTTCGAATTATAAATTAAATTAGGAAAAAATGTTAAAAAATTCAGGTTTTACTTTTTACTTTTCTTGCGATCCCTTAAACAAAACGCCTTAGACAAGGTTCAACCGCTGGTGAAGTTTTTGTACACATGAAGTACATGATATCTCATGTGAAATACATGAAGTACTTGTGAAATACATAAAGTACTTGTGAAGTACGTTTAAAGTAGGTAAAATACGTGTTAAGTATATTGAAGTACAAGTGAAGTATCGTGAAATTAGTAAATTTTGGTGAATTACATGAAGTTGAACCTAGCTTATGCGCAATGTGTATCATAGCTAAGACACGTGTATTTAATAATAATTATTGGATAGCAAATTAACTGACATCAGTAGATTTTCTTAATATTTTTTATCTTAAACGTTGAATAGACCTTTGGCGGTCATTATTTTACTAATTAAAAGTTTTGGTAGTTGCTAGTTTAATAGTAATCAATTACTTAAGGTAAACCTAGATTTCGTTAGTTTACTTTGTAATTTTTTTAGCTCATTTGTTTGAATATCTTGAAGGTTAGGTAGCTCAATAATAAGCTTTGGTAATTCATTATTTCAGCGTGATTAATTAATTACATTGAAGAGAAAATAACGCGCTTGTCCCGGTTTTACAGAGACGGCTCCAAAAAGGAATAATACAATTTAAACTATCTTCTTATACGATTTCTTCAACTATAGTTATCTATCAGTTAAAATACATTAAAGTTAAATTGACGAAATTACCAATGAGGTGTTTCATTTGTTTTGTTTTTGTGTATTTGGTTATTTCGTTGTGGTCTGATTGGATGAAATTGGATAGGGTGCATATCCTCATCAACCTTTCATTGCAAATTTTAATTCAAAAAGTCTATTGTGCATTCTTTATTTTCGGTTGGACATTTTTGTTTTAACTTATTTAGAAAATTAGTTGGGAGGGGCTGGAAACCTGCTAGCTCCACCCTCCCGATTTTGAAAATAATTTTAATAATCGTTTGTGCATGATTGTACATAATTTATTTTCGCTTTACTTTTTTACCCCCAAATATGTCATAATTTTTATAGAATACTCAAACGGTAGCGCAGAGTTTCTACTATATTTTCAAATTTTATTATGTTTGAATGAAGAACATTGCAGAACATGTAGAACCCCAGACCGAGTAGTTTACTTTTTATCAGAAGTAAACTGAAGATTTCCGTTGCAGAGGCACTGGAGGGTGTTGCACACCACCCAGACCCCTCGGTTTAAATAATTTATTTTTATTAAAACTGAATTAAATATTAAACATATCCCAAGTTTTTAAAATTAGCCGTGGCAAAGTAAATGTGATTAATTCATAATCTAACAATTAATTATAAACTGCGTAATTATACATTCCGTACTCCCTGGAAGGTAGATCTTTGCAACGGGAAATCTTCAATTTACTTCTAATAAAAATAAAGTACTCAATCCGGGGGTCTGGGGTGTGGAACACCCTCCAGTGCACACATTTTGGAATGAAGAACATTGCAGAACATACAGAACCCCAGACCGAGAGGGTAGTTTACTTTTATCAGAACTGAACTAAAGATTTCTTGTTGCAGAGGCACTGAAGGGTGTTCCACACCCCAGACCCCCGGTTTAAATAATTTATTTTTATTAAAAGTGAATTAAATATTTAAGCAAATCTCAAGTTTATTAAAATTAGCTATGACCAAGTAAATGTGTTTAATTCATAATCTGACAATTAATTATAAACTGCGTAATTATAAATTCTGTACCCCCTGTGAGGCAGATCTCTGTAACAAAATAAAAATAAACTACTTAATTCCGGAAGGCTAGGGGGGTAGAACACCTTCCAGTGCCTCTGCTTCCGTTTGCTTCTGATAAAAAATAAACTACTCGATCCTGGGGGTGTGAAACACCTTCCAGTACTTAAATATTGGAATCTCGGTAAGTCCCTGAAATACCGATGAAGTACGTAAATACAATTAAGTATCGATGAATTAGGTGAAGTACCGTGAATTATTGATGAAGTACGGTAAATTACTGGTAAAGTACGTGAAGTTTCTTGAACTACTGCTGAATTATATGAAGTACGAAAAGTATGAAGAATTATAATGAAGTACGTGTAGTGTGAAGTTAATTGTACTCAATTTTCTCTAGCGGTTGATCCCTAGGCCTTAAAAAACTAATGGAAAGGACCGGATAGGGAATTTAACGGTCTACAACTTTGGTGAAATAAATTTTTGATAAACCAACCCTTTTCACAGAAATTTTAAAAATAATGAACAAGATGTAGATAAAAATATAAATCCACAAAATTTATTTTATAAATGTTCAAAATGGCCTCCCTTACAGGATATCTTCTTTGGTATTCTCCTTTAGCTACCAATGCATTTCCATTGCAATAGCCATTGTAGTATAAGTTTAAATGTAGTGATTATATTTATTTTAATGTAAATAATTAATATGTGAAGTGTGGAACATACCTTAAGTGAATGCATTGCAGTTAACTGCAGTTAAAGTATTATATTTTGATGGGACAGGTACACACTCATAAAACGGATGTTTAGAGACAATCAACCCTGAAAAACGCTGTACACGTTATTTTGAGTTGACGTCAATAAACTTGCGAATTTTTGCAAATGTAGTAAGTTGAAAATTGTAGTTCTTAGTCTTAATTTGTTCACGGACAAAATAACTATATGCCACCCGATCATGTAATTTGTTAATTTTTCTGGAAGAACCGCAAAGCTTTTGATAGTCAATGACGATCCAAATATTTTTTAAACAGATCATATTTCACCGTATAAAAATGCTTATCAGCATATTCGAGGTTTGAATATTATGTACATAATATTGATATTAAATATAACACAAAAGAAATTACGCTTAAAGCTAATAAAACAAACTAATGAACAATAGGTATTAGCAGTATAAATAGTATAAACAATATAAATTAACAAAGTAATTATCGATTAACTAATGCGCTTTATAACAATGTTGCTCAAACGTCAAACGCTACAATACGTTTTGATATTAAAACAAATGCTATAATTCAAATTGAGATTTTAGCAATTTTGTGAATTTGTTTTACCTACACCTTGTTCATTATTTTCAGAATTTCTGTGAAAACAGTTAATTTTTCAAAAATTTATTTAACCAAAGTTGTAGCCGTTGTTAAATTCCATATCTGGTTTGGATCATTGGTTTTCTTTTTAAGACGTTTAGTTTAAGAGATACGGGATCGTCAGGAAAGTATAAAAATATCGAAGCTATGGCCGTTTGAAATCATAAATTTAAAAACTGCTTTAAAGGGAGGTACCCCTAAGGGTTCGGACTTGAACAAAATTTTATTTAAAAATTTGTCTTAGAAAAGTGTCCTTTATCACTATTTCAAAGGTTCTTCACAATCACCAGGACACCCTGTATAATGGACTAAATAAGTAAGTGTGGAAAAATTCACTAGTTTATTGTCTCAAATTTAATTAAAATTTCTTAATAACTTGTAATATTGCAAATTTAATACTTAAAATTTCATTGAAACTTATTAATTCTGTTCAGAAGTTCTTAATTTTGTAATTACTTTACAAAATTAGCTTGTCATACTATAAGCAAAACTTATGCATAACTCTATAGACAAAATTTTTCCAATTAAAAAAATACCATCAAACTTAAAAAATAATTCTATTTATATATATATTTTAAAATAAATGGTTTATGTTAAATTTAGCGTATAAAATATACTTGAAATATTTTGTTGTTATTGTACAAATACTATGAAATGACAGGAAATACTTCCTAGGTACTCAAACTTACAAAAATCGGATGTGTCCATGCCCATGACTTTATCATACTTTCATTAAATAGGTATTAAAATAAAAAGAAAAAAATATTTTCTATCAGTCAATTTTACCCAAAATCTAATCAATTCTAAGTCTCAATACAAAAATTCAAAATACCAAATTTAGTTTTAAAATTTGTATTAGTTTTGAAATATTTAATAAAAACTAATATTAGTTATTATTAATAATATTATTAATATTACAAAAACGTGTAATGAATATAGAATAATAAGCCTCATGAGCCATCTACTAAAAGTATTCCTAAAAATCATACATAGAAGACTATACTCACTATGCGAAGAACATATGGGGAACACCCAATTCGGATTTAGAAAAGCCACCGGAACACGAGAAGCGTTGTTTTGTACTCAAGTGTTGATCCAACGATGTAGAGATGTAAACTGCGATGTGCATATATGCTTCGTGGACTACCAAAAAGCATTTGACAGAGTCAAACATCAAAAGCTAATACCGATTCTAAGAAAAATAGGAATAGACGACAAAGATCTGCGTATCATAGAGAACCTATACTGGAAACAAACAGCACATATAACACACAAAAGTGAAATATCGAAAGAGATAGAAATCCAACGAGGTGTTCGACAAGGTTGCATCCTGTCGCCATTGCTATTCAATATATATTCGGAAGAAATTTTCAGTAATGCGCTGGAAAATGTATCAATAGGTATACAAATAAACGGCAAAAGAATCAACAACATCAGATATGCCGACGACACCGTAATAATTGCGGAAAATCTTAGGGATTTGCAAGAGTTGATGGACAAAGTGACAGAAAAGGGAGAGATTTGGTATTGACGTCAATATAGCCAAAACAAAATATATGACGATATGTAAAAATCCCATACCACAAGGACAATTATTCATAAATCAAAGGACAATTGACAAGGCGGAAAAATTTACTTACCTTGGTACTACAATCAACGACCAATGGGATCATGCATTGGAGATCAGATGCAGGATAGAGAAAGCAAGAAGTGCGTTTATAAAGATGGGTGAATTACTAAATTTGAAAGCCGCGATTTCAATATAAACACCAGAGTCAGACTCCTCCGCTGTTACGTATTTCCGGTACTTTTATACGGCGTCGAATCGTGGACACTGACAGAAGCATCAAGTAAAAGCTCGAAGCATTCGAAATGTGGCTGTATCGACGCATGCTAAAAATTCCATGGACGGCACCATCACGAACAAAGAGGTGCTGGAACGAATAAGAAAGAAATGGAAATAATGAATCAAGTTAAAGAAGGAAACTTGAATACTTAGGCCATATTATGAGAAACTGCCAGCGCTATGGGTTGCTCCAGCTGATACTCCAAGGAAAGGTTTATGGAAAAAGAGGACCAGGAAGGAGAAGAATTTCGTGGCTGAAGAACCTGAGAACGTGGTTTGGAACAACTACAACGGGACTTTTCAGAGCTGCAGTCAATAAAGTGATTATAGCCAATATGATCGCCAACATCCGGTAACGGATAGGCACGTGAAGAAGAAGAATATTAAATAAATATGTTTCTATGAACCAATTTCAACCAAAATTTAATCAGCTTTAACTTCTGCCATAAAGATACGAAATCTCAAATTTGGTTTGAAAACTTTTATTCGTTTAGAAATAAATATAAATAAAGCATTACAAAGTTTTTTTCCAGATTTGTTATAAACATTTTCACGTTGAATCACCTTCGACAAAATACTAAAAAGATAGAGATAAGATAGTGATGATTCACTAGCTTTTGTAAATTCAAAACTATTTTTCGGAACAAATTTTAAACACGAATTTTATATTTCTGATTATAGTAAAAATATTGATTTTCTGTTTTAAGGATGCCTTGCTTGTAATTATTGTTTTCCTTGTCCCTTAAAGTGAGATTAAAAGAAAATATGAGCAATTGGAGGAATATGAAGTCGAAGAATTCGAATATCACTAGGCATTTCATTGATGAATATAATTAATTTAGGTTAGATCTTTTTGAAGATTTTGTACATAAGGTGGAGAGATAAGAATTTAAATTAAAATTTGAATTTGGAGAAATTAGAAAATTAACTAAAAATAAAAATTATAAAATAATTTTGGAAATTTTTAGAAATGCAAAACAGACAAACATAGTCAACCTGAATTGAAAAGAAAATATAGTTGAGGTGACACACTACCAACGTAAACATTCAAAAAATATTTGGCGTTGCTAGTTATCTATTATCTCGTTAGAGGTAAAACTATTTTTTTTTAAATGTGATATCCTGTTATAAGACGTTTTTAAACTTTCTCGCCCACACATTTACCACGTCACATTTTTAAGGTTAGGGTCATTCGAGCTTTGGAGTCGTTTGTATTTTGTATTTTCTTTATCAATCTGAGTCTGAGGAGTTTAATTCTACTTTATGGATAAGAACAAAATCTAGGTCATCCAGTAAATTGTAGAAATTATAATTTTTGTTTGCTATTTTTTTCATTCGGCGATGTTGCTGAATGCAATTCTGCTTTTTTGAATGTTTACGTTGGTAGTGTATTGTGAAAAAAGTATCTACTTGTTAGATTTCATTGACCTATCACCTCAACTATATTATTAAATTTAATTTAAATTTATATAATTATCGCTTTTTCAGTTTTGATTTTAAATTTTATATTCATTAAGTTTTATATTGTAAATATAAGAGATTATTTTGTGTTTTTTTGATATTTTTATCCAATATTTAGTTAAGCATGAACTTCCACTTTATTCATACAACAAACATAGATTATTTAATAAACGATGAGGTTAAATAAATAAATTTAAAACCAGAAACCATTTTTAATTATTCTCAAAATAATAAATTCAATAAAAGTTAAAATTGCAAAAATAAAAGTGCATTTTATTTTAGAAAAAGAGGGAACTTATAGATCATAAATTAGGAATTAACACAGAAATAATTAACAATAATATTTAAAAAATTTGAGACATAGTCGAGTTGTTTACAGTTTGAGTTACCTGAAGATCCTGATAACACTGCAAAAGAAATTTTATTTCTTTGGATAATCTATTGGTGTATACGATTCCGCAAAACCGTGGATTTCTGCTATTGGTTGATTTAAATATAGAAATTCCAATTCAGATTTAAATTTTCCACTGGGAATAAGCGGGGGCATATAAGCTTCATCGACAACAAAATTGCAAGCATGATAAACTACGTCCTATAAAAAGTAAATTTTATCAGAAATAATATCGTAATATAATTAGAAAAGATTTTTAAAAACCTTATAAAATTTAAAGCTCGTTATGTTACCACAGCTTTTTATATTTAACATTCCTACAGCATTGGCTTCAAAAGCTTTATTCAAATTGACTTGAAAACGAATTGGAAAGTGGCGATACTCGTTACTGAGGAACTTGTACACTTGAACTACCATCTAAAATTTCAATTTCTTATTATTTAATTTTGATTCCAATAGGATGTAATATTTTATTTTTTTTTTGCAAAATTTTATAATTTGAAACGTATATTGTTGACCAAAAGTGTATGATTAATCAATGCAAAATTTACCTCCAATTTATCAAGTAAATCAATTTTAACTTTTGCAGTTATATTTATGGCTGGTGTGGTTCTATTATATTTGAATGTTACAATATCAAATCTTTGGAAATAATTTTTATCAAAATAAATCATTTGCGTTCGAACATCCCTGAGTTTATAAACTTTCTGATGAAACTAAAATCTAACAAATTAAAATATTCATAAAAATGTAGAAAATATTACCTTTGATAATAAATCACCATGATCACAAAAGAAACCCCCGATTAGAAAAATCAGTACTAATAACAAAATGATTTGCTTCATTATAATTACTGCGAACGGTCTGTAATGTTTCAAACAAGTGAAAAGATAAAAATATAATATACTCGTTACATAGTTCACATGATATAATGAACAAAATTATGATGATAATAATATGTGATAATTATTATTATGAACAGACATTAGCAAATGCTGTCATATAAAATATGTAATTATTATATTTTTCCTAATATCGGCATCGTAAGTGCATCATTATAACCTATATGCGAGCGGCGTAAGTGGAACTTTTGTCTTATGTACAAGTTGCCATGGACAGGGGTAATAATTATTTACTTTTTTTCCCTAGGGAAAATAAGTAAATAACGAAATATATGTAATAGACAGAACATTTATTTATGCTCAATAATGGTTAAAGTAGTCTACTATAACTAATTGATTAACGCAATTAAAAATTTCATGAATTTATTTAATAAATAATTAATTTAAACATAAAGAACAGAACATTATTTATAATTAATTTAAACATAAAGAACTGAACATTATTTATTTACATGAAAAGTGAAAGAACAATTAGAACAATTGGAAATATTTATTAGAGAATCCTTCTTTTTCAAATTTTTTGTTAATGTGGAAGTTGAATTTGACTCTTGAACCATAATATTATTATTTGCAGTTGAAGGCTGCATTTCCGCTAAAGTGACTGATTGGTTATTATTATACAAAATTTTATTGGTCACCTCTACTTTATTTTCTATGGAATCTGCAACATAACTTTCCGCTATTGTTGCAGATTTCCATCCCCCATGCCGTTTTAGACCAAGGACATCAATTCCGGTATTTGCTAACAATGTCGCAGATGTTCTTCGGAAAGCATGTCCAGTATAAGACATTGGATTTTTTAAATTAAGAAATTTCGCGATCTGACTAGGTATTCTTGAAAAAGTATTTTTACCAACCGGCTGATTAATACATTGTTCTGCTTGATACCTCATAAAGAATCGCCGAAGATCAGTATTTTTTGGTCTGGCTTCAACATATTTTCGAAAAATTGCAAGAAAATGAATATTGTCGCCATCTTTATCGACTATAGTAAACGTACGCGGAATGTTGTTTTTTGTGTCAGGTATATTAACTATTACAATGTTATTCGTATCTTCAATATCATCTATCGTCATTTTGACCAGTTTGTCTGTTCGACAAGCTCCAGCCAATCCCATTATTGTAACCACCTGAAATTAAATAAGTTACGTATCCATTATACAGCAAAGATATTACATACCTTCATCATTAGGTTGATATCATCAGATGCCTCAATTAAAAATTTATCAGTTTCTTCCCTACTAAATACTTTTGATTTTTTTGGCCGATAGCCATCATTTTTTCTTTTCAGGAATGCTTTCAGTTTTGGGTACTTCGAAATATCTATATTCTCGTTGATAAATATAGTTGTCTTCAGCATCGAGTATTCGCACCACAAGCTTGCTGGGGATTTCAGTATCTCTGATCTTTTAGAAAATAAGCCAATAGTACGTTTTCAACAACACAATTAATTTTTTCTCCATGCACCAGTTCTTAAAAACGTTGTACGTCATTTTATACCTTTTTTATTTCTCTGGGAGCAGTGTATAGCAAGCGATATTTGCTGCCTCTTCTATGTCTGCACTAACATTCGAGTTTTTATCCATATTTTTCAAATAATATTGTTAAATAAAAAATGTTAAAATATTTTTCGATTAATAACAATTTTTTGTTTGTTTATATCGCTAACACCATAGTAACAAGGCGTAATGCCAACTAATATGCAAAAATATTAATTAATTGTTTGACATTTAATACATAAGGATATTATAGTAATACATAATGTAACTATTTAATTTTAAATTTTTTGGCCGCTATTAGGAAAAACGTTGTATGAACCACGGTGCGTAAGTGCTTTTTTGCGATCTCGAATAATTTTGTGAGCTTCGGCTACGCCTCAGCTCACAAACATTCTCGACCGCAAAAAAGTAGCACTTACGCCCTTGGTGCATAAATAACTATTATAGTATCAGTTGAAGTCACTTCCTATCTAAATGATGTAGGTAATTATCTGGATAAGTGAATGAACTGTCGTTGAAATGTGATCTTACACCTCCAATGTACATTATAATAATTAAACTTATTCTAATAAGTTAATTGTAAGCGTTCAAGTAATAAGCATCTTACAAATAAACTCAGCTTTTCTTTATTCAAGTTATTTTATTACTGTGTTTCATCAAAAATAACTCCGGATTTACGTCCTTCAAATCGAAGTGACATAATTATACTATATAAATTATACATAACCATCTTCATTTAGTATTTCCGATACAAATGAGGTGTATTACAGTATCCTGGAAGACAGCATTAGATTCATTCCCAGTTTCAGAATATTACAGTTGATCACACAAATACTGAAAACTTTTCATTACTTAGATTCTTTTTACAAAATTCATATCATGTTGACCTTAAAGACACAAAATAAATATTTGCATATTATATTTCAGTTACACACCCTTAACATGTCACTACACGTCAGCTTCAAAAACATTTGCTATCGGAGGGGGTCTACTGCCGTCTTAAAATTACTCAATAAGACGAATTAATTATTAAATATTTTGCACAAAATACAGCTGTTATAGATAGGGTAGATTACCAAAAGTACGTGATTTGTATCAAAGGACTCTCCAGGAAATATTAACTAAACTCAAACACGAAGCGAGAAAATTAGTACAAATTAATTTAAGACTAAAACTTAGTAATGAAGACGCTGTGTTAATTGGTTTTATTTTGTAGTATTTGATAACTTTTTAAAAATCTTAAAAATCAACCAACCCTAAGATAAATTTAGAGTAATTAACCGGATTAAACGGAATAGTAGATCTTTGCATTTAGTATGACGAACATAATTCCATTGATTTGGTTGTTTTGCTTTTTCGTCTAAATAATTACTAAATTAAGGACTTCCGAACTGAATTAATAAGTTTCAATGAAAATTATTGCAAAAGTTTAAATATTTTAACGTTTAAATATAAACAGACGTACCTGGGTTAAAAGTTTCAATAATAATATCTAAGCTTTTCACATAATTTTTATCGAAACTTATTAATTCAACACCGGAAGTATTTAATTTTGCAATTATTATGATAAAAAAGCAAAATTAGTGAAATTATGCTTGTCATACTGAAAACAAAGACCTAAGCACTCTGAAGACTCAAGTGATTTTGCCAACTAAAAAAATTCCATTCAACCCAAAAAAATAAAATTTATTTTTGTAAAAAATATAATTTTACGTAGTAATTTCAAAATAAATGGTTTAAGTTAAGTTTAGCGTGTCAAATATACTTAAAATATTTATTTTGTTGTTATTGTACAAATACTATCAACTGACAGGAAATATTTAGTAAGTACTTCAAACTTAAAAAAAATATTATACTGTCAATCACAAAAATATTTGATCTAATTTTGTCTAGTTACTAAAACTACTGAACACAACGCTTTCTATAAAAGTCGTTGAATAATGGAAATTCTATATGAATGAGTCGGTTTGCATACGAGTTTTAATCCTGAAAAAAGATTTTCCCACAAAATTAAATAAAAACATGTTATCCATATTGTTGCGTTAATTGTTAGGTCTTTAGTTTACCTACCTTGTAAACTTATTAACTTACTATGCCTCGAGTAGTCAGCGGTCCTCCACTTCAAATACGAATATTCGAATGAGGCCAGGTTAGAAAATTGCTTACTGTTCACTAGGCAGATTACCAATAAAACACAAAATACATAATAAAGTCGTATAATCAAATTATAAAAAGATATGCACATTATTCACAAAAATGTCCTATATTTAATCACCTTAGCACCTCTTTACATTTACTTTAACTTCGAAGATAATCATAATTACTCAAAATGTTTCTTTATCATAGAGTGAAATTGATTTCAAATTATTTAAAATTTATTCCTTTAATTTGCCTATGGCTTATCAATACAAGTTATTTAATTAAGCTCTACGTGGCTTAAGCTATAAAAGTTATTATGGTGACTTATTGCGAAGGAAAATGATCCCGTACAATTACAAGGATTAATAAACAAGTTATCAAATTTAGAGACCATTGGTCTGATCGTCATTGCGTGGCACTTTTCACTGATGCACTTTCTTATAGCTAATTACAAAAATGTTACCTTTAGAAGATAATGGTAGGTAGTAGATTGTGGTAACGATACTCCTCCGACAAAATGGAGATGACACCCCCTGAGCGATATATCTGATTGTCCAATAATGTGATCCATCGAGCACGTAGATTATTCGTTATTCGGAATTTAATCCCTAATTTGATTATAGTTGGTTATGAAATGCACTATTTGCTTGCGCGAACTAATAATAGTTTTTGTTTAGTTATTTTGGTTTTGTTTACCAATGTTGAGGTAATAAAATGTTCGATATATTTAATGTATTAACTATCGATGGTAACTACCTGATCGAATACGATATTAACTATTTTCGTACGTTAACTTTCACACAAGTTTTATTTAATTACTAGTAAGGTAAGTTATTAAAAAAAAAATTGGAGGGGACCCCAGACCCCCCGGATTGAGTAGTATAATTTTATTAAAATTAAACTGAAAATCTCCCCTAGCAAAGGAACTGGAGGGTGTTCCACGCCCGCAGACCCCGGATCAAGTAGTTTATTATTCATCAGAAGTAAACTGAAGATTTTCCGTTCTAGAGGCACTGGAGGGTATTCCACACCACCATACTCCCCGGATTAAGATTGAGTAGTTTATTTTTATCAAAAGTATACTGAAGATCTCCCGTTGCAGAGATCTGCCTCCCAGGAGGTACGGAATTTATAATTATGCAGTATATAATTAATTGTCAGATTATGAATTAAACACAGTTACTTGGTTATAGCTCATTTAAAAAATAAAAATAAATTATTTAAACCGTGGGGGTCTGGGGGATGTGGAACACCCTCCAGTGCCCTGCAACAAAAGATCTTCAGTTTACTTTTGATAAAAAAATAAATTACTCAATCCGAGGGATTTGGGGGGGGGGAGGGGTGGAAAACCCTCCAACGCTTCTGCAACGGGAGATCTTCAGTTTAGTTCTGATCAAAAATAAATTATTTGATGCGGGGGTTTGGGAGTGTAAAACACCCTTCAGTACCCAAATATTACAATGCAGGCAAACATATTAAAGGTTTGAAAATTTAGTAGAAACTCTCCGCTACCGTTTTAGTTTTCTAAAAAATTTATGACATATTTTGGGGGGAGGGGGCCAAAAAAAGGGTAAAACGATTATTAAGATTATTTTTAAAATCGAGAGGGTGTAGCTAGCAGGTTTCCAGCTTCCCCCCATCTAATTTTCTAAATAATTCGAAAAAAAAAGGCCCAACCGAAAATAAAGAATGCACAATGGATTTAAACTTTTTTGAATTAAAAATTGGCTGTGGAATTGTGCTGATGATATGCACCTTATCCAATCCCATCCAATCAGACCACAACAAAACAAAAACAAATCAAACACCTCATTGGTAATTTCGTCAATTTAACTTGAATGTATTTGTTTAATTATATTAAAATCTATATATATAATGCTGTGTTATAAACTGTAATTGCAGTGTAGAATATGAGTTGGTACAGTAACAAGAAGGAGCGAAGCGTCGAAAGCTTTAATCGAATCGCTTAGTTATCGGAAATTCAAGTTGTTTGGCATTTGGCAGATTCGTGCACCTAAAATGAATTGAAATAAAATTTTTTTATAAGTAAATGAACGAATTCAATACAAACCTTGAGTCAAATTAATTAATTAAAAGTTATTTTGAATTTAAATTTAAATAATTAAAAATTTGAGCGAAACTATTAAGAGATGGCGCCAGAGTCACATCAAAATTGAATTATGGTAAAATTTGACAGCTAAAATAAAAATTTAATTAATTATAGATGTAAATAGTATAATTTGAATAGTTTAAGAGTTTTGTAAATTAATTAGGTGATCATAGATGTTTAATGTGAACAATAGATTAAAGAAAAAGAGAAACATTTTTATAAAAGTGAAATTTGCATGCATATTACCTTTGTTACACCCTGTATGAACAATCGAAAGTGAAAATAAATTGGTGTGCCATGGAAAAAATAATTGAAAAGGACTCTCTCTGAGATGCGATGAGGTGACGACGTGTTAAATTGTGATCCGCAACAAAAACTACAATTTAGTGAGAAAATTTTAAAATAAAGAAAAATACTTACGAGGAGGCCAGAAGCTGGTGGTGAACGGCGAATTGATTAAAAGTAAGTTGGGATGGTTTAATAAAGAAACGAATAGACCTACAAGAAAAAGCTCAACACGAGGTTTTGGTTATGCAAAAGAAAAAACTCACCTGATGAATTGCGGGGTTAAGGAAAGAAAACTTGAAGTAAGCAAGCAGAACGATCAACAGATTAAATTGCAGTTCGTCAAATAAGGTAAAATTTCAAACTACAAAAACTATTTTACTTGTGGGGCGCAGATGACTTACGGGCTTCAATCTTAAGTGCGATTATCGTAAAGTTCAACGTACTTAGTGCCATGCGCAAATTGTAAGTTAATAAATTCATGAAGAATACAGGGTATTGCAAAAATAAAAGACATGTTTAGTTTGGTAACAATAGATTTAATTTGTGTAAATTAGTTAACATAGGGGTAGAATTAAGTTGTTTGTTTGTTTTAGGGTAAGTTGCTTTAATATAAGACGTACGAGAATTCAGTATCAGTATTTAAATTCAAAATAAATATTTGAGCTTCAAATCAAATTAAGTTTCATTGCGAGTAGAGAAGTTTTATTTCAGAGAAGTAAGTAAAATAAGCAGGTCACGTAACGGTAAGTCGAGCATAACACCGTGCGTAGCAATAAAATTAATGTCTGTTTGTTTGTTTGTTTGTCCTCCATTTTCTCCTGAACCATTTAACCGATTTCAACCAAATTTTGGACAGTTACTCTCTAGGCCCTAAATAGGTTTTCCGCTAAAACCGGGACCGAAAAGCTTAATTTAAAAAAAGTGAAAATTGCGGACGCGCATGAATGGAACGAGATTCCCATCGCCAATACCTGTAATTGATATAATATGGTAATTTTACGTTGGTATATTCACATTCAGTACCTATACTATTATAAGTGATTTTATTTCGTAAAATAAATCAAGTTATAGCAACCAAAGGACAACGGGAAGCAAGACTGGAAACCGTTCTGAAATACTGGAAAAGAAAAGCTCGGGTAAAGCAACTCTGCAAAATCAAAATACTTCAGACAAAGGCAAAGTATTTTATTTTAATGAGACCCCGGACGAAGCCGGGTATCCAGCTAGTATATTATACAAAAGTGTTACAGTTTTTAATAAGTGCAAAGTTGACATTCTAATTATAAGTGCAATAGTGCAAATACTATTATTAATTTGATTTAGATTTAGTTTAATTTGCGGTGAGAGTTCGAATTTAGGGGTTCGTAAATACACTTTTCCCTATAGAAACGAAAGAACACAAATATACAAGCTCTTTGGTGAGGATCAATCTTGTCGGAGTTGTAATAAGGCCACAATTTAATTTTAAAAATTGCAATTTTCCCATAAGAAATACATCTAAGTGTATTTTTGTGTATTAAAATGCTAAATATGGAATACATTCTGTTGACGGTACGTGTGCTATGCCTGGGTCGACAGTGACTAGTGGTGGGGAGATACCAGTCGCTCTCTGAGATCCGTAGCGTCAACTTTCAAACTTTTCGAGTTGGAGCCGCTTAAGGGATGTTTTTAGTAAGTTTAGCTCGTGTCAAAACCGCGCGAAGCCCTTCTTTCCCGAATCCGGAGGAGCGCGGGGGGTTCGTAGAGTAGGTTTTGACAGCGCAACCATATCAGAAACGAATTCACACAAAAAGTGATTTTTTTTCGAAAATTTGTTGTTAGATCACAAATTTAATTCTTTTTATTAGCTAATTACACCATTATCTATCATAATTCGTTGTAAAAACCGAGATTAATTGTGATAATAAATTGTGAAAAGAGTCCAATATCGATCTGTGAACTATGGGGAAGGCAACGGGAACCCACCCCATGAATTATACTCCCAAGAAAAGTCATCTTGGCTTCGTTCAAGTATGATTGCTAACATCTGGTAAGGGATAGGCACGTGAAGAAGAAGATATATGATACACGTTGACCGTAGCGCATGCGCATAAGCTTGGTTCAACTTCATGTAATTCACCAAAAATTTGTTAACTTCATGACACTGCACTTGTACTTCAATATACTTAACACGTATTTTACCTACTTTACACGTTTCGTGTATTTTACCAGTACCTCGTACTTCACAAGTACTTTATGTATTTTACAAGTACTTTATGTACTTCACATGAGATGTCATGTACTTCATGAAATGTGTACAAAAACTTCATCAGCGGTTAACCCCTCGTGTTCCAGCGACTAATAATTAAAGTACTAGGGCCCCCTAGGAAAAATAATACTTTGGCATTATAAACGACGTTATCGTGCCATGCAAAAATTTTGAGAAAGGTTTTGAAAATTACTAACATTACACTAAATGTAAGCAAATGTTTATTTTTGAAACCAAATTTAATTATTTGGGTAGAAAAATTAATTCCACCTGGAATAAGAAAGGTGAAAGCAATAATTGATATGAAAATTCTGGAAAACGTAAAGGAAATTCGTCAATTTATAGGTCTAACTAAGTTACTTTGAAAATTTATTAAAAATTACGCCATACTTTCTGAACCATTGACCCGGTTGATAAAGAAAAATACTTTGTGGTCTTGGGAAATGAACAATTTTTCTAAGTTTAATCGGTGTTAGTCACGATTTTATTAAACTTAGCAAGCTTGCTAGCTTTACAGAATTTTGCAGAATAAAGAAAACTTGCTAAGGTTGTCGTCAAATGTCATTTATACGTCAAATTAGCAATATTACTTATAAGCAATGCCGTCTTGAATAGCACTGAATAAGCCCCCAATAATTTCCATGATGTTTCCAAACACTTGAAATTCAAATTTTTAAATAAAAATAATTTTTCAAATCAAAACAAGTAAACGATATTTTCCAAGTTCGATTCAACGAGTAAACAAATATTTTCATCATAGTTGTAATTTTCGAGGACGACAATTTCAACGACCTATACCAGCGAGTGAGTCGAACCCATCCACACGTCATCAGGAAGCACTAAAAATTCAAAACATACACAAAAAAGAACATTAGAAAAATTATTGAACCAGATTAGAACCTTGACCAAATGTTCAATGAAAACCAAACTTTTGAAAATTATAACAAATTCGATTCATACAATGAAAATCAAGAATTTGATAATTACAAAAAATCCATCAACTTTCATCAGAAGAAATTAGAAATCCATATTATCGAAGTTTTCGAAAGGTATCGATTACGAACAATTAAACTTATCCGATAAAAACAGTTAACATCAATACAACGACAGATAATAATTTAGCTTACTTAAAAATTCCTAAATTTAATTTAAAAATTATGTTTAATATATGATCTACAGAATCTGCATTTTTATTCAAAGATATGTTATAAACTGAATTTCTATCATTTACATCCATAATAAAAAATCAGAAATAATTAATAAAAAAGAATTTTTAGCATCAGGGAAAAATTTTCGACGAAAAGATTTTCCTGCAGAAAATCCTTTTAAAGAAGAAATTACTCATTAAGTATTACCCGGAAACCTGGATATTCCACCAAACGCTAGTCAAAAAAGAAACTTTTTAGAGGGTTTGATGACTCTATTTTAGAGTTCTCGGTCACTCTACCTCGGTGGTTTGCCATTACCTATTGAGAAGATAGTCAGAGATACAGGTTGGTTGAAAAGTACTGAAAACGACACCTATTAAGCAGTAGAGGAATCAAAATTCATACGTCATTTTGATATTTGATCTTTCATATGAACCTACTAAAAATTTAATTTCGATCTGTCAATTTATTCATTGTTTACAAGCCATTTGAAGTCGACGTGTCGGTGTATTTTTTAACAATGAAAAAACTGAGTATCGTGCAGTGATAAAATTCTTTGTTTTGGAAGGTTTATCGGCAACAGAAATTCATACAAAAATGGTGAGCGTGTTAAAAGAATCTGCTCCTTCATTTCCAACTGTACATCGATGGGTTTTAGAGTTTAAACGTGGTCGTACAAGCGTTGAAGATGAACCACGTAGTGGACGACCAAAACTGCAACAACACCAGAAATCATTGAACAAGTACATAATATTGTTAGTGAAGATCCAAGTTTGACTAAGCGTGAAATTGCTAATACCATAGGCATCTCAGACGAACGAGTACTCTATATTTTACATAAAAATTACGTATGAAAAAGCTGTTTGGAAAGTTAGTGCCGCATTCGTTAACAATTCAACAAAACTCACACGAAAGCAAATTTCTCAGCATCATTTGAATCTTTTAATAAGAATAAAATCGATTTTGTGCGTCGTTTTGTAACTATGGATGAGACTTGGATCTACCACCATGATCCTAAATTGAAACAAGAACGATTACAGTGGACTGAGGCTGGTTGTTCAGCTCCAAAACAGGTGAAGTCAGGACGATCAGCAAAAAGGTTATGGCATCAGTTTTTGGGATGCAAAAGGATTTTATTGATTGATTATCTTGAAAAGGTAAAACAATTAACTCTGAATATTATTGTAACCTTTTGGATCAATTGAACGAACAAATTCGTGAAAAGAGACCCGGTTTGCAACATAAAAATCATCTTTCACCAAGACAACGCACCTGTCCACAAAAGTGTTTTAACAATGGCAAAATTCAATGAACTAAAGTACGAATTGCTTGAACATCCACCGTATTCGCCAGATTTGGCTCCTAGCGACTACTACCTCTTCAGAAACTTGAAACAATTCGTTCGTGGAAAGCGTTTTCATCGAATGAAGAAGCTATTTCAGTCGTGGAACAGTATTTTGCAGAGCTTCCAGAAAATCATTACAGAGATGGAATAAAATTATTGCAGGATCATTGGAATAAGTCTATGGAAGTTGAGGAAGATTATATTGAATAAAAAAACTAATTTCATTTAAAAGTTCACATTCTTTCATTTTGCTTGTAATACTTTACAACCAACCTGTATGTATTCAAACTCCGTCTTCTAGTCAATAGTTACTTGTTATCTAAAATAACAGTAAGTTTCTCTCAATAAAGTTTTGTGTCTTGAATTTTAGTTTTTTTTATTGCAATTCGACTCTTTCAAAAAAAATTGGTTGAGCACAAGGTATGCTTATTTTATAGGGGGCTATATCTACATTCTTGTCTTTTAGACCACTTACCCAGCAACCATTGAAAGAGGAAGGTAAAGAACAGTATTATCATTGGAATAAAACAATAATCGGTGAGATTAAATAAATAAGTTTAAAAACCCAGCGATTATTTTTAATCATATTCAACAATAACAAATACGAAAAATTTAAATATCGCAAACACAGTTATTTTAGAATACGAAAGAACTTATAGATCACAAATTAGAAATTAACACAGAAATAAATAATAATAATTTTTACAAAATTTTGCCCCATAGACGAATTGATTAAGTTCAGGTTAACTGTAGATCTTGGCAATACTGCAAAATAAATTTTATTGCTTTGGATAATCTATTGGAGTATACAATTCCGCAAAAGCGTCGATCACTGCTATTGGGTGGTCTAAATATAGCAATTCCAATGCAGTTTTAAATTTTCCATTGGGAATAAGCTGGGGCAAATAAGTTTCATCAACCACATAATTGCATGCATGATAAATAACGTCCTGTAAAAATAACTTTTAATAGAAATTATATCATATTATGGAAAAAAATTTCAAAAACCTTGTAAAAATAAAAGCTTGTTATGTTACCACAGCTTCTTAGTTCTAACACTCCTCCGACATTGGCATGGAACGCTTTATTCAAATTGACTTGAAAACGAATCGGAAAATGGCGATACTCGTTACTGAGGAACTTATACACTTGAACTACCACCTAAAATTGTAATTTTCTGTATTATATAATTTTGCTCCCAACACGTTCTTTTACCTCTAGTTTATCATATAAATTCTGTTTACACTGAGTAGTTATATTGTGGGCAGTTGTGGTTCTATTATATTTGAATGTTACAATATCTAGCTTCTTGAAATAATTTTTATCAAAATTAATCACTTGGGTTCGAACGTCTCTGATTTTATAAATTTTCTGATGAAACTAAAATATACCAAAATATAATTTTCATAAAAGTAAAAAAAAAACATTAAACCTTCGATAATAAACCACCATTATCACAAAATGCACCCCCAATTAGAAAAATTAATAAAAATAACAAAATTATTTGTTTCATTATGGTTACTACGAACGGTTTGTAATATTTCAAGCAAGTGAAATGATAAAAATATATAAATTTACATAAAAATATAGATATTTTCATTAGTAAATATAATCATACCTACCTATATTTCCTAGCTTCATTTAGTATTTTGGATATGCACGATTTGCTTTATTACGCGCTTCCATTTCATGGTCCAACGCAAAGTAGCAAAAATTTATTGTATTTTGAGCATGTACAGTGACTGACAAAATTATTCATACCACAACATTCAAAATTTTTAAAAGCTTAAAACTTTTTCGACAATGTGCAATGTGTTTCGAGAAGTGCAAATAATAAATGTGGGTATTATACAGCGTGACCCATAAGACCTCGGACACTTTTCGCGAAAATAACTGAATTTTTCTAAAAATAATCTAATAATCCGATTCTAAGAACTATGGAGATCAGAAAGACAAAAGAGCAAGAAAAATAAAAAAATCAGTTTGTGAGTTACAAAATGTCAAAAAGTCGCGCCGCGAATTTATCGTTATTTGAAACTCGAAATCGTCAATGTGAAATAGTTCGAATGCTTAAAATTTCCCGGCAAACCGTTTCCGACGCCATCAAACGATTTATAAAACTTATAATATATAAAACCAACCCGGAAGAGAAAAAATGTTTTGCCAACACTCGCGCCGGAATCGCAATATCATCAAACTTCGGATTCAAAGAATCCGAGACTGTTGATGCAAAAGTGGCTTGTGAAACCGGAATCACGCGAGAGTCGGCTCGACGAATAGCTAAAATAAACTTAAGAAGAAGCCTTATAAGCTGCGAAAATCCCAAATGCTAACTGATGAAAACAAGCGAGTACGACTTCAATTCAACAAAACTCACACGAAAGCAAATTTCTCAGCATCATTTGAATCTTTTAATAAGAATAAAATCGATTTTGTGCGTCGTTTTGTAACTATGGATGAGACTTGGATCTACCACCATGATCCTAAATTGAAACAAGAACGATTACAGTGGACTGAGGCTGGTTGTTCAGCTCCAAAACAGGTGAAGTCAGGACGATCAGCAAAAAAGGTTATGGCATCAGTTTTTTGGGATGCAAAAGGGATTTTATTGATTGATTATCTTGAAAAGGTAAAACAATTAACTCTGAATATTATTGTAACCTTTTGGATCAATTGAACGAACAAATTCGTGAAAAGAGACCCGGTTTGCAACATAAAAAAATCATCTTTCACCAAGACAACGCACCTGTCCACAAAAGTGTTTTAACAATGGCAAAATTCAATGAACTAAAGTACGAATTGCTTGAACATCCACCGTATTCGCCAGATTTGGCTCCTAGCGACTACTACCTCTTCAGAAACTTGAAACAATTCGTTCGTGGAAAGCGTTTTTCATCGAATGAAGAAGCTATTTCAGTCGTGGAACAGTATTTTGCAGAGCTTCCAGAAAATCATTACAGAGATGGAATAAAATTATTGCACGATCATTGGAATAAGTGTATTGAAGTTGAGGAAGATTATATTGAATAAAAAAACTAATTTCATTTAAAAGTTCACATTCTTTCATTTTTGCTTGTAATACTTTACAACCAACCTGTATGTATTCAAACTCCGTCTTCTAGTCAATAGTTACTTGTTAGCTAAAATAACAGTAAGTTTCTCTAAATAAAGTTTTGTGTCTTGAATTTCAGTTTTTTTTATTGCAATTCGACTTCTTCAAAATTACTTGCATTTTTAAAAATTGGTTGGGCACATAGTATGCTTATTTTATAGGGGGCTGTATCTACATTCGTGTCTTTTAGACTACTTACCCAGCAACTATTGAAAGAAGAAGTTGAAGAACAGTATTAAAACAATAATCGGTCAGATTAAATAAATAAGTTTAAAAATCCAGCGATTATTTTTAATCATATTCAACAATAACAAATACGAAAAATTTAAATATTGCAAACATAAAATAGCAATAGTTATTTTAGAATACGAAAGAACTTATAGATGACAAATTAGGAATTAACACAGAAATAATTAATAATGATTTTTACAAAATTTTGCCCCATAGACGAATTGATTAAGTTCAGGTTAACTGTAGATCTTGGCAATACTGCAAAAAAATTTTATTGCTTTGGATAATCTATTGGAGTATACAATTCCGCAAAAGCGTCGATCACGGCTATTGGGTGGTCTAAATATAGCAATTCCAATGCAGTTTTAAATTTTCCATTGGGAATAAGCGGGGGCAAATAAGTTTCATCAACAACATAATTGCATGCATGATAAATAACGTCCTGTAAAAAGTAACTTTTAATAGAAATATTATCATATTATTGAAAAAAATTTTAAAAACCTTGTAAAAATAAAAGCTTGTTATGTTACCACAGCTTCTTAGTTCTAACACTCCTCCTACATTGGCCTGGAACGCTTTATTCAAATTAACTTGAAAACGAATGGGAAAGTGGCGATACTCGTTACTGAGGAACTTATACACTTGAACTACCACCTAAAATTGTAATTTTCTTTACTATATAATTTTGATCCCAACACGTTCTTTCACCTCTAGTTTATCATATAAATTCTGTTTACACTGAGTGGTTATATTGTGGGCAGTTGTAGTTCTATTATATTTGAATGTAACAATATCTAGCTTCTTGAAATAATTTTTATCAAAATTAATCACTTGGGTTCGAACGTCCCTGATTTTATAAATTTTCTGATGAAACTAAAATATACCAAAATATAATATTCATAAAAATAAAAAAAAAACATTAAACCTTCGATAATAAACCACCATTATCACAAAATGTACCCCCAATTAGAAAAATTAATAAAAATAACAAAATTATTTGTTTCATTATGGTTACTACGAACGGTTTGTAATATTTCAAGCAAATAAAATGATAAAAATTTATCAATTTACATAAAAATATAGATATTTTCATTAGTAAATATAGTATCATACATAGTACATAATATTTCCTATCATCATTTAGTATTTTCGATAGGCATGATTTGCTTTATTACGCGCTTCCATTCCAAGGTCTAAAGCAAAAAAGCAAAAATTTATTAATTTTCATAATAAATTAATCAAATGAATTTTTAAGTATTGACCTTTTATGTATTGCACCTACATGACCTTGTGGAGGTGCAACTAATAAATATGGGGTATTATATTAAAACGTGATCCACAAGACCCCGGACAAACCTGTCATTCTCTTTTCGCAAAAATCACTGAATTTTCCTAAAAAGTAATCTAGTAATCCGATTCTAAAAACTATGGAGATTAGAAAAACAAAAGAGCAAAAAAATTAAACAATCAGTTTGTTAGTTACAAAATGTCAAAAAGTCGCGCCGCAATTTTAGCGTCAATATGAAATAGCTGAAATGCTTAAAATTCCTCGACAAACCGTTTCCGACGCCATCAAACGATTCAAAAAACTTGGTAATATGGAAAACAAACCCGGAAAAGAAAAAAAATGTTCTGTCAACACTCGCCGGAATCGCAATATCATCAAACTTCGGATTCAAAGAATTCCAGACTGTTGATGCGAAAAGTGGCTTATGAAACCGGAATCACGCGAGAGTCGGCTTGACGAATAGCTAAAAATGAACATAAGAAGAAACCTTATAAGCTGCGAAAAGCCCAAATGCTAATCTTAAGTTATTTTCGTAAATCCACTGTGGAAGGTGTGAGAACCGAACGCAATTTTTTTCGAAAGTTTTCAAGGGTACACCCTTACCATATTTTCGTGATAAATAAAACTTATTTAATTTTGAATCAAGCGGCATTAAAATTTTTTTATAAATTTCTTTTCTGTTCGTCTACAAAGTTGGCCCAACTGTGTTTAATTTTTAAAATATTGCCAAAATAAGGTTTCTATCCGATTTTATAGCCGGAATTAGTAGAAAAATTTTAAAATTTAGTCATGACAGCTTGCTTAAAACAGAAAATTTGCTTTTGCAATTATTTACATCTTTGCTAAGTAAAATTGCTGTGTTCAGGCGAAGGTCGCCAAAATATTTTTCCAAATTTTTGAAAATTAAATATTTTTTTTGTTTCTTCGTAAAAAAATTAATTAAAATTATATTTTCTTTTCAGTTATTCTTTAATATTTTAAGTTTAATTTTGAAAAAAATGAATCGAAAATGTCGAGTTTCTAAACATTTTGTATTTTATTTGTTTTCATATTTGTCGTCCTTACACGTAACTTGACATGGCTTCAAAGGTTTAAAAATAATTCTACAATTTTTGTCATCAAAAAATATGCACTATTTTCTAATTCAAATATAATTTTATAAGAGTATAAGTTTAATTTAAAAAAAACAACAATCGAAAATATTCAATAAACCTTAACATTAAAAAAACTTGTTTTGTCTCTTACTAACCATTTTTTCTAACTTACCATTTTTTTGCAAAAATACAAATCTAAAATCGAGGCGAACCAATCGAGCCCAAAAACGCGAAGATCGGGCTTCAAACGAAGCCATCATTGCGTTTCAAAGGAAAAACCTCGCATGCGCTCTAAAATAAACACGGGACAAAAATCCAAAAATTTGTTCCAACAAACTGTCCAATTTGGATTCCTACACTGCCTCTCTAAATTTCATCAAAATCGTCAAAAAACTGTGGAAGGAGTAGCGAAAAAACAAATAGAAAGCGAAAGTGTTGTGGAGGGCGCCCGAAAAAATTATTAAAAAAAGTAAAACCGGTTTCGCGTTCTAGGCCCTCGCCCCAACCTGTCCACAAAATTTCGACCTTTTAGTTGGAATTCCACATTTTTTCGGCTCTTTTCGACCCCTTTGGTGCCCCCCATCTAAAATCTGACAATTTTCCCGTTCAATTCCCGTCGATTCCCACCTACCCACCAAATTTCAGATTTCCACAACCTCCCTACATATGCCCTGTAAATTATGAATGAGTGAGTGAGTCAGTCAGTCAGTGAGTGACGGACTTAACTTTATAATGTCTTTAACTAGCAAGGTAAAATCGGCCTTTCGGCCGATTTCACTTGGTAGCTTTGCAAAGCGCCGACCTGAGGTCGGCTCACGGCCTTCGGCCGCGCGATTTTTTTTTATGTATTACTATTTTTTGATACTGTATTTTTGATTTGTATTTGGTAGTTTCACTTTAAAAAAATTTTTTCATGGCAACAGAACGTAATGTAGTATTGGAAAACACTTTTACGACATTGATGTGACATGTGATTAACTTTCAAATAATGCAAATTTTTTTAATCTCTCCAAACCCCAAACAAATTTTCTCGGCAACGTAGTGACATCTCGTGGAATTCAGTCAACTAATTGGCAATTGTTTATTTCTTTAATTTGCTACAAAAATTTTCATAAATTCTAATGAAAAAAGAAAAGCCGTTTGGTAAAACTTTTAGGAATTAAAAACTCAACAAAAATTCAACCATTTCTGTCATCCAAAAATATGCACTATTTTCTAATTCAAATATAATTTTATAAGAGTGTAAGTTTATTAAAAAAAAAACAATCGAAAATAATCGATAAACCTTAACGTTAAAAAACTCGTTCCGTCTCTCTCGCTCTCATACAAAACGAAATTTTAAAATCGACTGTCAAATTAATTCTATAAAATATAATCTGACGTTTGACGTTTTCGAAAATGTATATTGTAATTGTGCAAAATCGGGGCGTTCAATCGAAAAAGTTGTAGAGCACAAAATTATTCACGAGATCGTGCTCTCGACGTACGTGCAAACGCGATTCCATTCGGGCTCGAAACAGCGGAGCCACGTATAAAACAGTGCGGCGCGCAAGTAATTAAACTTGAGGGCACAAAAAGAGGAATTTCCAGATGCGCAACGTATCATGTTTTTGTAAAAATACAAATCTAAAATCAAGGCGAACCAATGGAGCCTAAAAACGCGAAGATCGGGCTTCAAACGAAGCCACCATTGCATTTAAAAAAAAAAACTTCACATGCGCTCTAAAATAAAAACTGGGCAAAAATTTAAAAATTTGTTTTGACAATCTTTCCGTTTTGGCGTCCTACACCGCCTCTCCAAATTTTATCCAAATCATCGAAAAAACTGTGAAAGGAGTAGCAAAAAAACGAAATAAAAAGCGGAAGTGTTGTGGAGGGCGCCCGAGAAAAAATTTAAAAAAGTAAAATTGATTTCCTGCTCTAGGCCCTTGCCCCAACCTTTCCACCAAATTTTGAACTTCTAGTTAGAATTCAATATTTTTAGCCCCTTTTCGGCCCCCGTTTCGACCCCTGACAATTTTCCCGTTCAATCCCCCGAGTGAGTAATTTGCTTAGCTTTATAACGTCTTTAATACACTTTAAATTATTTATTTTTATAATTTATGTATATTATAATATTAAATATTTTTCACATTTCAAAATTATAGTTTTCTTTTTGAAATTTTATTTTGTATCTTCAAAAGACCACGCGGGTGTTTATAAAAAATTTCTAATTTTATACCTTTTTTCAGTATTACACCTACTTATTATATGTTATATTTAATAAATTTTAATTTTAACAATAATAACAAGAAGAAAAAAGACGTGCAAAAAAACACGTGCCATACTTTATTTTATTTAGAATGCACGTTTTCTATTGGTCATTTAACTAAACGACTCTTTAAATATGTTAATATTACCGGGCGGAAGAAAGAACCCAGAAATTAAAATTGAAATAAAACCTGTAAGATATACCTCAATAAACTATAGACATTTATTTCATCAAATCGTTAAAACAAATTCATTGATTTAACTAATTTGTATCTTTGATTTGTTTACTTTTTCAATCTTAAAATCATCTAATTTAGTTTAAATGAATTATCCAATTTGATTCAATGGCTAAAATTCAATAAATTTATTTATATGATTTCAAGGATTCAAGGTTTAAGCTTAAATTTGTCTATTTGACTGGACTATAAATTATTGTTTAACAAAATTTAAAAAATTAAATAATAATAAGTATATTTTCATGCCCTCGTTTTTATGTAAACGCTAATTGGTTTAAGTTTTTTAATTTTTGTGACCTACGGTGTGATGTTTTTAAGGATATTTTTTAAGTACCAAAATATTTCCTGTCTTTTCATATTATTTGTACAATAGCTTAACAAATCAAATATTTTAAGTATATTTTACTCGCTAAATTGAACATAAACCATTTATTTTGATATCACTACGAAAAATTCTATTTTATAAATAAAAACAAAATCATTATCTGAATTGAACTGAATTTCCTTTAGTGGCACATTTTGTATCGATGTAAATCATCTTAGTTCTTTTTGTGTTGTGTTGTGTTAGAGTTGATTTGTTAGAATTTGTGTTAGAATTATGACGAGCATAATTTTACTGCTTTTGCTGTTTTGCATTTGCAGAGATGTTTTCTGCGATGGTGATTCTATATTATCAAAGGTAACAAACCTGTTAAGTGTGTAAAGTAAATAAAATAAAATTTGAATTTTAGTTTCATCAAAATAGTTATAAAATTAAGGATTTTCGAACTGAAATAATAAGTTTTGATAAAAATTATTACGAGAGCTTACAGATTGTAACGTTTAAACATAATCGAACCACTACAGCCGTCAATGCTACCTTTAGGTTCAAAATAGACGTGTATGATAAACTTGAAGTAAGTATTTTACACATCAACAGCCGATATTTTTGCTGATGTATTACACGATTTCAAGTTGTTACTCACCTTTAGTAGAATGCTCTCCATTCAGTTCTTTCAGTTGCCTCCGTATCGTACCGTAATATCCATAAAATCAAATTAATGTAAATTAGGTATTTTTATTTGTTTATTTATTCACGTATGGTCTTATAACATACAGGGTGTCCCCGTGACCGTGAAGAACCTTTGAGGTGGTGATAAAGGACACTTTTCTAAAACAAATTGTACATTAAAATAACAACTTACTAGTTTTTCGTAATATTTTATCTTAAAAGTTATTATAACATAAATATTTGATTTTAGGCTGTTGTTCAAGCTTATAAATTCTTAAGTAATGAATATCGTCACTTTCCACTTCGATTCCAAGTCAATATGGCCAAAGCTTGCAAAGCTGATGTTGGAGGAATAATAACTATGATGCAATGCAGTAACATAAACAGTTGTAACTTTTCCAAGGTTCATGAAACTTTTTTCATCGTAGACTATAGAATAAGTATTATTTTATTAGGAGCAAAAGTGTCACTTTTCAATAATAGCTACAGCTTACTCCTGCTGACAATTAAATCAACGAGGCACTAAAAGTCACCTTTACTCAGAATAAAATATATTACTTCTTCAAATCTCTAAAATTAAGAATTTTATTTACATACTTACGCTCAGTTGTACAGTTACACGTTAAACTAAAACTTTTTGGTTTAACTACAAAAATGTAGGTTAACCTAAATTTTTATTTTAACTAGAATTTGTTTTCCAATGCGGATTAGTGAACATGATATTGGCAAAAGTAAAACAAATTCATAGTAAATTTATTACTTAAACCTTAACCCAATTTAATTGGCCAAGATTATAACCTGCAACTTAACAACTGGGCCTTATTAATACCACTTTTTCCAATATTTTAGCGGATTTCACATTATTTTTTTTTTTTTTTTTTAGGGCATAACTTATGGTTTCTGCAATTATGTTGTGGACGACAGTCTTCTTCCTCCACTTATTCCTAACGGACGATACAAAATAGCAGTAAATCTATTATTTGTAGATGTTCCAATAGCAGACCTAGCCTTCTTTGCAGAAATATATACACCAACAGTTTATCCAAAAAAATAAATCCAGCAAAAAAATAAAACTAGCAATTTTAAAACCTTACTCGAGTTATTTGCGATTTTATTTTGAAATTAATTTTAAATTGCGCTAATAAAATTTTGAAACTTTAAATTTGCCTTTTTTCCTAATTAACTAATTTTAGCCTAATATTTTCTAAAGCAAAATTAATTGTGCCCAATTAAAATATCACTGAGCCAAAACAGAAATTAAAAATGTGGATCCTTGAGCCGCGGGATTCGAGAGTCAACTGGTAGTTTGTCAACGAACCTTATCTTCTTGGCACTGTGAGGTACCGGAACTGGGCTCTACACCTCTCTTCATCTGGATAGAATATTGCCTAGTTCTATCACACTAAAAAAAGTGGTAGAGACCTATGAGTGTGGCCGATTACGAGATTGGTCACTCTTGTTTGTAGCATTGGTGGTTGTGTTGACGTCGGACAGGGTTGGGTTTGCAGATTTTCTAAACTTGCGGTCGGAAAGTTTCCTTCAGTGAGAAATAGCTTTTAGAAAGCTAGGGTGAGAGGTAGATCCTGTCTCACCCTTTGAATGTGAGAGCTTCTAGAAGAATCTATTGATTATTGTAGTAAAATGTTACGGTTACTTGTTACAGCCTTCAACTATGTCAGAATAATTTATAAAATTTCGTACTCATAATCTGTAAACATTAAATGTTTTACCTTTCAGCAGTAAAGCACTGGAGGGTGTTCCACACCTCCCAGACCCCGGTTTCTGCAGTTTATTTTTATTAGTAATAAATTGAAGATAACAGCAAAACCGTATCTACATAGAAAAATATCTAGAAAAACTAATTAATCCTAACTTTAACAAGTCACACTCAAGTAACTAATATCCAAATTAGCCCAAATTATAAACCAAAGTTGCAGAAACCGGGGGTCTGGGGTGTGGAGCACCTCCAGGAGCACACAAACTATGATGGATAAATTTGCAAACTTATGGTTATCAGTATTAAGCGATAATAGTGAAAGTTTTAGTACAAAAATATAAAGCAGTGATCAAGAATTGGGAGGGGAATTATAAATTTCCCCAGTATAATAGGTCATCCTTCTCAAGAAAACAAAAACGCTATCATAAACCCTACTCATAAACTGTAAACATTGAATGTTTTACCTTTAGCAGTGAAAGGGAGGGTGATCTACCCTCCACCCCATCAAATCCCGGTCTCGGTGCAATAAACTGCACAAACCGGGGTCTGGGGTGTGGAACACCCTCCAGTGCCTCACTGCTAAAAGTAAAACATTCAATGTTTACAGATTATGAGTAGGGTTTATTACAACGCTGTGGTTTTGAAAACGATGGCATATTATACTGGGGAATTAATAATCAAATAAATAAAAAAAATTGGCAGGAGCTGAATGCTATCTCAGTACTCTTCGCATGTTTTTATTTTTTATGCAGTTCATCAGTAATATACAATTATTGAAGTTCAATTTTTTCAAAATTGGCAAAGAAGCGTGCCCTTATACTTACACCTGTTGAAGTCCAAAACAAGACGTACACTCACAATAAAAATGAATCAATTCTGTGAGGGTAGTTGCCGGTCTCCCTTGTAAGTTCAGATCCACTATTAAGTAGGAGAAACCAACAAAAAAGGATCAAATTAAAATCAATTTGCCCTGAAACAATGTTACTCCCATCTGACCCCAATACCGAATCCCAATCCCATATTTCAGACACGCATTAAGATTTATCCATAACTGAATAATCCTGAAATAATTATGTATTTGCACCTAAATTATTAATCTGTACCTAGAATATTTTTTGTTTGCAAAATTTGTTATTAAAAATAATGTTTTTATTTTAGATTTTGTCTTTATTTATTACTTTATTCCACTTTTTGGCAAGAATCGGGGAGGATTATTAATTCCCCAGTATAATATGTCATTGTTTTAAGAAAACCAAAGCGCTATAATAAACCCTAGTCATATTCTGTCCTTACCTTTCAGCAGTGAGGCCCTGGGGAGTGGAACACCCCGGTTTGTGCAGTTTTCCTTTTATTAGTAATAAATTGAAGATATCAGCATAACCGATCTGGAAAAAAACTCTAAAAACTAATTAATCCTATCTTTAACAAATCACACTCAAGTAGTAATATCGCAATTATCCCAAATTATAAACCAAAGTTGTAGAGACCGGGGGCCTGGGGGGTGTGGAGAACCCCCCAGGAACACTCAAACTGTGATATATAAATTTGCAAACTTATGGTTATTAGTATTAAGGGATAATGGTGAAAGTTTTTAGAACAAAAAATATAAAGCAGCGACCAAGAATCGGGGGATTATTAATTCCCCCCAGTATAATATGTCATTGTTCTCAAAAAAATCAAAGCGCTATAATAAATCGTACTAATATAATAATCTGTAAACATTGAAAGTATTACCTTTCAGCAGTGAGGCACTGGAGGGTGTTCCACACCCCCCAGACCCCCCGGTTTGTGCAGTTTATTTTTATTAGTAATAAATTGAAGATATCAGCATAACCGATCTGGAAAAATCTAGAAAAACTAATTAATCTTAACTTTAACAAGTCACACTCCAGGAAATAATATCCCAATTATCCCAAATTATAAACCAAAGTTGTAGTGACCGGGGGGTCTGGGGGGTGTGGAGCACCCCAGGAACACTCAAACTGTGATAGATAAATTTGCAAACTTATGGTTATCAGTATTAAGGGATAATGGTGAAAGTTTTTAGAACAAAAAATATAAAGCAGCAACCAAGAATCGGGAGGGGGGATTATTAATTCCCCCCAGTATAATATGTCATTGTTCTCAAGAAAATCAAAGCGCTATAATAAATCGTACTCATAATCTGTAAACATTGAATGTTATACCTTTCAGCAGTGAGGCACTGGAGGGTGTTCCACACCCCCAGACCCCCGGTTTGTGCAGTTTATTTTTATTAGAAATTAATTGAATCAGTAGTCAATAGGAAAAGGTTGAAATCGTGGTATCAATATTGTGACAGATCCCTTTTTCATAATAAAGACCTTTTAAAAGAGAGATTTATTTCGGGGCTGCGTATTTTGAATCTGCGTCTTTTGGGTCTGCGTCGTTTTAAGTCTGCGTCTTTTGGATATGCGTCCTTTTTGGGTCTGCGATCTAACGCTCGCGTCCGTTCGGTCGCGTCCTTTCGACCGTGTCTTTTGTTTTAGATCGAGCCAATATGTCTGTTGGATAATGTAGTAGCTAAGTTATTCAAGCTACTATTTGGAAGACAGAGGACAGTAATTGGAATCAAATTGTAAAGTGATAGGTACAAGGAGGCCACCGACCTTACCCTCACCGATTTGCTTGATTTTTGTTTTACGAGCAGGTTATGACTAGAAATGAAGCGGGCCAAAATATTAGAGCGCGATATTCACCCGTTGCCGAGAAAATCTACTTTGAAAATATCGTCTTTTTTCATATTTTATGGGGTACGGCTGAAGGGTCTAGTAATTTTCTTATTGGTATCTGTGGATATAGGGATAACAAAAAATACTATATATAAATTAAAATTATAATATATCAAGTTATACCTATATATCGTTTCGACAATGTCTGACTACAAATTCATGGAAACACTGGGCCCTTCGACAGTTGAAGAAATCGAAACCGATGAAGAATCTCTGTATAGTGAAATTTCTAGGAGGCGATTGAAAGATGCGATGGTGTATTGTCAGCAACTCCTTATTGCAAATAATTTAATGGCGCCAGAAGCTTCTGCGGTAATTAGTGAAGACGCTGTGGTAGTAGGAGAAGACATTTACCATTACATTATAACAACGTTAGGAGAAAAAGGAATTGTGTCGGAGGACGAAATTTTTGAAGAAGTAAAAGAAAATATGACCGAAGATTGTTCTCCAGAGAGAAAAAGGATGAAAATAGAAGAAATCGATAATATTCCACTAGATTACAAAATCAAGGTTTCTAATATTGCTAGGCAACATCCAAAGTGGAGCATTAAAACTCTTCAAAAAGGAGGATGTTCCCGTCTAAAAAGCTTTAAGGATTTGAAGAAATGGAGAAAACAAATTCAAAATGGTGGAACAAAATTTGATAAATTTGAAATTATTGACTCTTGGAGCAATGACAGGTTTGTAGAAGCTCGCAAAAACTCTCAACAAGTATCAACAAGAAACTTGCAACAGTGGGCATTATCTGCAGCGGGTCAGTTTGAGAATTTTGAATTCAAAGCCTCTGAAAATTGGGTTGTTCGATTCAAAAGAAGACACCGAATTGGCCAGCGAAAAATAACCAAATTTGTAAGCCAAAGAGAAACCGCGACACTGGAGGAAACTTTGGCTGCCGCTGAAAGATTTCGAATCCAGACTCGTGCGTTGATACCGAAATTTGACAAAGATCTTGTTATCAATACAGATCAGACTGGGTGTCAATACCAGTCAAATTATAACCGAACTCTCGCGGAGCGGGATCAAAAGTTATTATTGTTAATACAAAGGACATGAACAAGGTCACCCATTCCTATACAGCACAGTATGCCATTACCCTCTCCGGAAAACTATTACCTCTCGTTTTGTATGCCTACAAGAGGCGACAGGATCATTTGGGCCGAGGGTTAAAATATGTGTAGAAGAATATGCTAGAAAATATAAAATGTTGTTGTAACTTCTTCAAAGTCGGGAAAGTTGACAACATCTTTGTATAAAGATTATTTAACGAACGTTTTAAGCCATACGTGGAAAAGAACGTTTTCTACTTATAATCGATTCTTGGGAGGCCAAACAAATCTAGATCTATACGATGAAGTATTTCAGGATGAAGAAGGTCAATCAACTTGTACGATTAAAGTAATTCCTCCGAAATGTACACCATTGGTCCAGCCTTGCGATGTTTACTTTTATCGACAAGTAAAAATTTTATCAAACGTCTTCAAAATTGTGCACAGTTGATCGAGACACAACGTGAAATCAATTCTCGGAAGATTGCATAAAATACAATCGATAGTACAACATCAGTTGTCCTCACCAATTTTTTTGGATATGCTGCAGTACGCGTGGTTTGCTTCCAAGCTCACTGACGAGAGAAATGTTTTCATAAATGTAAACCAAATGTGCTTCCCCATAGAAATTTTAAACAATCCTTGCAAGTGTAAGAAAACTGCATTTATAAGGTGCGCTCGATGTAGTGAAACATATTGCTTTTTGTTTTACGACGAATATCACCCTGGCTCCTGCGAATTTTCGGATGATTCCTCCGAAGATTAATAGATAAAAATAAGATTTTTGATTTTTAGTACACAGCTTGATATATTATAATTTTAATTTATATATAGTATTTTTTGTTATCCCTATATCCACAGATACCAATAAGAAAATTACTAGACCCTTCAGCCGTACCCCATAAAATATGAAAAAAGACGATATTTTCAAAGTAGATTTTCTCGGCAACGGGTGAATATCGCGCTCTAATATTTTGGCCCGCTTCATTTCTAGTCATAACCTGCTCGTAAAACAAAAATCAAGCAAATCGGTTAGGGTAAGGTCGGGTGGTCTCCTTGTCAGTATATGTCATCGTTCTCAAAAAAACCAAAGCGCTATAATAAATCATACTCATAATCTGTAAACATTGAATGTTTTACCTTTCAGCAGTGAGGCACTGGAGGGTGTTCCACACACCCCAGACCCCCGGTTTGTGCAGTTTATTTTTATTAGTAATAAATTGAAGATATCAGCATAACCGATCTAGAAAAAATCTCTAAAAAAACTAATTAATCCTAACTTTAACAAGTCACACTCAAGTAACTAATATCCCAATTATCCCAAATTATAAACCAAAGTTGTAGAGACCGGGGTCTGGAGCACCCCCCAGGAACACTCAAACTGTGATAGATAAATTTGCAAACTTATGGTTATCAGTATTAAGGCGTAATGGTGAAAGTTTTAGAACAAAAATATGAAGCAGCGACCAAGAATCGGAGGGGATTATGAATTCCCCAGTATAATATGTCATCGTTTTTAAGAAAACCAAAGCGCTATAATAAACCCTACTCATATTCTGTAAACATTGAATGTTTTACCTTTCAGCAGTGAGGCACTGGAGGGTGTTCCACACCCCAGACCCCCGGTTTGTGCAGTTTATTTTTTATTAGTAATAAATTAAAGATATCAGCACAACCGATCTGGAAAAATCTCTAGAAAACTAATTAATCCTAACATTAACAAATCACACTCAAGTAACTAATATCCCAATTAGACCAAATTATAAACCAAAGTTGTAAAGACCAGGGGGTCTGGGGGGTGTGGAGCACCCCCCAGGAACACTCAAACTGTGATAGCTAAATTTGCAAACTTATGGTTATCAGTATTAAGGGATAATGGTGAAAGTTTTAGCACCAAAAATATATAGTAGTGACCAAGAAGCAGAGGGGAGATTATGAATTTCCCCAGTATAATATGTCATCATTCTCAAGAAAACCAAAGCGCTATAATAAACCGTACTCATAATCTGTAAACATTGAATGTTTTACCTTTCAGCAGTGAGGCACTGGAGGTGTTCCACTCCCAGACCCTCCGGTTTGTACAGTTTATTTTTATTAGTAATAAATTGAAGATATCAGCACAACCGATCTGGAAAAAATCTCTAGAAAACTAATTAATCCTAACATTAACAAATCACACTCAAGTACTAATATCCCAATTATTCCAAATTATAAACCAAAGTTGTAGAGACCGGAGGATCTGGGGTGTGGAGCAATAAGACTAAAATTTTTGCAATGCCCTAATTTTATGAATATGAAATTCAAAGTTCAAGAGAAACTAAATTAACAAAAAATCTCAATAAAATTTTTTTCTTCACAGTTATATTACCTAAGTAGTAGTGATTGACGTTCCCCACCTTTAGCCCTTGAGGTAACGCCGCCATCTTAAAAAGAATGGTGGCTGTAGCGGCTCCGTAAGTTGTTTTTCACGTTTTTCTCTAAAACCGTTAGTTGTACGTGAATTTTGAAGAGGACCTTTTTTAAAGAGCATGAAATTTCTAGTAAGAACATGTAGCTGTTATTCTGGTCCGATGTCGGGTTATTCCGGAAAAAAATTACAAAGTAAAAATTTTTTTCTTGCTTGTTGAAAATGTGAGAATGTTTAATTTAAACCTAATGCATTTTTTTTAATTCTTATTATTTTTTTGAAAATTTACTATTGTTTTTACGACTTTATAATGATCCAAATTTTGAATAATTGATCTGAACGAATTGGTTAAAATATTAACAGAGTTTTTAATTTGTAATTTTTTTCCGGGGGAAACCTGGCATCGGACTGGAATAACACCTATACATTCTTATTAGAAATTTCATTGTCTTTAAAAAAGGTCTTTTTCAAAATTAACATAAAACTAACGGTTTTGGAGAAAAACGCGAAAAACAACGCGAGGAGCCGATTCGACCGCCATTTTTTCAAAATGGTGGCCCATCTCAAGGGCTAGAGATGGAGAACATTAGTCACTAGCACTTATCTAATATAACTGTAAACAAAAAATTCATTATTAATTTTGTCGAGCTGTTGTGTTTTTTCATGCTAATGCGGCTAGACTAGAAATCTAAAAAATTTAAATTTAAATTTAATTTTAAATTAATTTAATTAAATTAGAAAATTAATTTGAAAAAGTTTCGTGTGGTTAAAAATTCGTGAGGAAAATTTATTTCTGGATACCGACGCGGACTGGCCATGGGCGCTTCAGCATCCTGAGCCCCAGCAGTTAACCCAAGCCGTCCTAATAACTTAAATTACAAAAAAAAAAACTTTTCATCCAGGGTATGTTTCCTCGGTATGATAACTCAGTCCAGTTTTTCCAATAACTCAAAAACAATGAAAATTTTCAAAAATGTTTGAAAAGATCGAATTCAGTGTAAAACGGGAAATATTTAGATCTCCAATAAATTTGCGCAATTATCAAATTATTAAAGATACACTGAACAGTTATACTAAAACTTCCGTAACTTTTAACTATGCAAACCAGTAATCTTCCTATTACCATTACTGTTGTATCGGTAAGCTAAAATAAAACTATTAATTAAAAAGTTCAATATTATAATTCAGTCTTATAAAAAGTCACACAACAGGTATATATGTATAAATTATTTTAAAAAATCACAGAAATTCAAATTTTAAATAACAATCAATGATTAGATGAAAACATTTTGTCCAAAAACTTGGATAATCTAAATGATATTCCCTTAAGTCCAGTGTACTCGATGTTTTTGTCTTGTATGAAAGAATCGATAACTCGAGCATGTTTCGAAGTGTCAATATTGCGCCTAACCAATTCGCTTTTAACATAATTTTTCAAAGTACTGTTATCCAGAGTGTGAAACAATATGACTTCCAAGTAAAATCCCGACCTATCGAGTTCATTTCGTATATTCTGAAATGCCTCCCCATCAATTTTAAATGTTTTGTCGAATGATGATCTGTCTTGAATGTTAAAAATAGGAACCACTATAGTTTTTCTATCAAATTTCGGTATCTGCTTCACAAATTTAAAAAGAGAACCCAACTGTGAAGAATGAAGTTCATCAATAATAATCAAATTAAAGTAACTGTCAGAAATGGTTTCCAAAACTGTGTTTTGTACATTTAAATTTAGAAAACTGCTTCCCTCTATTGAAAAAACCGCACTCCGATCAAAATACTTTATAAGCATATTTGCAGTAAAAGTTTTACCGACGCCATTGCTACCAACAAATGGCATAATTTTTATCTTCTGCATCCAACTATCCACCCTCTCGAAGTTATGTACAATGTCTGCAACTGCGGTGTGCTGACCCAACACCTTTTTCTGCAATTCAAGTCTCAAACCTTCCAAATCAAACTCTTTCGTAACACTCACAAAGGGGACACCGACGACCATAAAATAGCATAGTAAAATAATTAAACAAAATATTAACGACCAAAGAACATTCGTAAAAGTTCCTCCACCCAATACTACCGCACTCCTTGTATACACTTTTGCAGTCTTCCCTTGACTCATTTTATTTTTATAGTATTTGTCAATAGCAGGAAAATTATTTTGGTTTCTTTCGTTACTTTCGCATTTTTCTTCATCCAAATGATCGCTACAGTCGTCCACTTCCATTGGAGTTTGTATCCAAGTCGTGTTACTCAGGCTACTTTGAACGCCACCAAAAAGGAGCTAAAAATAAATAATTAAAGACGACTGATATGTCATAAGTAACACTCACTGTAATTCTGGTGGAGAACAATATTATTAACCAACTTCTTCGCCGTTGTCAAATCTTCGATTTCCTCGCGGATATACACTTTGCGGCGTATCGGCGAACAAATCTGATTTGCCATGTTGACGTTTCGATTCGAAACTTTTGTTTTTTCCACAGTTACGTTCGTAAAATAATATAAAAATAATACATTAAAAGTGAGGTTATGTGACCTGTCATTTAATTTATTTGTCGGCTTGGTAGTTTTAGGAGATTTTCGCTATATGGTAACTCGATTGGAAGGAATGGTACTGAAAATTTATAAAAATTTAGACCATAGCAATACAATAACTGTACCGCAAGATGACGGCCAAATAATTCGAAGTTGAAAAAATATTTTTGAAGTTTAAATTGATGAATTTACATTTCTGTAAGTCACGAATTTAGGCTGGGGTTTTTGCAAGGGAAATCCAAGTTGCAATGTACCAAAAAGTAATCGGATAAGGTAGACATAGCACTTCCATGGGGAAACCCGATTCGGCGCCAGTACGGTTCGGCACAGGTTCGATTATATACTGAGAAGAATACACAGAGTTTACACAAAAAAATTGAATATTTAAAATAATTAAAATTGCTAAAGTTAAGATTCCGGAACACTTTTTCCTATAGACTATGTGCAAGTGATTTGAATTTTTAAAAATTCGATGCCAGCGATTACGGTGGTGAAATATGGAACGTTTTGCTATACTTTTTGACAGTGTTTATGACAGTTATGACAGTGTTTTAACTGTGAAAATTGATGTTTATGAGTATTGTGATGAGTATGTAGTAATTTTCTAATTACAAGGTTGGTATAAGTACAGTGAAAAATGCCGGCGTGCCCAACCAGTTGGCGCTAGTTGTGAACTTGCACATGGTCTATCGAAATTGCTTCACCAAACGAAAGAGGGCTATTTAGTGGCGTATTTAGGGGTGAGCAAGGGTGGAAATTGCTCCCCCTCCCCCAAGGATGACTCGGATCGTATCTCTGAAGCCCTTTATGATAAAAATTATGTTTATTATGCAGTTTTAAAATTCAAATAAGTTTGAGATAAGTTTTGAATTTCTTTAATTTTTTTGATTTTTGGTATTTGTCAGTTAGCGCTTTACCACTGACGCGCATGAATGGATTAACGAAATTCTGAAAAATAATCTTGTTTGCCTCCTCCATAGACATTTTTTAAATACGCCACTGCGGCTGTTGCAGAAGTCTTTTAAAGTAAGGATAAATTTGGTGAGTCTTTTAATAAGTCCACAATTTAAAAATAACCGATTTCTTGTAAGAAATACGATGGCGGTTTGATAAGTCAGTGATTTTTGAATTTCCGCGTTGTAACTTCATATTCAACACTGCTTCTGTAAACTACCATCTGTCAAAAGACTACTGTCAAATTTTGAGTAAGCTGCGTCATTTAGTTTGTGTTTGACAGCTATTGAAAGTAGACAACCTCGTAAATTTTGACGAAAATGGAAAATGGTGAATTTTGTGTGCTCATTAAGCATTATTTTTTGCATATTATGTAAGTATAATATGATGCCATACATTCTATCACCAGTCCGTACACTGTAGGTGGGTCGATAGTCACAAGCAGTGGGGAGCTACTAGTTGCTCTCTGATATCTGTCGGGTCAACATCCACACTTTGCCGAGTTGAACCGTGCTAGAGGAATATTTTCAAAAAGTAAAGCGTTTTCGCAGCATCCGCTTCGCTCCGACCGCTGCAAGTCGTTTTGACAAACGCAACCACACCAAATCTCGGAATTACCCCAAAAGTGTATTTTTTTTACAAATTTGGGGTATGGTCACCAATCCCGAAGACTGACTTTAATGATTTTTTAAATAAATAATTATGAAAAGAACATCGTTCTCTGCACGTATAATTGCGGTCGAATCACTAATTTTCGAAAAAGGCGCCTTTAAAGTTTTTGTTTTCCGATGTTGTCGTTAGTCATCTCAGACCGTATCCCCGCCCACCGACATGTGCTCAGAGCTAAAAATAATTTAAAATAAGATATTTTATTATTATTATCCTCTTGTAATGTATGTACTCAAGATTGACGCCGCCTACGGCGGCGCCCATTATAAAAAACATACCTGAAGTGCTGTCTTACTCGAAAGTATGAGTACTTGACAGATTCTTAGGAGCGACTAGCACCTCGCCGAGCATTAAGTGGGAGAACCCACTCGGTACGCACGGACTGGCAGCAGAATAAATTAATTATTGCATAATATTACGCAATAATTCTCTTATCGGAATTTGATGAATTTCAAATTTGAATTGTGGGCTTAATACAGCACCCACTGAAAATGTCTTTATTTTTATAGGAAAAGGTGTACTTTTGGGTTTGAATTTTCTGACTCTACCCCAAATTTAAAATAAATTGTTGAAATTGATGTTTTTTTCTTTTTTTAAGAAAACGTTTTTCGTAAAATTGAAATAAGCAAATTCTTCTTCTCGGCGAACAGTCTTCACAAACATTAAATTTACAAAAATTAGGTTGCCACTAATATTTTAAATCCATTGAATTAAAAAAATCGAAAATTTGGATTAGAGACTGGGGAACCTCTGGAAGAAATTAAAATATTCTCCAACAAATCTAAATTTGCGACCTTATGGCAAACTCACGTGAACTAAATTTAAGAAAATATTTTTCTTGTTTATTTTTGAGAAAAAATAATTTCCCATATTCGTCTAATTTATTAAGAGGGGGACGTTTTCAAAAAAAAAATGTCGTCAACAGGTGGCACCACAATAGACAAAAAACAAAATAACACAATGAAGTTTGGCAGATGAAAATCTTTTTATTAAGATAGAATTCATTTAAATCATAGAATCCATGCAAATAAGCAATAATATATTTTCAAAATGAGGTTAGGTAAGCTTCTAACGTTGAATAGTTTTAAACATTTCTGACAATAGTAATTAACAAATTTTAACAAAATTGTGTCATTCCATGATTTACTAAATATAATGTTTGATTCTAGAATTTCAGGATTATAACAGCAATATTTTGGTTTATTGTGGTTTTTTTTTTTTACTTCTGCGCCATCTGTTGTCGCGATTTTTCCTTTTTGAATAAAGTTCCTCTTTTTCTCGAATATTCTTCGGCACATGCGCATTAATCTTTTTTTAATTTTCTACACATCACAACATACAGAAAGTTTGGGTACCACTGCGTTTAGAATATTTAAATAATAAACCATTCAAAGTTATTATTTTCTTATTAATGTGAAATATTCAAAAGTTATTTGTCACTGAAATGCTTGTTGAGAATCGCTGACAAAGTGACGTCATATTTCAAAGTAACATAGTACAATAGTGAAATTCCAGCGCAAACGTTCGCAATAAACAAATAAGAGGCAACGCCGGATGCAAAATTTTCACGTAAGTAATTTTTTGTAATAATTATAATTTTGACATACCAAAATGGAAACATAACCACGAAATAAAAGTTGCCTCGTGTTTGACAGTTGGTAATGTGGATTCTGTACTTGCGCATCGTACTCGAATTCCCCAATTATTTTGTGCGTGTTGTGTTCTGCGTGTGAGTTGTTTTAGTTGCAAAAAGTTATATACATCTATTAGGAGACTATGTTAAAAATAAATTTGAAAAAGTGAAAAGGTATAAGAGCGATTCGATGATGGTCTTGGACCATTTAAAGTTTAGTTGTTACAACATAAAAGATAGGACTGTGTGCAAAAAAATCCCGTGGTTAACTGAGAAAGCTTCAAACGTATTTGAAGCTTTCGAGGCCTTGTCCATGGAACTATGAACCTGGACTCATTGTCATTTACTTTGTCACAAATAAGTTATTTAGTTGCCTCGTTAAACAAAAAGAATCATAAACAGGTCGTAGCTGATCTAACTAAGGTGAGTTTATGACAAATTTTTTTTATGTGGTAGTAAAATCGACGGCCATGTTTGCTTGTGACGTCGATTTCGTCATCGCTCATTCATCATCTGTTCATTTCTTGTGCAGCACGCTACATTGCCGACCAGTATTTAATTGTGTTCTCAAAAAGAACAAAGGTGTTTTGATTACGTTTATTATTTTTGTGTGACAATTAACCATGTTTTATAACCAATTTAATTTGTATTTTTGACTTGCTCAATTAATTTACATTTTTGTGTGTGTGACAGTTGGTGAATTTACATGGTCTGGAGGCGGACCGACACTTGCTCCAGTGTCTTTTTTCATCGGTGGACATTTCCGATTCCAGCGTGAAGATATCGGCCACTCCAACTCAAAATCAAGTTCTAATCGATCAATGTTCCACCTTAATTAATAAGGTTTCCCTTACATCTTCTCTGTGTTGTCTCACCGACAAGACTTCTACTAATCAGAAGGTGAGTAATTTGTTACCGTAACTTTATTTACATAATATTGCTAAATTTAAGCTTCATTACTTTTGTAATTACAAAGTTAACGAGGTTGTTTTATTATTGTTTCGCAATCTTGAATTTTCCTAGTTTGAAATCGAATCTTTGTTACCAATTCATGTTAAACTAGCTTTTAATGGGACCAAACCGAGGTTTTGGAAATGCAATTTTTAGGTATGATAGATAACCTTGACTAGAGTAGATAACATAAAATATCAATTTCTCTTTTTAAATTCCTTTTGTGTTACTGTTTGTTTATTAGCAATGCAATTTGTATATTTAATAATGTAATTTCATCAAAGTAAATTCCATTTCATAAATGTTTTTACCATTACATTTTTATTTTTTGCGATAAGCCAAATATTTGTAAACATTTATGTACCCACTTCTTGGTTAAGTTTATATTGTCAGTTGGACACTGTTGTCCTAATGGACCGGTAATTAATCTAAACTTGTTTTGAGATTTGTAAGTAGGATTTCAAAATTTTAACTCATTTTAATTTCTTAATGACTTGCACATTGTTAAATCAACTGTGAACTATTGATTATAAATTTAGAAAAAATGTGCAGTCTTGTGAGATTTATTCGTAACATGTGCTGTAATTGTAAAGCTGCTTTTACGTGTCAAAATGCAGCTTGATAAAAAATTTCTACAAACTTTATTTTGTATTTATTAACCAAAGCAGATGATCTCGAACTTAGTACACAATGTGGGCATTTATGTCACATTTCAGTATTAAAATGTGTAAAAGCTTTCATTATTACAGTATCAGATAGATAAACCTTACAGGAATTATGGAAAACAAACATCTGTTGTAGTTCAAAAAATGTTGTTTATAAATCGGAATGTAAACCAATAAGATCGAGATACCATACACGGTGTTATTGCGAATATGAATTATAACGTTCTGTGGTATTGCTATAAAATCGTATGAATGGAAAATTCTTTGGAACTCAAAAAAATGATTTATTCAAATTAGGTCACTAATTTTTTTTATTAAACTGTAACTGGGTTGTTTTTCTATATTATAATTAGAATGTATTTTTTAGTCAATTCATATTTTATTTTTTTATTTGCCAAGTTCCAAAAATTGAGGAAAATTTAGAGAATTTGATTTGGAAAATTCAGTGGGGATTTGTCTAATATCCTTACTGTTATGATTTATAAATGTTGCTCAACTGTAAACTGCAAAGTTCACTGTATATTTTCCTTTACATCGTAATTTTGTGCGGCTGCTGCTCCAACAAAATTGGTTTAACGAGGAAAATGTATTGGAACTTTTTTTCAGCTTTAATTTTATGAAATTGGAATGCAAAAGTGATGCCAGAATTATGTTCCATGCTCATATTTTAAAAAAAATTGAGCTAGCAGATTCGTCAATTTTGTATTTTTCAAATATTACGTAAGCAGGTTTCGAGGCACGGTTTTTCTTACTGTTGCTGACAAAGGGAGCGAGGAGGGTGATATTATAAATCTTGCATAAAACAAACAAAAATTTACAAAATTAATCAAAACACAAAAAAAATAACAAACATTCAATAAAATTTTAAAAAGTTCATACATTACGGGAAGGAGGTTATGATTTTCTTATTTTTGCTTATACGGTGGGGGTCTAAAATTATTGAAACTTTGCTTAAGTACTATTTGAATGCCTCTTTAAGATTACTCTCTTTATGCCTGGAAAAGTCGGGAAATTTAGGATTGTATAAATGTTTTCAGGAATTTTGATTTTAAGCTAAAGCTTAAGAAATTATACCTTGGGGGTAGGGAAAATTCTTTGAAACTGGAAAAAATTTAAAAATTGCATTTGATTTATTCAAATTAAAGTTGACTACAGTAAAACCTCGTTTATCTGACCCTCGGTGATCCGAATAATCCAGATCAGATTTGTAGGCATTTTTTTTATTTAATCATCATCATCATTTCCTTCATGGGTTAAGTTGTTGACCTGTTTTTTATTTAATATTGACATTAAATAATAATTTTTAACTGTGATAGCAAGAACGTAACTATAAGTACGACAAATAATCATCTTGTGAACAATACTATGCAATTTTGTTACAAAACATAATTTCGTATCGTAAGAAACAGTAAGTTTGCTGAGTTAAAGATTTTGTTTTGCTTATTACCCTTATTATCCGAATTTGTCGATTGTTCGAATTGCCTATGGTCTCAGTTAGTCCGGATAAACAAGGTTTTGTTGTACTTTCATGTGGTTTATTGAAAAAAAATCTCAAGTGCTTCCTTTAAATGAAAATGCGAGGAAATCGATTCTTCGACCTTTTTAGTTTTTTAGAATTTTATACAGGGCTATGAAAAAGTTACTTTTTGTTTCAGAAACACATTTCTTTTCATTACAATTAAATGTCAAAAACTCAAGAATTTAAAAAAAATTATTATTATAATTAAGATTTATTAAAATCAGTAAATAATTTTCTTTTAATTTGTATTAAGCTATTGTATTAGGATGCATTTTCTTTAGTCTATCTATGTTTTATTTTTTAAATTTATCAAATATCAAAAAGTTATGGAAAATTGCAATTTTAATGATGGGAAACGTGGAGAAGTATGAGAAATTTCTTTTGAAAAGTTAAGTGGAAACTCAGTTTAATTATTTTTGGTTTAGTAATTTAATTGTTTTGCTTGAATAATTGATTTCTTTTTTGTTCAACAATTCATTTTTATCATTGATTCAACAATTCAACTGTTTTGTTTAGCTGCAACGTTCCATAATTCAAATATTTTTGGTTTAATAATTTAAGGTAGTTGCAGCGATCCAGTCTAGTTTTTGAGTGACTAATGCATAAAATATTGTTATTAATGCTTTAAAATTGTTATAATGGTATTGCTAGTTATAATATTAAAACGAATGTGTGAGGATTAAGAATCGATTGTTTTATTTCAACATATCGATTTATTCAAGAATTTACAATAACTCATTTGACTCACGGATCATATACGATGTTTCAATTTGGCAGCGCCGCAATAAGTTATAATATAAATTATTAATCTAGCACTCTTTTTAAATTAAATAATCAAACGTCAAATATATTTAAATAATATTTTGTGCTCACGTGGGCAATTTATTACAACATGAAATTTTATCAACACCGTAACCCTACACATTTTGCAATCAATTCCAAAAGTACGCTTTTGGAAAACTCAAGTCTTTTCATAATTATAGTTTGTGTAGAAAATAATTGATAATAGGCTCATGGCGTGATTATCTAGCGTCCGTCCTCATACACACGTGATGGTTGGATCGAATCCCACGATTTTAAGTTTTTCTATTTTAATTAATTTTATTTTTTTAAAAAATTCATTTTATTTTTTATTAAAATTAGTAATAAAACTTTCCATTGAAAATATTTTCTTCGAGTGCCATACATTTATATAATGCATAGACAATCAACATGGCCAAAGTCAGGCTGACGGTTGGTTTCTTGTTGCCTTCCCATAGTCCACAGATTGACACGCCGTAAAGGAAGTTTAGCATTTTGAGTGCACAATAACTGGCTGAAGAATTAGAAGAAGGATTATTATCAACTGACAAAATTTATCTCTTAAACAAATAGATTTTTCTATTTTATTTGCACCATACGAAAATTATACCGTAATAACATTGCACCAAACCTTCTTTCTTATTTTCCATCGAATGGCCGCATTTTGAACGATGGTTTTCCGCCAAATTGATTTATATTTCATTTGAAATAGAAAATAAACCTTCTTCTTCTTCTTTTCAGGGTTTACGCTTTATTGTCTGTTCCGACTTTATAAGTTCCGCCATCGTTTATTTTAGAAAATAAACCCAACTTTTAAAATTGACACTGACATAAAACTTTTTTAATTTATGCGACGATGCCAAACTTATACGGTTTTTCAGAAATCAAATCGCATCATATTCAAAAATTATTTACGGACAAACCAGATGGTCAAAATTTTTAATTTTTTTTTTGCCATTTTGTAAGATATTATCCTACACGTAGACTAATTTTTATGCGTCTGACATGGATTTAACTATTTTATTTTACGGAAATTCTAAACTTTTACTGAGTTCCTATGCTTTTACATGTTAAATTCAAAAATTTCAAATCCGATTATCTCCCAAGGTACACGGTCAATCTTTTTCAAATTTGTTTTACAATTATGATAAATCATTAACTTTATATCTTGTAATTTTCATATTTTTGACATGGATTCGAGAAAATGCCAATGGAGCGCTGCAACCACCTTAATTGGATTTAGTTTAATAATTCAGTCGATTTTTGTTCAAAAATGCAACTGTTTCGTTTAATAATTTCATTGTTTTGGTCGAATAATTCAATTGTTTTTTGTTCAACAATTCCATTATCATTCAATTGTTTTGTTCAATAATTCAGCTACTACGTTTAATAATTTAAATATTTTTATTTTAGTAGTTTAATTGTTTTAAAGTGCATTTTACACAGGGGGGATTTTTTCATGCGATCGATTGTTGCGACTAATCGTATGAACTAATCGCTTCGTGTAATACAAAATCGCGTATGCGATTAGTTCCTGCAATTTGTCGCACGTGCGAATTTATGAATTCAGCCGGTCGCATACTCAACGACATTTGTTTTCAACATGTATTAGACACGTCACTTAATTCAAATGTATTAAAACAAAAACTTATCATGTCTGCAGCTTGTCTGCTTGGTGTACGAATGAAGTTAAGGTAAAATGGGCCAAATGCAAATTTTATTGAAATTTAAAACTGGTAAATTGGGCCAAAGGCAAATTTGAATAAAATTTTGGAAATGGTAATTAAAAAAATATTGGTACTTAAAATCAAATAAATAAATAAAGGGGTAGATTGGGCTGTAGGTTAGAGTTAGTTTTTTATATTTTTTTCGAGTTGATATTAAAAAAAAACCTACACTCCTTTCTTTACCTGAAATTTGCCTTTGGCCCAGGTTACCACTTTCGTAATTTTCGTTAAAAGTACGTTTGGTCTAGTTGACCATTTTCTAAATTTGGCTCAGTTTACTGTCACTCATACGTATCGTCATAATCATCGCTGTGTTTTAAATGAAACGACATGTCTCTGACGTATCTGATACAACATGTCGAAAACAAATGTCGTCAATAACAGTAATAAAATTCAGCTATTTGATTTATGCTCGATTTCTTCATCTTGAAGTTAGCGAATGACAATAAAAAAATAAACAAATCATCTGATTGGTTATTTCGTCAATTTAACCTGAAGTTTGCTAAGTAAAAAAATCGGCTATTAATAATTTAACTGCTCTGTTCAATTTATAATTATTTTTAGTTCTTCTTCTTCACTTTTTGCATTAGACTCTAAGGCTTGTTACGGTGCCCATCTCTTTCTAGGTCGGCTGACATTTCTACTGCCCTCGGGCTTATATTTTTTTAATTAAAAATTATTTTTAATTAAATAAATTAATTGTTTTTAGTTGAATAATTCAATTGTTTTTCGTTGAACAATTCAATTACCTTTGATTCAACATTTGTTCAATAATTCTGCTGATTGGTTCAAATAATTTACCTGATTGATTTATCACCAATTCAACTGTTTTATGCAAAAAAGTGACTACTTTGTCAAAAATTGCAACTGTTTTGTTTAATAATTTTACTGGTTTGTTTACAATTCAACTATTTTTTGGTATAATAATAGTGTCTATATCAGTGTTTTTCAAGAGCTTACATAATTTGGAAGAGAAACTATTAAATTACTTTTCAGAGCTGGACTCTGAAGCCGACAATGGGCGTAGATGGATACTAAATCCTTTTTTGAATATGTCGGGACAACTGCCTTATCTGACCACAAAAATGAAAGAAAGTTTTATAGATTTCATTGCTGACGACATACTTAAAATAGAATTCGATTCGCAAAACATTAACGTCTCCTGGATAAAGCGAAAAGAAGAATATCCAGAAATGGCAAGGGAAGCTTTGAAATTATTAATGCCATTCGCCACTTCCTACCTATGCGAACTAACGTTCTCTTCAATAGTGAACATAAAAACTAAAAAAAAATAGGCTCCAAATAGAAAATGATTTAATTATTTGCGTCTCAAAAATAAAACCACGATTTGACAAATCATTAAAAAATAAACAGGCACAGTGGCTTCTCACTGAAATTGTATTTTTTTTTTTATATTAATAAATTTATAATTTATTTTTTATTAAAAAATTTGTTATTTCATTTGGCTGCGACCACGACCCCCCAAGCAAGACTTGGCGAGCCCTCTGGGGGTCGCGACCCACAGGTTGAAAAACACTGGTCTATATTATACCAAAAATAGTTGAATTGTTGAATTATTTTACCAAGTTTTGAAAAGTCAGGGAAAATGATCAATTTTAATCAGGGACAACCTGTAAAATTTGGTGGGAACTCTGCGACTAATGCTAGTGACTAATTATGGAGTTTCCCAGATTAGTGTTTTACTTTTTTATTGCATAAAAATTATAGTTATATTATTGAATAACTTTATACCTATAATAATGATCATAAGTGTTTTTACAACCAAAATGTACCTACTGCAAACCATGCTTCTTTGAACAATCAATTTTGGTTGTTTTAATTTTATCTACGGATAAAATCTAGAGCCTTTCTTTTTCAATCTTCTCATTAAAAGTAGATTCTATTTTAAGAAGATTTTCATCTTCTGTTGTAATAACGTCCTCATCCTTTTGTAATTTCTAATATTTCCTACAGCAACGGTTTTACAGCATCAACATTGCTAGAAATTTTCTTTCCGTAGATTTGTAGGTAACAAATGTCATATCGTAACTTAAACTTTTTTAGCTAACCAAAACTTGCTGTGAAATTGTCTATCCAGATATTTATTCGAAAATATTATGTTTAAGTTTTGAACGTAAAATTTCAGGTGAAATCGGCATATTTATTATTACGGTGCTGTTTCAAAAACCAAGTGTACAAAGTTTAATTAATTTATTCCGTTAGCAAGGTTTAAAACGTGCGGACATATAATAAGCAAGAGTAGTTAGGGGTAGTATACAGTTAATATTTGTTAAATAAAAGTGAAAAATTCTGTTTTCTTAGTAAGTATTATAATGTTCAGGAGTTAGGGGAAAAAAGAATAGTTGCACGCCTGAAGTACGGCAAATTATTTTTAATTTGAAAACAACAAGAAGTTTAAACGAAGCAAAAATGTTTTTAGTCGAGTTGTACGAAAAGTTTCATGGGTTAACAAAAAAATTGTAATCTTCATTTAAAATTTTCTCGACAATATTTGGAATGAAAACCAATGAAAAAATTTTATTTTTCGATGAAACAAAAATAAATCTCATGTTCTGATGGAAAAGTGTATGTGAGGTGTCCCCGTAAAGTTAAATTTGACCAAAGGTTTACACGACGAATAGGCAAGCATAGAGGTGAAAGTGTAATGGTATGGGAATGCTTTTCTTGGAGGGATGTTGGACTAATTTTTCGTATTGTTTGGTTACCTTAATATTTTAAACGTTCTTGAACCTTACATTGATAAACATTTACCAAAAACGTGGAAGTTCGGACAAGTCGATCATATTTAGCACACTGCTAAGACTATCAAGAAGTCTTCTTTTTGCGTTTCTAAAATTTCGAAAATTATTTTAAAATTTTTGTTTTAATTAATTTTTCTAATTTCTCCAAATTAAAATTTTGTTGTCGACTGGTTTTTTTATTTGTAATAAAATTTTGTATAAATTATCATTATACAAATTATTTTTAATTATAAATAATAGCTTTCCATATAACTTTTTATTATTCCGTAATTTCTAAATATATGTAGGCATGATGACACAGAAGAAATAAAAATGAATTTTCACTATGTGTTAAATTGTTGCTAATTCTGTGTCCGCCAGTGTATTATAAGAGAAAAAATCAATAAATTAATCAAATTCAGCACAGAACCAATAAGTCTACACTACAATAGGGCACTTCTTGTTTTAATGTTGTCGTTAAAGAGGTAAAATTATTTTTTGAAAATAAATTACTAATTCTATCGAAAAGAGATCTTTTCTGTAATTTTAAAAATTATCTTTAATTTGGGTTTTCTCGAAATTCAATGCGATAAAAATTGAGCAAACAAAATTCATATTAAAATACTCGTTTTCATAAAAAGTTGGTTTCTTTTAGGTTATTCTTATTCGTCTTTTTAATGAAAATAATACAAGCCACTTCATTTATGTCCTCAAAAGTCATTTTTTTTTTATTACAGAAAATTAAAATATCTTTCAACTTTATATTGAATATTTGTTGTTGTACCTTTACCTTTCGAGCAAACACCAATTCCTAAAAAAATTATATCTCGGTAAATCATTATTGTACAAAAACAAGACAATCAAATTTAAGGGTAGTTTATTTATCCACAAAAAAGAGATCTTGTAATTTTTTCGATAAAATTAGTTTTTTAATCATATGTTCTTAAATCGTAAGTATTTACCTACATCTACGCCAATTTTCTTTGGTCTCTAATTTTTTCTTCTAAATTACTGTACTAAAGGAGCAACCAAGATGAATAATTAATTTAAAATATCCATTTTGGTATACTTTTTACAAATAAAAAACAAAACGGTTAGTATCTTTACAAAAGCCGTGCAACCAGTTTGAATTTCAAAATTTAAAAGCGATGCTGTTGTTTTTATAAACAATTAATTATATTGTGCACTCCATATCCAAGACGCATTTGTACCCTACATCACAGTTTTCAATATAATCCCTTACATTGTTCATTGGAAACCTCTGTAAATAAATCTAAATTGCTTTCTTGGTCTTTTCATGCTATTTTATTCTCAGTACTGTCACAGTCAATAATTATTGTTTGTTTACCTATGTCTGTGGGATTCGAGCTGATCTCAAATCCTCCGAATGTTTCTTTATTTACACATAGTTTCGTGCCTGTCTTACCAACATAATACAAAATGAATCTTTGATTTTGGAGACTAGCCAAATAATGAAATTCCTGTACTTGATTTAAAGGTGGTAATTTGTAGCTCTGGAAAACCTCGAACATAATATCAGGCTATAAAATTAGCAAAGAAGTAATTGCATTAAAAAGCCCAAAATTTTAAATATTTTTGACAAATGTTAGTTTTGAAATTTTTTCAATTAAGTAAGCTACTATTTTTTATTTTATCTGAAAAATTGTGCTACCCTAAGTAACACCTTTTTTTGCGGTTTTCATAATTTTAGCACTCGCTTGTATTTTTTTCTCCTTGCCCTGTGTCTCAAATTTTCGCTCAAAGATGTTCCTTTTTGTTCTCGTTACATTGGAATGCACAGATTTCTAAAAAAATTTCAGTGGTACTTCAGCTTCATTTTTTAAACAATTAGAGATAAGTAGGTCAGTTTTTAAATTTACAAAAAAATTGCTGCTAATTGAGTCATCGAAACAAAACTTACGTGTAAATTTGCCTTCTTTGTTTATTTTGTAAGTAAAATTATTTTCTTTTGCTATTTTTGTGTTTTGTATGTCCGAACTTTGGCAACTTTCCTAATTTACATAGAGCTTTTCAGTTTTGCTCGAATGTAATTGATCCTGTACAACTGGTTTTGACCAAATAATAATTTTATATTATGAGTATGAGAAAATGATCGAATTTTAATACTAATTGTTTTTTAATGTGAAAAAAAATTAAATTTTAAATGAACTAAAATTAAGCTCGTGAGTTATCTGTCCTGTAATCATAGCAGTGCCGAGTATCAAATAGATAGATCTAAATAAATTGCTTTAGCACCAATACAAACCAAAAATTACAATAATAAAACAATTTATTCCATTTTAGTAGTGCCCTTGAATTAATAATCTTTTAAAATTATGCTATTTGACTAAGCATTGGTAAATCGTTCAGTACCCAGTATATGGGTTCCTTTAATCCTAAATTTAAAAATTATCTGCAAAGTTGTTGATGTTTTACTTTTAATTTTTTTGTTATTTTCTAGGTTCAACAAATATTTACATTAATTGTGAACTTTTTGAAATATAATAATATAAATACATGTACATTTCTCAGATGATAATATTTTCTTATTTTTGTTTCAGAATCCCGCAATTGGAGCAACATCGTTTTCTCAATTGGTCAAGTGCCTTCGCCTCTCGGCGGTTCAAGAAGTTGTCTTTTCCCTTGCATTTTGTCATTCGACTAACAAAGAATTAGTTGCGCTCGCTCAATCACACCTCTGTCAAGCAGTACCTGCATTAGTACAATCCTACGTCGACACAGAAGGTAGCATTCGTCAACACGAAGGCGGTCTTCACGACACCACCCCGGAAATATTACATTTAATCCTTTCGGCAGTAAACAAAACTCCTAAAGATCTCGGATTGACCAACGACCTGAACAAGTCTTTTTTAAATTCATTGCAACGCGATTTTCCGAAGGATTTGGTGCCCGTCGTCCTTGCACCATTGGTTTATCCTGATCAGTGTGAATTAGCGCCAGAGATGTCCTCGGAAGGCCCCGGTTTATCCGGGGGAATGTTAAATACTTCACTTTATGATTTAGTGTCGGACATGGGTTATGGGTTTACATCATCGATTGAAGAATGTTGCAATCACATGGTAAAATTGGTGGGAAGAGATATCAGTGCCGCTGCGGTTTCGCGTACCTTGTCGTTTATGTGTCGAACGGGAAATGGCGACGAGGTTCTCAGTCACTATCCGTGGAATGTCGAAGTGTTTGTGCAAGCCCTGAAAGAAGTCGTGCCAAACTTACAATGGAACTCCGTCATGCAAGAATTGGATCATCCCGAATTTGTGATAAAAGATAGGCAAAGTCTCATCATGTTGATGAGTGCGCTTCGAATGGGTTTGCAACTAACCAACTTTCGTTCGGATACGTTTCCCGTCGACATATTTTATCGTTTGTGGACAAATATGGATGGACAGTTTAGTTTGTTACAGAACATTATAAAAAATCCCGACGTGTTTTGTTTTGCCGATTATTCGTTTTCATCAGTGCCTGTGGACATATTAAAAACTCCCCCCGAACAAGACAGTAAAGAGTTAGCCAATTGGCGAAATGTGGATTTAGTGCAACTGTTGTTATTGTTATCGGAACGCGGTTTATTTTCGCAAGTGCAGGAATTGTTCAAAATTCCGTTACAAATGTGTCCTGACGTGCTCGTTCTAACTCTAATGCAATTTTCCAGTCCCATCACGATGATTCGTCAAGAACTTTTCACAAACTTGATACCTATTTTTCTCGGCAACCATCCAAATTCGGCCATCATTTTACACCATGCGTGGCACACCCAGACTTTGAATATCAAGCACATAATCATGCACGCAATGGCCGATTGGTACGTCAGAGGTGATTGCGACCAAACACGATTATCTCGAATTTTAGACGTGGCACAAGACTTGAAAGCTCTTTCGATGCTTCTGAATGCTCAATCCTATCCATTTATCATCGATCTTGCATGTCTGGCATCGCGACGTGAATATCTCAAATTGGAAAAGTGGCTAACAGACAAAATTAGAGAGCATGGTGAAACTTTCTTAACGGCCTGTATAAAATTTTTGCAAAGACGTTGTCCGCAACTAATTGGAAAAACCGACGATAATCTGACTAAAGCGGCGTTGTTACCCAAAGAAACACTGACCACCATGCTCATGTGTTTACAAAGTGCAGCACCCAGTATGAGTGCAGATTGCCAAGAGGCAATCATTGGAATGGTTCAGCACGGTTCGTTTTTATTGAAAGCTCACCAGCAGCAGCAGCAACAACAACAACAGCAGCAGCAACAACAACAGCAGCCTTCAACAATTTTAAGATCTCATCGTGGATTAGATGGTCCGTTTAATCCCAGCTCAATGGGTGGACAAATTTACAATCCAGTTAGCGTAGATCCCGCTGGAATTAATTCTGCTTTAGCCAATATGAACTTGAATCCCACTTCATCTGCCTTCAATTTGCCAGGAAGCTTAGGACCGCTCGTTTCTTCACCGGGCTCCCCATCTCGTCTACTAGGTGCTGGACCTTCAAACAGTCCTTTCCCGCTTATGCCAATTCATCAAGGCCCAGTAGGAACAACTACTTCTCTTGTACCTAGTGTTAACGCCATTGGAAATTTAGGCAGAATGGGTCCGAATCCTGGGATTGAAAAACCTCGTGTACAAAATGAAAATTTATTTCCAGAAATTGCACCCAACGTTTCTAAAGATATCGAAGATGAAGCCAACAGTTACTTTCAAAGAATTTACAATCATCCGCCACATCCAACTTTATCCATCGACGAAGTGCTGGACATGCTGAAGAAGTTTCAAGATTCCTCTTCTAAGAGGGAGCGAGAGGTGAGATTTTTCTATTTTTTGTCATCCTAGATTTTTCATAAATTATAAGAAAGTACGTAATTACATTTTTTTATTTTTAAAAATGATTCGGTTATAACTGAGATTTACACGAAAAACTATTTTTTTACCGAGCATATCACTAAAATCATTAGGACTAAAACTATAAAGTGCTAATATTTTGATAAAATTATGATGGATGACCCATTTGTCTGGAAAAGTTGAGAAAGTTAAAATGTGTAAATTTTGTTGTGGAAAAGTCTGTGAATTTTTGATTTTTAAGCAAGTCATTCTTTGAAACTTGAAACTCATTAATTTAAAAAATTATAAACATTTCAAACTATAAATAAATGTACAAATTTCCAAAAGTCAGAATTTGATTGAGAAAATTAAATTCAAGAATTTCTATGCGGATCCAGGATTAATCACTTACCTATGCAATTCTGGTATTTTGTAATTTCTTATTTTTAGTAAGTTTTTACAATTTTTTGTTTGGTAATTTTTAACGTCGAATATGACGTCACAATTTATTATTGTGCAGAATGTGAAACAACAGCAAAAATTGTCTATTTTTTCATCAAAATTTGAACAATTCAATTATCAAACTTAATTTCACTTATATAATTTTGGTATATGTTTTTGTGAAAAAATACAAATATGGGTTTTTGTTTTGTAGGTTTTCAACTGTATGCTACGTAATCTATTCGAGGAGTATCGTTTTTTCCCCCAATATCCTGACAAAGAATTGCATATAACCGCACAATTATTTGGCGGCATTATAGAACGCGGTTTAGTATCGAGCTACATGGCTCTAGGATTGGCTTTACGTTTTGTATTGGACGCTCTCAGAAAACCCGAAGGTTCCAAAATGTATTACTTCGGAATTGCGGCACTAGACAGATTTAAGTCGCGTTTAAAAGAATATCACAAATACTGCGAACATGTTCGAGCGATTGCACACTTTAATGATTTTCCATCTCACCTGATGGAATACGTGGAATATGGTTTACAAAGTCTAGAACCACCAAACAAACCTCATGGTCCGGTCTTACCTGCAAGCTTGGCAAGCATGTTGGGACCTATCAGCACACCTCAATCTCAGGCTTATAAAACAAACTCCAATGTAGTGAGCACGCCAATCGGTAAAGTACCAACTTCCGGGAGTGCGATCAGTAGCAGCCGACCATCAATCGCCAATGCGACCAGCATCGACACCTTACTGGTTGCCACAGAAAAAGAAGAAAAGGTTATTTCGCCACCTGAAAGTTTGCAAGATAAAACTGCGTTTATTTTCAACAATTTAAGTCAACTAAATTTGCAAAGTAAGTGCGAAGAATTGCGTGATTTGGTATCAGATGAATATTATCCCTGGTTATCTCAATATTTGGTCATGAAACGGGCTTCCATAGAATTGAATTTTCATGCTTTATATTCAAACTTTTTGGACACTTTCAAAATAAACGAAGTAAATCGTATGGTGACGAACGAAACCTTCAGGAACATACGCGTACTGTTAAGTTCTGATAAGGGTATTGCCAATTTTTCCGATCGTTCCTTGCTGAAAAATTTGGGTCATTGGTTGGGAATGTTGACCTTGGGGCGAAACAGGCCCATTCTTCAAATTGACATCGATTTGAAAGCGTTGCTGGTCGAAGCCTATCATAAGGGGCAGCAAGAGTTACTCTATGTTGTGCCGTTTGTGGCGAAAGTTTTGGAGTCTTGCGCCAAGAGTAAAGTTTTTAAACCTCCCAATCCGTGGACCATGGCTATCATGAACGTTTTAGCTGAATTGCATCAAGAACCAGATTTAAAATTAAACCTTAAATTTGAAATCGAAGTTCTCTGCAAAACTCTCGACATTGACGTAATTCAACTGAAACCCAGCATATATTTGAAAGACCCCGAACGATTGAGAAAGATTGAGTATCAATTATCTCAGCCACTTAAGAAAGATCCGATGTTGATAGTGGGTCAGCAGCCAGTTGTTATGCAATCTTTGGTATCGCAATCGAATATTGTAAATACGAGTCTTAACGAACCTGAATTGATTGCCGTTGTTGGACAAGTTCCAAATTCTCCTCCGACATCTCAAAATAGCAGTTCCACTCCAACATCTTCGATTACCAGCGCTCCAGAACCGCGATTTAGTTATGTCGATATTCAATTACAAGGAAACGCAGCTTTGCAAACACACGTCACCATAAATCCTAACATCGTCCTCTTCCAAACGAACCCCAATCTGAAACAACTGGTTAGACCGGCTTTAGAACGTGCCGTTCAAGAATGGATAGTGCCAGTCGTCGATCGAGCGATAAAAATTGCGCTAACAACGTGTGAACAGATTATTCGAAAAGATTACGCATTAGATTCCGAAGAAAGCAGAATTCGTAATGCCGCTCATTGCATGGTTCGCTATTTAACAGCCGGCATGGTAATGATCACATGTCGCGACCAGCTATTGGGCTCCATCAATTCACATCTCAAGAACGTACTTCAAAGTGCAATAACCGGCGCCACTAGTCAACAAAAGGAAATGATTGACCAAGCTGCAAATATTTTTGCTCAAGACAACATGGAATTGGGCTGCGCGTTCATCCAAAAAACCGCTATCGAAAAAGTTATCGCCGAAATCGACAAACGCCTCATAACCGAATACGAACTCAGAAAAATCGCCCGCCAAGAGGGACGGCGCTATTGCGACGCGATCGCTCTAACCTTCCAAGCCGAGCGCATGCCGGAACCAATACGTCTGAAGGTGGGAAACATTCCGTCCGCACAAATGGCGGTGTATGAAGAATTTGCACGAAATATACCTGGATTTTTGCCCTTATCTGATCGGGAAGCCGCCTCTTTTATTCACAAACCAAACGTTAACATCGATCCACAGCCGCATCCAGTTACACCCTTTCAACCTTCTCACGCCGTTTTGGCCACTGATGACATCTCCAATGTTTACGAAAAGTTGGCTGTGGAAGTGGAACAATTCGTTCAAGTTATCGGCGGACAACCCAATTTGGCTGTGACAAACAACAATTTACATGTGCTTCATGAATGCCTTATGCATGCCATTCGCACCAGAGATATGTTGGGAACTGGCACCGCCATTGTACAAAAGGTAAGCTGAAAGATTCCATAATGAAAGAGATTTTTATTTTGTGATTTTCAGTGTGTGGAAGGTCTGCAAGATGGATTATTGGCCATGGCAAATGATCCAGAACACGTGGTGATTCGTTACAAAGAAATATTCGTGCGGGTTTTGAAATCCATGCAAGATCCACGCGCTTTTGGTCAACATTGGACGAACAAACACGTAACTCGTTTCCTCACCGAGTGTCGTGAAGATTTGCGCTACAATTTCGACGCAGTTGACACTTTAATTCGTGCTGGTTTGATAAACGTACCTCAATATGACTGCGCGCTTGCGCAATGCATCGATAGTGGACCTAATTACATGGCGATTGCATTTGCAACTCAGTTGGTTCAGCTGTACTTGGTTGAAGACAGGTCGACCCAGTTTGTTTCCGAAAGCGACTTTACGAACACGATCGAAATGTTGGTCAAAATTGCCACTCATACGCGTTCACCACCTGATGGTCTTACCAGTTTGATTGAAATGTTACGCCAAAATCACGATCAAGTTGGTTTTCTTGGAGATCGCACCGCTAACGGACCTTGCGTACACATTCACAATGGAATTTTACAAGTAAGTGTACTTAATTTTAGTCTAAAGATTGATATAATTTCTTTGTTTTTTTTGTAGGTCAGATCGTTAAATTACGATGATCCGCCAGGTCTGGTCGAAAAAACTGATTTCCTGTTGAGGGATTGGATCAGCATTTATCATACTCAACCATCTGGGCGCGACTCGACCAAGGCGTTTAGTTTATTTGTTCATCAAATGAATGTCCATGGAATTTTGAAAACCGACGATTTAATTACAAGATTTTTCAGATTGTCCACTCAACTTTGTGTGGAGTCTGTTTATGGAAGTATCTCTGATAGTTCTAGCAACAATCCTACCATGGTCAGATCAAAATGTTACCACACTTTGGATCCTTTTGTACGCCTAATCGCCTTATTGGTCAAGCATTCGGGTGATTCTAACAACACTTCCACCAAAATTCACCTGCTGAATAAAGTGTTGGGAATTGTAGCGGGCTGTTTGTTACAAGACCACGAACAGCGAAATTTGGACTTTCAGCAACTCCCTTATCATCGCATCTTTATCATGTTTTTTTGGAGCTGTGCACGCCTGAACCCGTCTTAGAGGCAATCAATTTTCAAGTGTTGACTGCCTACTGCCACACCTTGCACATTTTACGCCCAAGCAAGGCCCCTGGTTTTTGTTACGCCTGGCTGGAACTTATTTCACATCGCGTATTTATTGGTAGAATGTTGGCTATAACACCTTCGCAAAAGGATGGAGCATGTACGCTCAATTATTGGTTGATTTGTTTAAATACTTGGCGCCATTTTTACGCAACGCGGAATTGGCCAAACCAGTCACTATGCTGTACAAAGGAACTCTGCGTGTGCTATTAGTATTGTTACATGATTTTCCTGAATTTTTATGCGATTTTCATTACGGCTTTTGTGACGTTATACCACCAAATTGTATCCAGATGCGCAATTTGATATTGTCTGCATTTCCACGCAGCATGCGATTGCCGGATCCGTTCACACCAAATTTGAAAGTAGATGTTCTCAATGAAATAACCTACGCGCCACGCATTGTTACAAATTTTGCCAACTTAATCACGCCTGCAAAGTTCAAAACGGACCTAGATTCATATCTGCAGGCACGTGCACCGGTTACTTTCTTGTCGGAATTAAGAAGCAATCTACAAGTTTCTAACGAGCCAGGAATGCGATACAACATTCCACTGATGAATGCCTTGGTGATGTATGTTGGAACTCAAGCCATCACCTACATTCGAAGTAAAAGCTTAACGCCCAACATGTCGACGATTGCTCACAGTGCTCACATGGATATCTTCCAAAATTTGGCCGTCGATTTGGACACGGAAGGGAGATATTTATTTTTGAACGCCGTGGCAAATGAACTGAGATACCCTAACAGTCATACTCATTACTTCTCTTGTACGTTGTTGTATTTGTTTGCTGAAGCCAATTCCGAAGCCATTCAGGAACAAATCACACGTGTGCTGTTGGAAAGGCTCATAGTCAATCGGCCACATCCTTGGGGTCTGTTAATCACCTTTATCGAATTAATCAAAAATCCCAGCTATAAGTTTTGGAACCACGAATTTGTGCACTGCGCTCCAGAAATTGAAAAGTAAGTTTTTTATGTTAAGTGGTTGGTAGATGTATTTATTTTTGGGCTTTTGTTTGGTAATGGTTGAATGATAGAAGTGTTTTCTGTTGTGCACGAAAGACGTAAATTGATTTAACAGGCTAATCGATGTTATGACTTGTATTGTAGGATGTTTATAATTTGTGATTGTTGGTATTATTGTTATGGTTTATTGTTTTTCTCCCATGGTTTCATTTGGATAACTTGACGTTTGAAATTAATTTTTATTATGCAATTGTAGAATGCATTATTTACTTCCTGTGGACAATCGCGATACCATTTGCTTATCTTTGATAATGCTTAAAATCCTTTGTTCTGTTTGTGTACTTCCTGTCTTTGAAAATATTGATAAATCAAATTTATTTATTTTTACCTATCATTGTGTAAGTAAATATTCATTTTTCGTGGCAAGATGTGTAACTGAATTACTTTTACTAAATTTCCGTTACTTTCTGATTGCTTGCAGAAATGCAAGCCTCTGCCGGTCGGTTCGGCTTACGGCGAACAATAGGTCTAATAGGACTGGGAATTCTAGGTAAAATGTCTACAGTAGGTACCTTTTTTACAATCTTATTTTTGTTTGGGTAACTATTCTATGAGATTTCTTAACAGGAAACTTAGTTTATATTATAATAAATTATGCATAGTGATAATGGCGATATGCCAGAAGAAAATTCCATCGGCGAGCGTGAAAAATTATAATATTAATATTACTTGGCATAAATAAATTATTGCACTTTTATAATTATGAAAATTGTGTTTTAAAATGAGATTGCCAGATTTATAAATATCATATTCGCGATAAAAGGGTGACGGGGGCCTGTTATGGCCCACTCTTATCCCGAACGATTAATAAAAACAAGGTCCCACTTTTTAATGAAAAATTAGTTTAATTAATTATGTAATATTTGACCCCTCCATAGAAAAACTTAAACCAAATTATTGCAACTATAATCCTGAAATTTTTCAATTGCATTATGTATTTAGTAATGAAGGGAATGACATAGTTTTATTAAATTGTTTTAAGAAGGGAACGTCCATTAATTACGTGAAGTTTTTCTTTACCCTTTGGATCTCTACCCTCCTCCTCACGTGAGATTTATCCTACAATTTTTACCATACCGGAGACCAGTAATTTTTTCCAGTGAATTTGTTATAGTAATATAATTTTCTGAATTATAAAGTTGACGTGAGATTTTCATTGACCCCATTTTAGCTCACATAATAAATGGACATCCCCGAAGAACGAACAAGATATTGTTGCTATAGTTCTGAAATTCTAGAATTACAGGGAAGTTCCTTCAAAATCTGTTGATTACTTTTGTCAGAAATTTTACATTCTCGTGTGTTAGAAAATATTTATCACTGAAAGCTTGAACAACTTCATTTTGTAAATAAATCATTGCTTATGTGGTTGGCTCCTGTGAATGTATATGAATTGTATCTTTTTTTCTATTGTCTCATAGTTTTTTTCTTTGAAAATATTTTCGTCCTCTTAATTGTGTTGTTTTTCTATTGTCACGTTCCGTTCCTCTTGACTACATGATTTTGATTCTCTTTGATTTTAAAATTTACATCGCATAATTATCGATTTTTGTCGAGGAGGATTTTTGTAGTGTAGTGCAATTTTCGTATTTTTTATTAAAAATTTTATAATTTTTAATCTTTAGGTTTATTTGTCAAGATCACAAATATGCCCACTGGACAGCTATTGATGCGGACTTGAACGATTTGTAGTTTATGTACTGACATGTGTGAGATATAGGTGACAGGTAGTGATTGCATTTCTTAAAACATTTTTACGTTTCTTTTGCTTTTGAATAATTGACGTTTGTAGAAAAAAAATTTAAATGTGGGTATTTTAAAATTTGTTATTGTTTCAGATTGTTTGAATCTGTTGCCCGTTCGTGCATGGTACAAAAAACTCCAATACAAGCAGTTCAGGAAGGTGACGTTCCAGAGTGATACCATTTTAGTGATTATTGTACATAAAAGTTAATGTTGATACTTGAAAACAAATTGATCAAATGATGTATAATTAATTAGTTTTACATTGTTTAGCAATTTTTTGTTGCTGTAATGATGAGCTTATTTTGAATTTTTATGCATTTTATTTAATTTTAAAATATAAGATTTAGTGTTTGTATAGAATAGTTTATTATTAACATTGTAAAATATTGAACATGAGTATTTTTAAGAAAATTTTCAAGTATTTGTAATTAATTGAAATATGTGTAATAAAATGATAAAACCGTTTACATTTGCTTTTATCTTGGCACCATTACTTGCACCTCATTAATTTATTTAAAAACCACATTTCTGAATTTAAGTTGGCACCGACGCTCAACTTCACAACAATGTTGCAGTTTGTCAGGTGTATGTGTTTTTTATTGCAATATTTTGATTTAAGCGGATACTCCATTTGTTTAAATAAAAATTATCTAATTTTTGTTGTTTTGAAAATGAAATTAATCGATATTATTTTTATTAAAATTAATGGAGTACCCTCTTAATGACCGTAAAGCAACTCGTGAAAAATATTAAAAACTTGTTCGTTTTGAAACAAAGTAAAATTTTTTTTCAAACAAAGAAAATGCAAAATTTATGTGACAAACTACAAATTTTTACGAGCCTAATGTTAACTTCTAGAAAATTATAATGGAATATCTACCGAGAGATAAAGAATACACCAACAAAAAATGTAGTAGAAAATATTGTCAAATGATAATTGTCAAGTGAACATTATTAATTGTTAATAATTAAATTAGCAACAGGACTGTGTCGGCCAGCAGAAAAGCTTCCCTATATGATCTAGAATCCAAGAGTTTGGCTTAATTTTGCTTTTTTACTCTTCCTGGTATGCACCCTCAGCTAACAGTCTGTTCGATAGTCCCAGGAGGACTTTGTCTTTTACGGGTCAGCTCCTTTATTACAAACTGCTGGTTTACACCTTATGGAGTATCTTAGATTTATGCCCGGTTTCACAAACGTTTAAACTGCGATTAAATTATTTAAGCCAAAATCGTAGTTTAAATGTTTGTGAAACCGGACATAAGAGTCTCCCTTAAATCCTCTGCTCCGGACGCTCTTATTCCAAAATCTGACAATTCCTCTGCTGTACTAATCCGTTGGGCTGGGAGGTAGCCAACAGAATTATTAACACCCTGAGAGTTGCATGGGCGATTGAAACTTTCAAACCATACAAATCTCAAGACGAGGATGGAATATTTTCAGTACTACTACAACAGGGGTTGGAGACATGAGCCTCCTTCCTGTGCGCCATATTCCGAGCCAGCTTAGCTCTCAATTATGTACCTCAAAAAAAAGCCAGGGTGTACCTCTTACGTCCAAGCTAAGTCATTTTGACCAATAAGTTTAATGTAATTTCTGCTGAAGACCTTGGAGAACCTGATTGATAGGAATATAAGGGATGATGCCTGGGCAAACTTGTATAGACGCCGGTATGCCTACCAACCTGAAGAAATTGCTCTGGGAACCTTTCTGGACATAGAGGGGCGTTTGATAACATCTCCTTCGAATCTATAGAAAGAATTGTCGGTGGACGGGGTATTGACCAGCTCCACTCTGAGGGACAGAAGCATCTGCCGCACAAAGGTACCCTTGGGGGGGGGGACGTCTCAACCCTACTACTGTAGTGTTTGGTGGTGGATGGCCTTCTGCGGAAGCTGGAACAGGTGGGGTACATGATCAAGAATTTGCTGATGATATCACTATTTTTGTTATTGGGAAATTAGGGAACTGTATCATCACTGATGCAAAAGGCCCTGAGGACTGTCGAAAGATGGTGCACAAAGAGGAACTATCGGTTAATCCGAGTGAAACCTCCGTTGTAGCGTTTACAAGACGCACAAACTTACATGATGTAGGAACTCTAAGGATGTGGGGGAGTTACCTCTAAAGAGGGATATACCTGGGTCTAACTCTAGAAAACGGGCTAACCTTCACTCCACACATACACTACTCTATAAACTGAGCGACTAAGGCTCTTTGGGCCTGTAGGAGCATGATTGGCTAAACATGGAGACTAAGACCGAAAATGGTACCCTAGCTGTACACCAGAGTGGAGATACCCACAATCACATACTCGGTCCTAATCTGGTGGTACAAAGCCAGGAAAAGGGGAAGCTTAAATAGGCTCAACAAGGTGCAAAGACTGGGAGCCTTCTACGAAGGCTCTCTTGGGGATCTCTCTCTGAAGGCAGTAGAGTATTTAAAAAATGCCTGTGGGGGGGGGGGGTTAAACCAGATTATTTTTAGAATCTCGTTAATCCACTCATGTGCGTCAGTTGTAAAGAGATAACTGACAAATTTCAAAATCAAAAAAAAAAGAAATTCAGGGATACAATCCGAGCATTCTTTGGGGAGCGGGGGGGGGAATTTTCCCAATCCTAAATGCACCTGTGCTTGAAAGAACCAAACGAATGTCTTCTCCACTCTCCGATTCCAGCAATAGATTTCGGGTCATCATCTCACTAAAGAACTATTTCTGTCACGTGGGAGCCTGTACTTTTTTCAGAAAAGACTCTTTGACCTTTAATGTGCAGTATCCCTCTTAATCTAACTAACCAAGATTGGAACAATGGCGATAATATGCCCATCGTTTTTTTTTCACTTTTGGATTACACGTCCTTCCAGCTAAGGGTTTGCATTCCAAAAGTGAAAAAGTCAGCTTTTTCCATTTGGAGATTTAAATCCATGTTTCTTAGGCCTGGTATTTTTTGCTCCATGCTGCCGTTTTTGCCCCGAAAGGAAAAAATTTTTAAAAAAAGATAATACCAGCCCGGAATGAGTGGCCGTGTGAGGTTCTACCCACTGAAACCTTCTTTAAAAGCACTAAAAATTGCTATTAACATTTCTTCTGGGTGTCACTCTTTCACTTTTTCGGGTCTGTTTTCCATTTGGACTTTGCCAGTATCCATATCCCGAGGCGGGATATTGAATTTCTTTCTTTTACTGAAGATCTTCCAGTTGCTATTTTCTTGGAAGGCGGAGAAAACATGCGTTTGATAATATACTTCATCAAACGTCGCCTTTATGTCTGCACCTGCCCATTTGCTAAAACTTTCTTCCGCCTGTTTTTTTTGTCGTTGAGATCTCATTTGCAAAGACGTCGAGGACCCTATTCTTCTTCTTCTTCTCGACATTCTTCCGCCCACTGCTGGACATAGGTCTCTCCACTTTTCTCTGTCTCATGCAATTTGCTTACCAAGTTCACCCGCGATTTATTTAATGTCATCAGATGCTTCTCTTTGTTGTTCTCGGCTACCACTGCACTATTCTATACCTCCACTTCTTGAAACCCTCTCGTGCCACATGTCCTTCCCAGCTCAACTTTAACTTTTCTGAGCACGTCTGTTATTTTTGTTTGATTCCGCAGTTTTTCATTTCTCACCCTATCTCCACGGCTCACTCTCCATGATACACCACTCCATTGCTCTTTGGGTTATTTGCAATTTGATTAATATAAACACGGCTACATCTTTAAAAACCGCTTAAAGTAAAAGAACTTGGCATTAATGTTAGCTTACCCCTTCCCCGCCCTTCTGCAAAATATTGGTTCAATCCGTCTCTGGTTAAATGTCATTGCCCTATTGTCGAAATTGACATTTAAAGTACACTCAAACCTGTTTTTGTGCGGGGAATAGGAAATTCCTTAAACAAATATTTCATTTTTTATTCATACTATGCATTTGATGGAATTTTTTCAAATACCGCACAAAAACTGGTTTGATTGTACTAAAGTTAAATACTGCGATACACTGTACTTGTCAACTTGACTTTGGTGTCCGCTCAGCTTTAAATTTTAAATTTGTTAAAAAAAACAATAAAATTTACTAGTGGCGCCACCTATTTCAGATTTGGCAACTACGGTAACTAAACATAACCTCGTTCACTTTGACGTCTTCACGTGTACGAATTGCATTTTGTTTGTGTTAAAAATGGCAAAAAGTTTGAGAAGTAAGTGGCGGCGAAAATGCAGGGCAGTGAAACGTGAACGTTACGACAAAAAAGAATTAGAACGCTTGAAAAAAACTTTGACGAACGATCCAGCTCACAAACCCGAAGATGCTGTTGCAGAAGCCGTAGAGAACGATGTAATCATGTTTGTAGACAAAAAGGACATAGCGGCGAAGAAGAAAACGATAAACCCCAAGTTGTGGTCCCTTCCGAAGTGGAAGACGACCAACACGATGTCAGCGAAATGGAAGTTGTATCCGATGGTAAGGACAAGAATGGTGGTTATCCTATCTGGTACAGTCAAAGGAGGATTAAAGCAGCGAAACGAACCGCTAAACTTAGAGCTGGTAAAATTAAGAAGAAAACGAGACGATAGAGTATGGATTTTGTTTTGTTTTTTTTTTTGTAAAATTATTTAACTCAATATAACTTCGTTTCGCATTTGTTTTTTTATTTCTAGTTTGAGACACCAAATATAATTTTTTATTATTTAGATGGAGGGGGTGGGATATAAAAAAAACAACGACAAACCTCAAAAATTTTAATTTTTAACCACGAATGCAACATTTTATATAAACTTTGTTACTTTTTTTGTATTTATTTAGCTAAGTAGGTTAAATAGGTTAGCTCCTCGTTGGACGAGGTTAAGATTTTACATAAATTTGCACTTAAAAATAATAGCACCCCCTAAGGGTTGTAATTAAGATTCTAATTTACTATTTATTTACAATAAAAAATCACAAGATAATTTTGTAACGAACGACTGTTCGATCTCCAGTAGGAACGACAAAAATAAACTTCAGCACATTTGTGGTGGTTCGAATCTCGATTGGAGCAATCCCAGAAAAATGGAGTTTTAAATTTGGTAATCGTTATAGCAAGGAGATAACGCACAAGCGGGATCGAAAAGTTTTGCTTGGTAGGAAGCCATGTCGACACCGCCCTGATGACCGGGAATTAGGTTTCCTTGTCCCAACGTCATATTTCCCAGAAGGAGCTCCCTGAAAAAAAAAAGAATTAGATTTATTAAATGTGTAACATAATTGGAGATTTTAATGCTGGAAAGTTAACAGAACCAGTTTTTCGACCTTTAACTATTGTTTCTAGTTCCTGCGCGGCAAGGAAAAATTAATTTAAATTTTTTTAAAGTCAATGTCGTAAAGTGAGGGTGTTATGACTATCCACAGTTGTAGAACTTGAAAGTATTCGACTTCTTGAGGTTATGGACAGCTCTTACGTTGTATTTGGTCGCATTTAATTCAATAATCGTTCAAATATTAAAACGGAGCGTGGAGAAGCATGAACATGGTAATATAAGCACGTTTCTGGGATTGGTACATTTTTGTAGACTAAATTTCAACATTTATGAATATTTAAGAAATATTTTGACTTCTGTGTTCAAGAAACTTAAAAAAATACAATTTTAGATGAGCAAATTAAAAAAGATCTAAAAATTATTGGAATTTTGAAAAAATCTAAAATAATGACAGGTTTTTGACCTTAAAATAAACAAAAGATGAATTAACTGTCTTTGACATTGTTTTAATGTGTTTTGTTTTGAACTGTGACGTTTCGTAATTTTTTTTTTAAATCACAGCTCAAAAACAAAACACGATAAAAAAACGTTAATAGCAAAAAAATGTGACATTTAAAAAATAAGGTTGACTTGAAAAATTTCTCTAAATTATGCAGTGATTTCTTTTTGACTTTAAAATTTTATTTTCTTTTTTTGTCCCCACTGTCAGAAATGTCATTAATTTGTTTTAAAAACTACACATTCTCTCGGGAATATTTACGATACCGATTGTGATGAAATTAGGTATCTCGAGAAAATTACATGATACACCATTTTTTCAAAACACTGTGTACAAAAAAAGTATAAAAATTAAAAATGGCCGTATTTTTTATTTTATTACCACGATAGTTATTGAAATTGTTAATTATTTTGTTGACGTTTAATAATAAAAAACATTTGCCGTCTCACTGGGAGCTTTCACCCCAAATACATGTGAAATTTCGGAAGTTACACTTGCTACCGTTTGCTGAAAAGCTGCTAAGTGAAGTTTTCGTAACTTATGAAAGATTTCCTATTATTTAAGAATTGTACGGGAAGGATAACTAAAAATGTCACATCACCATAGCAACGGCCAAGCGGATATGCTGAAATCTTCAACTTCAACTTGAAATTATATTTCAACTTTCGAGTAAATCGCGAAAACCTCACGTTGAAATTTGATGATGAAAAAAGCCAACAAATCTTTCAAAAATTGCATTTTTGTTATTTTTTGACCAAATTAGAAGGTGTTTCGCTCAACTGCAGGCTACTTTAATTTAGGACAACTTTTGTTTCTTGTATTTAGGTTATATAGGAATAACTGATTTAGCAAGCCTACAGGATAGGCTCCATGCTGTGGCGTATTTAAAAAACGCCTATGGAAGGGGGGAATCAGACTATTTTTTATGATCTCGTTAATACATTCATGCGCGTCAGTTGTAACACTGACAAATTTCAAAACAAAAAATTAAATAAATTCAAAACTTCTTTAGGGATACAATCCGAGTTATCCTTGAAGGGACCCCCTAAATGCGTCACTGGCTCCGTGAATCGCTCCCTCCATCTTTATTTAAATTGATATACTATCTGGAAATTTAAAAAACCAACTTTTGAAAAATAGCAGGTGGTTTTCTAAATAACTTCAAAACTAGAACTTCTAAATTTCATAGTGATATCTTAAGGAAGTTCTTAAATGACTACGAAAAATAATGAAATAGTTTCCGTAGTCGTTTAAAAAAACCTCTTAAGATATCAATATGAAATTTAGAGCTAATATTTTTCAAGTTATTTAGAAAAACACCTGCTATTTTTCAAAAGTCGTTGTTTTGAATTTCTAGGTATAATTATCAACTTTAAAAAAGGAGGAGGGACTCATGGAGCCTGCCATTAAGAAAAAGATAGCAACATATCAATGACTTATTGTAACCTAGGCGATTTGATATGGGGACCCTTGGAATGAAATATATTACGTTTCTCGGAGTTTGGAGTCTATATTGCATGTTTTTCGGTAACTCACATTTGGGTGGGGGCTAGAGGGAATTAATCCTGATAATAAAGTACACTTGGAAGTACATTTTTTAAGCAGCCCCCTCTTCTCTTCGAAGCATTTGGAAAATCGAACGAAATGTAAAATAATAGATTTCAATAAGTAAGTTAGTAATAAAGTAGTGGATGCCAGGTGCGATTGCTTTAAGAACCCCCCCCCCCGCCCCGCTTATCAACAGAAAAAACCTATTTTACTCGATATTTGGAACAAATTTTTGAACAGAACAAAACTATGAGTCCTTCTCGACCTGTTGCATATTGCAAATAAGTGATAAGCATAAAGGACCTTCAGCGGCTACTTGCTCTCCAGAAAAATCAGGGGTAGAAAAATCAGTCATGGAATGAAAAGAACAGAAAAAAAATTTTCGTCACTAAAAGATATTTTAAGATTGAATTATTCAATTATTAGAATTAATATAATTATAGAATTAAAAAAAAATAGTTGAATTATTTAATAAACCAGGTAAATTATTGAACTAAAAGTTGATTTGTTTAACAACACAGTAGCATTTTTTGGGACAAAGCAGTAGCATTTTGTATAAAACAGCTGAATAGTTGAAAAACACAGTAAAATCGTTGAAAAATCTACTGAATCATGGAAAATTAAATTGTTGAATCAAGAATAATTGAGTTTTGATCCGAAAACAATTGAATAATTCAACAAGAATAATTGAATTATTAAATTAAAAATAATTAAAATCTTAAGCAGTTAAAATATTGAACAATCACCCAAATTTATTAATCAAAAAAGCTAAATGTATTAAACAAAACAGCTAAATTTATTGAATAAAACAATTGCATTTTTTGACAAAGAAGTAGCTGTTTTTTGCATAAAACAGTTGAATTGTCGGATTAAAGATAATTGAGTTATTGAATCGAAAACAATTGAATTATTCAACTAAAACAAATGAATTGATCAACAAAAACAATTAAATTATGAATCTAAAAATAATTTAAAAGTCGAACAAATCTATTAACCGGAACAGCTAAATTTATTAAACAAAACAACTAAATTTATTGAATGAAACAGTTGCATTTTTGACAAAGTGGTAGCTTTTCTGCATAAAACAGTTGAAATGTCGGATTAAAGATAATCGAGTTGTCGAACTTGAGAAAAATTGAATTATTCAACAAAATCAAATGAATTATTCAACAAAAACAATTGAATTATGAATCTAAAAATAATTATAAAGTCGAACAAATCTATTAACCGGAACAGCTAAATTTATAAAACAAAACAACTAAATTTATCGAATAAAACAGTTTCATTTTTTGACAAAGTAGAGTAGCTTTTTTGGATAAAATAGTTGAATTATTGGATAAATAATTGAGTTGTTGAATCGAAAACAATTGAATTATTCAACAAAACAGATGGTTAAAATAATTTAACAAAAACAATTGAATTATCAAACTAAAAATAATTAAAAAATTGAACAAAGCAGTTAAATTATTAATTATTATATACCAATCATCCGAAGTTATTAATCAAAACAGCTGAATTTATTAAATAAACATTTGCGTTTTTTGACAACGTAGTAGCTTTTTGGCATTAAACAGTTGAAATTCTGGATCAAGGATAATCAGTTGTTGAACCGAAAGCAATTTAATTATTCAATAAAAACAAATGATTTATTCAACAAAAGCAATTGAATTATTTTATCATAATAAAAATAATTAAAAAGTTGAAAAAAGCAGTTAAATTATTATTGAACCAATAATCTAAAATTATTAATCAAAACAGTTGAATTTATTAAACCAAGCAGCTAATTTTATTTAATAAAACAGTTGCATTTTTAACAAAGTAATAGCTTTTTGCAAAAAACAGTTGAAATGTTGGATGAAAGATAATTGAGTTGTTCAACCGAAAACAATTGAATTACTCAACAACAAAAATAATTAAAAAATTGAACAAAGCAGTTAAATTTTTGAACCAATCGTCCAAAGTTATTAATCAAAACAGTTGAATTTTTGACAACGTAGTAGCTTTTAGCATAAAACAGTTGAAATGTTGGATCAAGTTGTAGAACCGAAAGCAATTGAATTATGCAATAAAAACAAATGATTTATTAAACAAAACAGCTAAATTTATTGAATAAAACATTTGTATTTTTGTCAAAGTAGTAGCTTTTTTGCATAAAACAGTTGAATTGTTGGATAAAAAAAAATTTGAGTTGTTGAACCAAAAACAATTGAATTATCAAAATAAAATTTTTATAACTAAAATCCCAAATTTATTAATCGAAACACCTGAATTTATTAAATAAAACAACTAAATTTATTGAATAAAACAGTTGCATTTTTGACAAAGTGTGGTAGCTTTTTTGGGTAAAACAGTTGAATTGTTGGATAAAAAATAATTAAGTCGTTGAATCGAAAATGATTGAATTATTGAACAAATACAAATGAATAATTATTCAACAAAATAATTAAATTGTGAAACTAAAAATAATTAAAAAGTTAAACAATGCCTTTAAATTATTAATAAATCAATAACCCACTATTAATCAAAACAGCCGAATTTATTAAACAAAACATATGAATGTATTCAATAAAACAGTTGCATTTTTGACAACGCGTAGTAACTTTTTACTTAAAACAGTTGAATTATTGGATGAAGGATAATTGAGTTGTTGAACCGATAACAATTGAATTATTAAACAAATACAAATAAATTATTCAACAAAAACAAATGAGTTATTCAACAAAAATAATTGAATTATTAAACTAAAATTAATTGAATTATAAAACTAAAAATAATTGAAAAATTGACCAAATGTATTAATCTGAACACCCAAATTTATTGAATGAACAGTTGCATTTTTGACAAAGTAGTAGCTTTTCTGGTTAAAACAGTTGAATTGATAGATTATAGATAATTGAGCTGTTCAACCGAAAACAATTAAACTATTCAACAAAAACAAAAGCAATTGAATTATGAAACTAAAAATAATTATAAAGTTGAACAAATTTATTAATCAAAACAGTTAAATTTATTAAACCAAGCAGCTTAATTTATTTAATAAAACAATTGCGTTTTTGACAAAGTAATAGCTTTTTGCATAAAACAGTTGAATTTTTGACTAAAAAATAATGTTAAAGATGTGCAACCAAAACCATTAAATTGTTCTACAAAAACAATTAAATTATCAAAATAAACACACTTAAAAAGTTGAACAGAGTACTTAAATTTTTATTAATCTAAAATCCCAAATTTATTAATAGAATCAGCTAAATTTATTAAATAAAACAGCTAATTATTGAATAAAACAGTTGATTTTTGACAAAGTAGAGTAGGGTTTTTGGATAAAACAGTTGAATTGTTGGATAAAAATAATTGAGTTGTTGAATCGAATACAATTGAATTATTGAACAAATACAAATAAATAATTATTCAACAAAATAATTATATTGTCAAACTAAAATAATTAAAAGTTGAACAAAGCTCTTAAATTATTATTAAATCAATAACCCACTATTAATCAAAACAGCTGAATTTATTAAACAAAACATATGAATGCATTCAATAAAACAGTGCATTTTTGACAACTTGTAGTAACTTTTACTTAAAACAGTTGAATTATTGAATGAAGGATAATTGAGTTGTTGAACAGATAACAATTGAATTATTAAACAAATACAAATAAATTATTCAACAAAACAAATAAGTTATTCAACAAAAATAATTGAATTATTGAACTAAAAATAATTGAATTATGAAACTAAAATCAATTGAAAAATTGACCAAATCTATTAATCTGAACAGCCAAATTTATTGAATGAAGCAGTTGCATTTTTGACAAAGTAGTAGCTTTTCTGGTTAAAACAGTTGAATTGACAGATTATAGATAATTGAGCTGTTCAACCGAAAACAATTAAACTATTCAACAAAAGCAAAAGCAATTGAATTATGAAACTAAAAATAATTATAAAGTTGAACAAATTTATTAATCAAAACAGTTAAATTTATTAAACCAAGCAGCTAAATTTATTTAATAAAACAGTTGCGTTTTTGACAAAGTAATAGCTTTTTGCATAAAACAGTTGAATTTTTGACTAAAAAATAATAAAAATGTGCAACCGAAAATCATTGAATTATTCTACAAAAACAATAGAATTATCAAAATAAAAATAATTAAAAAGTTGAACAGAGTACTTAAATTTTTATTAATCTAAAATCCCAAATTTATTAATAGAATCAGCTGAATTTATTAAATAATACAGCTAATTATTGAATAAAACAGTTGCATTTTTTGACAAAGTAAAGTAGCTTTTTCGGATAAAACAGTTGAATTGTTGGATAAAAAATAATTGAGTTGTTGAATCGAAAACAATTGAATTATTCATCAAAACCGATGTTTATAATTATTTAACAAAAACAATTGAATTATCAAACCAAAAATAATTAAAAAGTTCAACAAAGTATTTAAATTATTATTCAACCAAAAACCAAAATTTATTAACCAAAACAGCTAAATTTATTAAACAAAACAGTTAAATTTATTGAATAAAACAGTTGCAATTTTTGACCAAGTATAGTCGCTTTTTTTGGATAAAACAGTTGAATTGTTGGATAAAAAATAATTGAGTTGTTGAATCGAAAACAATTGAATTATTCAACAAAACCGATGGTTATAATTATTCAACAAAAACAATTGAATTACCAAACCAAAAATAATTAAAAAGTTCAACAAAGTATTTAAATTATTACTCAACCAAAAAACAAAAATTTATTAATCAAAACAGCTAAATTTATTAAACAAGACATCTAAATTTATTGAATAAAACAGTTGCAGTTTTTGACAACGTACTAGCTTTTTTGCATTAACAGTTGAATTTTTGGATGAAGGATAATTTAGTCATTGAATCGAAAACAATTGATATATTCAACAAAAACAATTGAATTTTCAAAGTAAAAATGATTAAAAAGTTGAACAAAGCACTTAAATTATTATTAAATCAATAACCCACTATTAATCAAAACAGCCAAATTTATTAAACAAAACGGATGAATGTATTCCATAAAACAATTGCATTTTTTGACAACGCGTAGTAGCTTTTTACATAAAACAGTTGAATTATTGGATGAAGCATACATAATTGAGTTGTTGAACCGAAAACAATTGAATTATTCAACAAAACCCAATAAATTATTCAACAAAAACAAATGAGTTATTCAGCAATACAAATTTACCAATCTATTAATCTAAACAGCTAAATTTATTAAACCAAACAACTAAATTTATTGAATGAAACAGTTGCATTTTTGACAAAGTAGTAGATTTTCTGCTTAAAACAGATGAATTGACAGGTCATAGATAATTGAGTTGTTTAATCGAAAGCAATTGAATTATTCAACAACAATAATAATTGAATTATCAAACTAAATATAATTACAAAGCTAAACAACGCAGTTAAATTATTGTTGAATCGATAGCCAAAAAGTATTAATCAAAACATCGGAATTTATTAAACTACGCAGCTAAATTTATAGAATAACAATTGCATTTTTTGACAACATAGTAGCTTTTTTGCATGAAACAGTTGAATTTTTGGATGAAAGATAGTTGAGTTGTTCAAACAAAAACAATAACATTCAACAAAAAAAAAGATTTATTCAACATAGCAGTTAAATTAATATTAAACTAATAACCCAAATTTATTAATCACAATAGCTAAATTTATTAAACAAAACAGCTAAATTTATTGAATAAAACATTTGCATTTTTAGTCAAACTATAGTAGCTTTTTTTGCATAAAACAGTTGAATTATTGGATAAAAAAAAATTTGGCTTGTTGAACCAAAAGCAATTGAATTATCAAAATAAACATAATTAAAAAGTTGAACAGAGTACTTAAATTTTTATGAAAATAAATTCCAAATTTATTAATGCTCTTTTATTGCTAATTTTGCTATTAATGCTAATATAAACATCTGAATTTATTAAATAAAATAACTAAATTTATTGAATAAAACAGTTTCATTTTTTGACAAAGTAGAGTAGCTTTTTTGGATAAAATAGTTGAATTATTGGATAAATAATTGAGTTGTTGAATCGAAAACAATTGAATTATTCAACAAAACCGATGGTTATAATTATTCAACAAAAACAATTGAATTACCAAACCAAAAATAATTAAAAAGTTCAACAAAGTATTTAAATTATTACTCAACCAAAAACAAAAATTTATTAATCAAAACAGCTAAATTTATTAAACAAGACATCTAAATTTATTGAATAAAACAGTTGCAGTTTTTGACAACGTACTAGCTTTTTTGCATTAACAGTTGAATTTTTGGATGAAGGATAATTTAGTCATTGAATCGAAAACAATTGATATATTCAACAAAAACAATTGAATTTTCAAAGTAAAAATGATTAAAAAGTTGAACAAAGCACTTAAATTATTATTAAATCAATAACCCAAACTTATTATTCAAAACAGCTGAATTTATTAAACCAAACAGATAAATGTATTGAATAAAACAATTGAATTGTTAGTTCAAGGATAATTGAGTTGTTGAATCAAAAACAATTGAATTATTAAACGAAACTGTTAAATTATTGAATAAAAGAATTTTTATAATTTTTTTTAATTAAATTTTTCTATTTTTGCAATTTGAAAGAATTTTCCATGCCTGAAAAATTAATTTCTTTAACTTCCTTCCTAAAAAAACCAAATTATTGTTGAACCAAAAACCCAAATTTATTAATCAAAACAGCTGAATATATTCAGCTGACAAAATTAAAAATTCCCAGACTTTTTCGGTTGGTACGAGTGAGAACCTTGTTCTATTTTCTCGTAACTTGGGATTTTAATGTTGATTGTAGTGGCGTAAAACCTGACGCCGGTACAATTATCAGAAGGATGGGCCGGAATGACCCGGCTCAATCAAACTTTTTCGACCTACCTTTAATTAATAAATTTCAAAATTAATTTTATATCGTTTCCTTTAGTCTTCAATTCCCATTTATGTAGAATAAAATTTTTATAATAAAGTGTGAAATATGGAAAAATTTTATTGCTGAAATCTTCGGAGTTGATCTTTGATTGTATATCCAAGCCAAGAAAGAAAGAAATATCTACTTCATTTCATCAATGGGAGGGGGGGGGGGAGATTTTAAGTTTAATTATTGTAAAAACGTTTTTATCCGACGGTGTTACCGATGTATTCAAATTGTCGACAGAGTAAATCTGAGGGGTACAGAAATGTTATTGTTCAATATTTATTGATTTCTTATTAGCCAAAAGCAAGCATTTTGTTTTAGAAAATTAAATATGCAAGCGGGCGGGGTGCGCTAATGTTCCTATCAAAGGATAAGTAATTATTCAAAAGAGGGGTAAGAGAGATTACAAAAATTTTCTAATGGGACATTCATTAATTACGAAAGCTCAAATGGGGGGTCGGCAAAATCTTACTAAATCTTATTTAAAGGGAGGGAATCGATGAAAATCTCATGCGAGGAGAAAGGAGATTCAAATTTAAAGAAAAACACCTCACGTAATTAATGAACGTCCCTAAGGTGATTTTGGTAAAGCAAAGCCTGTATCTCTAAAATAGCCCATCAAAATTTAAAGGTTCAAAATTATGTTGCTAAAAATAATGAAGATGTAAATTTTAAAGAAAGGGGGTTGGGTAATGAAAAGTAAAAAAACATTGTCCTGGTTTCGAATTTAAAGCTTTAATCAAGTCCAGTATCATAATCCAAAAATTAAATTTTACGATTTTTGTTAGTTCCCCGTGTAAAAATCAAAATTTTCATTTTTCAAATGGTTATTTTAGAAATGTATAAATGTATTTTTGTTCAAATTTAAATTACAATTTACAAAAACAAAAGTAAATTAAAAATTTTCTAATTTTTTACATAATTTTTAAGACTTCAATATTGCAAAACGGGGAAAGAAATTTGTTAGACCCCCGCCCTCGTAAAAATTAAAAATTTTCAGTATTTCAAATGGTTATTTTGAAATGTATAAATGTATTTTTGTTCAAATTTAAATTACAATTTACAAAACAAAAGTAAATTAAAAATTTTCTAATTTTTACATAATTTTTAAGACTTCAATATTGCAAAACGGGGAACGAAATAGGGGGTAAAAATTAATAAAAATAGAAAACAAAATTGGTTAATTTAGATTTAAAAACTAAAATCCCCTTAAAAACTAAAATTTGTATTTTTATTTATTGTTTTCGAAATTTTAATAATATTTTGCTAAAATTTAATTACAATTTACAAAATGTAAGTAAATTTTAATTTTTTAGACTGCCGCAATAGCCGGCTGTAAAATTTAATTTATTGTTCAAAGTAACTCAACATTTCAAAAAATAAATTCTTGAAACTTCAAATTTATCTTCAATTTCTAAAAATTTTAAATTTAAAAAATAACAAATTAAAGATATTTTGAAAGTAGAAATTAAAATCGAAATAATGAAGATATTAATGTAAGGGGCAAAGCGTCGAAAGAAAAGGTGGAAATTAATGAAAATTTAAAAAAAATATGCTTGAATTAGATTTGAAAACTAAAAAATCTTCCTTAAAAACTAAAATTAATGGGGACGTGAAAATTAATGATAAGTTAAAGGCAAAATTTAGATTTTAAAACTAAAATCCTCCTTTAAAGCTTCAATTTTTACTATTTTTATTTATTGTTTTGGATATTTTAATTATACATATAAAAAATTAAAAAATAAATTAAATTGTAATTAAATTTAAATTTAATTACAATTTAAAAAATGTAAAAATGTAAATTTGAAAAATCTAAATTTAATTTATTGTTCAAAGAACAATTCAATATTTCAAATAATAAATTTTTAAAACTTCAAATTTGTCCTCAATTTCTAAAAATTTTAAATTCAAAAAATTTTAAATTAATCAGACATTTTTAAAGTAAAAATTGAAATCAAAAAGTAAAAATGTAAATTTTGTTGGTTCTAAGCGGCGAAGGGGAAGGTGGAAATTAATGAACATTAAAAAAGATATGTATTGCTTGAATTAGATTTAAAAACTAAAAACTCCCCCTTGAAAACTAAAATTTATAATATGTTTCTAATTAATTATTTTTGAAATTTTGAATTGTATTTTTGCTTAAACTTAAATTAAAATGAAAAAAATTCAAGTAAATTTTATTTTTTGCCAGAACTGCCAATAACCGAAGGTAAAATTTAATTTGTTGTTCACAAGATAATTCGATATTTCAAAAATTAAACTTTTAAAATTTCAAATTTGTCCGAAAATTCGAAAAATTTTAAATTCAAAAACTGTAAATTAAAGATCATTTTGAAAGTAAAAATTGAAATCAAAATAATGCAGACATAAATTAAAGGGGCAGAGCGTTGAAGGAGAGGTGAAAATTAATAAAAATTAAAAATATTGCTTTATTTAGATTAAAAACTAAAATCCCTTTGTTTACGAAGGGGGGGGTAACGAAAATGTTCTCAACGCGATTTTCACAATTAAATTACATGCAAAGAAAATCGGAGAGGTATAGAAATTTGATTAGTAAAGATTTTTTGAATTAAAACCTAGGATTTTGTTTGGAAAATTAAATATCAGGGTTCAGGGGCTTAAAAATAAAAATCTTGTAAAAAAAAATTTGACGAAAGTGGTATCTCTAAATTAGCTAACAAAGAAAATATGAGAAGTTCAAAAGTTTTACTGAATTGTTTTCCAAAATCAAACATTTTGTTTGTAGGATTAAATATTCCGGGGGTGGATCGGGGGGGGGGTATTAATAATTTGTAAAATGGTTTTGATAAAACTGGGACATCTAAAATCGTAAAAAATCTGAAAACTCAAAACAATTTTAGAATGTAAACATTTTGGTAAGAAAATTATTTATACGCGCGAGGGGAAGGGGGGGGAGTTATAAAAATTTGTAAGGGTGATTCTGGCAACGCTGAAACCTCTAAATTAGTTGTTAAAAAACGTTTAACCAAAGTAGCAATAAAAATCTTGAAGATATAGTTTTCAAAACTAGTACCTGTAAAATTGCAGAAAATCTAAGAGATGCCAAATTCCTAAAAAAGGGGGAGTCACAAAAATCTTCTAAAAACAATTTTGGGAAAACTTGTATCTTTAATTTAATTGCAAGAAGCATTAAAATTTGGTTAATAAATTAACTTTGAAATTGCTATTAAATTAAAATTTTCAAAATTAAACGTCTGATGACAACAGTGACCATTGCTGAAAGCTCAGGAATAATTTCGTTTTATTGTTTATTTAACCTATTCATTTTGAAAGTTTTAATTTAAGGTTAATAAATTATTGTCAATTTTCACAAATTAAATATTTTTGCGGCCCAGGTGGAGGAAAAATTGCTATTAAATTAAAATTTTCAAAATTAAACGTCTGATGACAACAGTGACCATTGCTGAAAGCTCAAGAATAATTTTGTTTTTGGTTATTTAACCTATTCATTTTGAAAATTTTAATTTAAGATTAATAAATTATTGTCAATTTTACAAATTAAATATTTTTGCGGCCCAGGTGGAGGAAAAATTGCTATTAAATTAAAATTTTCAAAATTAAACGTCTGATGACAACAGTGACCATTGCTGAAAGCTCAGGAATAATTTCGTTTTATTGTTTATTTAACCTATTCATTTTGAAAGTTTTAATTTAAGGTTAATAAATTATTGTCAATTTTACAAATTAAATATTTTTGCGGCCCAGGTGGAGGAAAATTGCTATTAAATTAAAATTTTCAAAATTAAACGCTTGATGACAACAGTGGCCATTGCTGAAATCTCAGGAATAATTTCGTTTTATTGCTTATTTAACCTATTCATTTTGAAAATTTTAATTTAAGATTAATAAATTATTGTCAATTTTCACAAATTAAATATTTTTGCAACCAATGTGGGGGTTTATAAAAATATTTTGAATGTAAAATAAAACTACTTTGTCTAAAATTGCTAACAGGAAAACTCTAAAACTTGGTTGTTAACGATTTTCCAAGTCGTTATGGGGCATTTTTTAGAATTAAATGTTCAGAAAATGGAGAGCTGAAGTGAACGGTGGAACGGCGTTTCACCTCAATAATATGATAAAAAATTATTTAAACATAAAAATTAACTTACGGTCGTGGTTGTGGTGTGCGATCCCGTTGTCTCCTATTTTTAAACCAGTTTGAAACTTGCGTAAGGGTTAATCCTGTTCTCTTAGCTAACGCTCTTTTTTCGTCGGGGGTAGGATACCTGTTCCTCGCATAACACTCCTTCAAGGCGTTCCTACTTCTCTCTTTGAAACAGTACACCGTTTCCTCTCCATCCCAAATTGTCTTTGGCAGGGGATACTTTTTACGAAGTCTATATTTATCGACCGCCCCTTAAAGAATACCATTTTGGTTAATTATTCGTCGTATCCAATTTGATCATGACAACTTACCTAAAGGTCTTCCTCGTATCTTTTCCGCTTCCCTGTAATGAGCCTTAAACCAAAGTGATTGCAAGTCTGAGTGCCAACGAGGATGAAAGGAATGGGATTCGAGGATAGCATACAGTTCGTGATAAGATCCTCTGTGGAAGGCGACTATAGCACGAGCCCTTAACACGCTCTCGTTACCTCTCAGCAATTCAGACGGAGGCAATGACCACAAGAACGTCGCCAAACGATCCACTTCTCCTCTTTGCTGAAGCGACTCACAAATACATTGGATCTGTAAACAATAATAAATTATAATCGAAACCGGATGTTAATGTTCTTATCGCATCATTAATTCATAGAGAATTTCGTACATTTTTATCAATGAAAGCCTGAGCCAATTTATCAATGACTTCGCAGGTGTTAAGTTGCACGATCAATTATTGAAAAATTTAGTAATCGAATTACTTGTTCATGACGTAGATAAGTTATCTGCTTTGAGATAAAAGTATTGTTGATTTTTTCATTTTCTGTTTTATTTTTCCATCGCTTCGAATGCCGACGGCTCAACCCAAAAAATATGTTCTAAAAAATAACACGTTTTAAGTCCAAAAGGAAAAACTGCAGGATTTATTTTGAGAGTGCGAAAAGAGTTTACTTTTTAGTAAATACACCAAGATCCAAGTGCGTTTTTTGCAAAATATAGGCAAAAAGTTCGCCTTGAATTTGTTGCAAAAATTAAAGTTGAATCATACTGTCGTAGATATTACTTTTATTTTATAGTGTCAGATGCGTAAACCTTATGGAAATTTATAACCACTTGTAGTTTCAGACGGTGCTATTAAATTGGAAAGCATTGCAAGCCAAAACCAATGCCAAAAAAATTTGCGCGTTCTGTTTTGTGACCAATATAAAAAATATCATCCAAAATAGCATTGCCCACCCTCTCCCACCCGCTGTAAGATGTCAAATTTACATTACAACCAAAATTAAATTAAAATCGATATTGAAAATGCTGCCCCATCCACTTTTTAAACTAAGTTACGCCACTGATTCGAGAAGACTAGCCGCATTCAAACTGGGGGGTCTAGGGGGTGTGGAATACCCTCCGGATACACTCATTGTGATTGAAATTAAAATTAAACTAAAAACTTTAAATAGCTTTACTGAGAGATTCAGCGAAAGCTGAATCGAATAGTTATGCTCGAGACGGTAGCGTAACATCAGAACAGTCAGTTTTCTCCCACCCCTCCGTTCCGCTGTATAACTGAGAAAACGTGTAAAATTTACATTAGCAGATACACCCAAAATTAAAATCAATGATATTAAAAAGACTACCCTTAGCGCTTTTCAGACTACGCTACAAACTAATTCAAGAAAACTCCCAGCATTGCAACTAGCAGATCTAGGGGGTACGAAATATCTTTCAGTTACACGCGCTTATGATTATTTAAAAATTAAATAAAAAGCTTAAAAAAGCTTCTACCGATATATGTATTAAAAAAAAGAGGGGTCAGTTAGGTATTAGTATGTAGTAGTAGTTAGGTATTAGTTGAGGCTTTCTTTTGGATTTTCTTTCTCCCCCCCTTCTGTAAAACTTTGAAAATATAAGACATTTACATTAGAAAATAAAACTAAAATTAAAATAATTAGCGACGTAAAACATACTGTTATTTCTACCTTTCAGACTACGCTACGCCACTAATTCAAGAAAACCCCAGCATTGCAACCAGCAGGTCGGGGGAGGTATGAAATACCCTTCAGTTACACGCGCTTATGATTATTTTGAAATTAAATAAAAAGCTTAAAAAGCTTCTACTGATATATTTAAAAATGCGGGGTCAGTTAGGTATGCTCGAGGCTTTCTTTCAGATTTTCTTCCTCCCTCTGTAAAACTTTGAAAATATAAGACATTTACATTAGAAAATAAAACTAAAATTAAAATTAGCGACATTAAAAATATTGCTACTTCCGGCACTCAGACTACGCTACGCCACTAATAAAAAAAATCAGCATTGCAGCCAGCAGGTCGGGGGGGTATGAAATACTCTTCAGTTACACGCGCTTATAATTATTTAGAAATTAAATAAAGAGCTTAGAAAAGCTTCTACTGATATATTTAAGGAAAGCGGGGTCAGTTAGGTATGCTCGAGGCTTTTTTCAAATTATCTTTCCCCCTCTGTAAAATTTTGAAAATATAAGACATTTAAATTAAAAAATAAAACCGAAATTAAAATTAGCGACATTAATAATACTGTTACATCCGCTTTTTAGATTACGCTACGCCACTAATTCAAGAAAACCCCCAGCACTGCAACCAACAGATCGAGGAGGGGAGAGTATGAAATACCTTTCAGCTACACGCGCTTATGATTATTTTAAAATTAAATAAAAAGCTTCTGCTGATATATTTAATAAAAGCGGGGGCAGTTAGGTATGCTCAAGGCTTTCTTTCAGATTTTCTTCCCCTTCTGTAAAACTTGGAAAATATAAGACATTTAAATTAAAAAATAAAACTAAAATTAGCGACATTATAAATACTGCTACTTTCGCCTTTCAGACTATGCTACGCCACTAATTCAAGAAAACCCCTAGCATTGCAACCAGCAGGTGGGGGGGGTATTAAATACCCTTTAGTTACACGCTCTTATGATTATTTAGAAATTAAATAAAAAGCTTAAAAAAGCTTCTACTGATATAATTTAAAAAAGCGGGGTCAGGTAGGTATGCTTGAGGCTTTCTTTTAGATTTTCTTCTCCCCCGCCCCCCTGTGTAAAACTTTAAAAATATAAGACATTTACATTAGGAAATAAAACTAAAATTAAAATTAGCGACATTAAAAATACTGCTACTTCCGCCTTTCAGACTACGCTACGCCACTGATCCGAGAAGACAATATTTGCAACTGGAAAAACTTATACCGGGGGGTGTGCAGAGTATAAAATACCCTCTACTTACACGCACTTGTAATTAAATTTAAAATAAATAAAAACTTAAAATAACATCTACTGATGGATTCAATAAAAACTGGGTAAGTTAGGTATGCTTAATAGAGTGGATTCAATCTCCCCCCCCATAAAAACTTTGAAAATGTTTGAAATTTAGAGTAGCATAAACAACCAAAAATAAAATTAACGGTATTGATTAAAATGACTATTATGTTTCACCACTGATCCCAAAACCAAGGGATTGGGCTGGAAGAGCGGGGGGTGAATGAAAAAAATAAAACTAAAAATTGAGCAAAAAACAAATTATTTGTATTATTATTTCCTAATTTATATAAATTTTATGAGGAAAGAGCGGAATAAAAAATGTTTTTAGATGAAAATTCAATAGAAAATTCATATACAAAAGCAACAATTTATTTACAAAATCAGAATATTTAAGCTGTCAATGGTGAATATTTCGGGAAATTTTGACAAAAAGTAATTAGCAGATTTTAAAAAAACTATGTTATTCCATGATATACTAAATATAAAGTTTAATTCAAGAATTTCAAAATTACAACAACAATGTTTTGGTTTTTATGCAGTTTTCTGCTTTTCTATTGTCGCGCCATCTGTTAACGACATTTTTTCTGCTTGGAAAAATTTCCCGCTTAATACCTCCCTTAAAGGGTTTTCGGAGGAAATTTGGTGGACATTTTTTTCGGTTATTAATAATCGGCCTCCATCATGTTTTACCAAAAAGAAATAGGTTACAGAAATGAGAGAGAAAAAGCAAATTTTGTCAGAAAATCGGCAGGAGTCGATCAACCCGGGTTGCGATTTTTATGATTTTTGAAAGGTATTTTAAATAATGTAATAAACGAAAAAATGTAAAATTTGCGGTAGGTGCACAAATTTTAGAAAAAAACGGCTTTAAAAAATAATTTGAAATGCAATTTTAAAAATGAAATTACATGGAAACTTGGTTTTTTTTGAAACTGTAACCCCCCCACCCCCTCAATATTAAAATTAGCTTTTAATGCTAAAAGTTATTTTAAAGAAGTATTATTTTAATGGTTGGCTAATTAAAAAAAATATTCCTTAGCCTGGCAGAACTCAAAATTTTCCCACTCGACCCGGCAGATCTGAGGGTCAACTTATAAAATTTATTATAAAAATATCACGGAGCCGGAAGTAATCTAGAAAATAATAAATCTTTGCAGTGTCGTATTTAGGAATGGGAAAGATGGCAATTGCCCCCTTCCCAAAGAAGCCGCTGATTGATCTCTGAAGCCGTCTATAATAAAAATAAGGTTTAACAGGAGAAAAAAATACTAAGATGTAATATAATTATCACAGTTTGTTTGTAATTATACACTTGCAGTTTGTATTTTTTAATTTTTTTTTGATTTTTGGAATTTGCTCATTTATCTGTTTACAACTGACGCGCATGAATGGATTAACGAGAATATAAAAATTATCTCGTTTGCCCCTCCTCTACCCCCACTCTACCTTTGATACAAGGAGGTCTGGAAGAAATTAAACTTTTTAAAAATATCCGTTGGCGCGGTCCAATTCGAAATTATAGATTAACGAATGCGAGGGAGAGACTGTGAGCTCGTCGCCCACTACTATGCCCCGCCTACCAGATTTTAAGACTTAATATAGGACCTACCAAATTCTACCTCACTTTGAAAGTCTTGCATTAATGTCTTCTTTTGTTTGATGAAGCTGTTTCTATAGGAAAAGAGTCTTTTCAAACCCCGGTTAATCGACTCTTGCCCCAACAGCTTACGTTTCTGTGAACCATGGTTCGACCTGAATAATTAGTGGAGTATATATAGGTGTTGTAGTGCCCCCTATAGCTTGAGATAAATTAAAACCGGCCAGAAACTTACGTTTCTGTGAACCATGGTTCGACCTGAATAATTAGTAGAATAATAAGTAGTAGAGTATAGTATTGTAGTCCCCCCCCTTATAGCTTGAGATAAATTAAAAAAATCGGCAGGAAAATTCTAAAATATTAAATAATTTTGTAAAAAATTTGTAAGTTGAATTTTTTACCCCGATTGCCCAAAATAAATGACGCTACCTTCTTTTATTTTCGTTTTTAACTCGTTAAGCCCCCACTAGCGCAAATTTTTGAGTGCATTACCACAAACGGCTTTTCGAAGAGATTAACCTTTTAGTGGAAATTTTTGGTTATTAGAAATCAGCGAAAAAGAGAAATTTTGTGCGAAAATCTTATGTTTCTGCGACTTTCTGTTATGTTGCTGTGTGATCTTAATAATATAATTAATAGAGTATATACAAGAGCTATATCCCCCTTCCCCTTTCAGATTGAGGTAAATTAAATTCACTTGGGCAGGAAAATTCTAAAATATTAAATAATTTTGTATAAAATTTGTAAATTGAACCCTCCTTTGTATTTTTTATTTGTTAAAAGTTGAATTTTTCAAATTTATAATTTTATTTTGTCCTAAATCCGTCTCTGTGAATAAACAACAGGGTGAGACAAGTAATTGGGGTAAATTTCAACCTCCAAATGGAAAGAAAGTGGGGATAGCGATAAGCATTAAAATAATTTTTTATTAACTATTCCATTGTGCACCAGATCATTTATGATACCCCCAATTACAGTTTTGGATGAGGTTCCTATAATACTTACTTGATATGAATATTTTTCTAAGGAAGAAATAAATGTCTAAATAAACCATAAGTCCCCTCTCTTCATTCGTAAGAAAATTTGGATAGGGGGCATCTTAATCCCATTTTCTATTTATTATTCTCACTTTGGACTCATTAAAAAAATTCAGTTATAATACTTTCTGAGATTAAATGAGCGGGGAGGGGGATTAAGAATCGATAAACTTTTAAGACTATTAATTCTGACAGGGTTAAAAAATTTCAAAAATTTTTAATTAATTAACTGGAGAATTCGTCAACAAAATAAAATTAAAAGATTTTTAATTTATTATTCTATACCCAGGAAAACTAAAGCGATATCAGAAATCTGATCCCTCCGCTCCCCCGGTTTATGCATTTTACATTTTGTAGCGGTAAATTGAATATTTCAGTTTTATATTACCCAGAAGTTAACAAAAATGCCGTATAAATCATGAGAGGCGCCCCTCTGAAAACCATGACTACGGCACTGCTTAAAGTAATAGTTTTCGGTTGCATAAAAAAAATTTTATAGAAATATACGATTTTCATTCATTTTCGCATTATTTTATTAAAAATATCTTTTGATAAAAATTGTTTTGAATTAATTAATAATTTAATACACTAAAACTTGTTTTGTGCGGGGAATAGGGGCCGCATAAAAGGAATCCGTTAAAAAAAATATAATTTTTAAAGTTTTCAATTTTCACAAGCTAAGTAAATTTTAAAATTTTTCTAACTTACTTTTTAGTTTAAGACACCGCCGTTTCGATTTTAAAATCTCCTCAGTTTAATTCAGTCCTAAATGATTAAATATTGGTTAAAATCCACTAAAAATTGAAATAAAAAACTGTATTGGAAAATTTAATTTAAAAAAATGTAAGATGAAAAAATTTAACAATTTAAGTTTGCTTGTAAAAATTTAAAAACGTTTTAAAAAGCGTATAATTTCACAAGTTAATAAACGATTTTTGAATATATCATTTTTAAATTATACTATGTATTTGATGGAATTTTTTTGATATACCGCACAAAAAATCGCACATAAACAATTCTATATATAAAACCGCATAAAAACAGATTTGGCCGTATATATCTGAAGATTTAAAATGACAATTGTTTAAAAATACAAAAAGTTAAACCCGTTTTTTGAATATTTTCCAAAATTTTGAGTTTACTATTGAAATCTCGTTAATCTACACAGACGACACGAATCGATGAGGAGAAAAATCGCTTCTTTACCGTGGGGTAATTAAATGACTCCCGGGGTCGGGAATCATGCGGGGTCAGATGCCGTTGATAGAAAATTGCGATATTTTTGAAAACAACGATGTAATTTTATAAGATTTTTTTAAATTTATGTTTTTTTCAACTTACATTTTTCTTTGTGTAGGAAGATAAATTTGATTTAAAATAGAAAATTAATTAATGCCAGTAATATTTCAAATTTATGTTTTTCATCAGCTGTTTTAGATTGAAATCTAGCGAATTAATAAAAAGCGAAGTCAAAATTTTGAAACTCTTGAAGACATAATTATATACATAGTGGTGTCTAATTTTGGAGAAAAATTTATTTTTTCTCATTGCGAGGTAAAATTTTGAATTCCTTTCGAAGTACAAATTTAATATTTTAATTTTTCTTTCTTTTATAGTATTTTGATTACGGTTTTATCTTGAAAATTTTTCTTTAGATTGTAACCATAGACGCTCGTCGTTTAAGAATCCGATTTCAACTTCCGTTTAGATTTTACAATTAATAAAAAATTATTATTAATACATGAAGTGTTTAAATTTATTTTTTCCAAATATAAAATCACCCGGAAGTACTTAAAGTACTTCCTTGTTTCGGAGAGGAAAGAAAAATTTTGTGATTAGATTTAATTTTTCCAAAACAAACTTTTTTAAAAAATGTTTTCAAAAAATAAACCTTTTAAAAATGTTTTTAAATTTTGGGTATCTTCGAAACGCGGAAACAAAAAATCCAGATTGAGAAAATTTTTTTAATTAAATCTGGAAAACTTTCTAAGAAACTCACCTGATCCGGCGTAAAACTGACGGATTTTTTTCCAAAATTGTCCACATTGTTTAACAAAATTTTATTTTCTTCTGCTTTTTTATTAAAATAATGCGATTTTTTGTTATCGTCTAACTCACTCATTTTTTTAGCACCGAAATCACCATTTTCGAATTCGTAACTTTTAGGATTTTCGTTATTAGGGCCCACGGTGTTGTTATTATTATTGGGATTATTTTTGATGTTGTTGTTTAGAGTTGGAACGACGTTGTTGCAGTAATCCAATTTTTTCAAATCCTTCGTGTCCAAATGCTTCTCGAGAATACTTTTTTCAAAATAATTTTGAAATTCACTCTTTTACTTTGCACCACTAAATTGTTGTAATACAAATTATCTCCGTAATAATTTGCATTTAATTGCGAAAACTGCGGCGAATTCGAATCGTTCGATGCACTCGATGTCCCGTCAATTTCCATTGCGAAGAAAATTGTAAATTAAGAAATCACAAAAAAATCATCAATCGCGCGACCTGAAAACGAGATGCTAACGTAACCACTGATGCATCGAAAATGCATTTTCCAGACGATTATACACAGGTACGCACGAACATTGTTAATAAGTGCTCGCCAAACCATGTGTAATTTTGTTATGCGCTTTATCCCCCAACAAACTCACCCTAAACCACTCCTATTTCAAATCTGCTCCAATAATCGCTACATATTTAGATCGTCATGACAACAACCCCTAAGTAGAACCAATAAAATTCACGATGTTTATGCTTTTGTTTTAACAAACAGTTCGGGTTACACTCTGCACATAAAATTTAAATTACGTTCAAACCGGATTTGTTAGCACAAAAATGCTATTTTAGAGATTTTTTTTAAATTCACAAGTTCCTTAACTTAAATCTTAATGAACTTGATTTAATTATACATTTTTCTTCTGCAAGGTACGAGGACGGACAAAACAAATCTTAGAAATTAATTATTTAATTAAAAATTAATTTTTGAAATCAAAAATTGCAAAGCAAGAAAATAAAGATCGAAATTTTTAAATTGACCTCTAAAGTTGATATAACTTTACGACGTTAAATATCGAATAAAAAAATTAGTCGTTCATCACAAAATTGACACAAACATCGAAGAATATTCCCAAAATCAAAGAGAACAGCCAAAATGTAGATTAGATTCGAAAACAGAGAGAGAGAAAGAGATCCGTTTCGATATTGTCCTCAAATTTTAACGGTAAAACTCATCTACTCAGATTTGATATGGCTAACAACGACTTTTTAAAATTCGGCCCACCTCGCAAAGGGGTCATTCAAAATTCCAAAAATAAAAGTAAACAAAGCAGCTGATAAATTTTCGCAAATACTTAAATAATTGCCGGCTCCGCACCTTAGAAGTGCTTACTAAATTTTATTTCAGCGTTCAGTTGTACCCCCCCCTTTTTCCAAATATACATGACGACAAAAACTGGGTACATTCGCAAATTTTTAATAACCAAAATTGAGTGTAGTTTTGTTCAAAATAGCAAATTTTTGAAAATAATATTATTTTCTCCCTTCTTTGAGGATTTGCGGGCACCCCCCCTCAAGTAAATAATCAAATATAGATATTTGTAACAGAATGTCAGCTACCATCGACCAGGTTGTTTCTTATAAAAAACAAAATTTCAACCGCAGTTTTGTTGCTGCGCAACAACTCATTTTGGGATAGTTTTCGGTAGAATCAAACTTAATTGATATTTTTGGCGTTTAAATAAAATTAATCGGCATGCCATTATGTATAGATTAGACCCAAGATTTACCATGAGACACAAAAAAAGAATATGAAAATTACGAATATACACTTTTGGGGATTTTTTCCGTCATTTGGCACCTTTTTTTGAATTTTAGCACAACTCATCACTACGTAATTAATTATATATGACGTCATAACTTTTTGTAAATATGAAATAAATTGAACATATTTTTTATTGTTTTAATAAAAACTATGCCGTATCAATTTTTTTTTCTAAATAATGGCCGTTTAGTATATTTTTTCTAGTGTTCGTTGGAAAATGGCAAAGAATACGACAAAAATAAGCTTTTTACATAAAATTAAAATAGCATAGCTTATTTATTTTTCAAAGTTTCGACGTGGGAGGTATTTGACTGTAGACAATTAATCAATAGAGAATTTATAGAGACGACCCCCCTTAGCTTAAAAATAAAGCAAATTAAATTTGCTCAAACATGAAAATTTCAAAATATAAAAAAAAATAAAAAAAATTTTATTTTGAATTTGTAACTATTTTACCCCCCCCTTTATTTTAATAATGGATTTTATAATATTAAAAATTAATATTTTCAAATTTCAGCATTTATAATTGATCAAGCACTGATCAATTGCTTGAAAAAGGAGGAGGATCAAAGTATTATTATTATAAATCATTTAAAACAATTGATTTTGAAAGAGCCTTACCTCAAAAGGAGATAAATCTCATTCGGGAGAAAACAATCCGAAGTTCGTTCGATCTTATATCATGTAAAGAAAATAATTCTCAATTTAAATTAATAACTTGACATAGCACCGATCAGATTGCTTGCTATTTTAAAAAGGAAGGAAGGACAAGTTATAAAAATCATTTTAAAACAATTGATTTTGAGAAGAGCCTTACCTCAAAAAGGAGATAAATCTCATTCGGGAGAAGAACAACCACGAAGTTCGTTCGTCATCTTTATACCCTCATGTAAAAGAAAATAATTCTCAATTTAAATTAACTTGACATATTAAATGCTTTAATTATTTATAATATTTTCGTTCAAGTTAATAACTTAACACACATAATTTTGTATTACAATATTATAATATTTATTGCAAGGGTGGCCAGACTTTTCGCAGTAAAAGTTACCCTAGTTACCCACCTATAATAATTGGAAACCACATCTAAAGTATTTCAGATAATAAAATAAAAAGGTTTTTTCAGAAATTTTCATAAAAAACCCGTCAAGTTATATATTTTTATAATTTAAATGTAGCTGAGGTAATTCTCCCCGGTTCTTGTTCAAAAAAATGTATTTTCATCAATTGAGTCCAACATAATAATAAAAAATTAAGAAAACATGCAGATCAGAGGTTTGGGGATATGATATGCCCCAATCCAGTACTGTATCTAGAGATTTTTAGAGGGGGCGATTATCTTTTTAATATATTTTAAAACATACAGTTTGTATGGTCGTCCCATCCAAGTCTCCGGAACGATAAACTCTAACGAAATGAAATATTAACTGGTAATTTTGCTACGAATTCTAAAGTGAACACCGCTATTCCTAGCTTTAAATTTATTACCAAAAAAATTTGATCGCAAGAATTGAATCAAAAATGTTATAAAATTTCCATAAAATTTTAAATTTTAGATTCTGCTACGCACTCTACGATAAACGCCGCTATTCCCAGCTTTAAAAATATTACCAAAAATATTTTATCGCAAAATTTGAACCAAAAGCTATTAATTTCTTTAAAATTTTAAATTTAAGATTCTGGTACTAATTCTAAGGAGAACGCCGCTATTCCCAGCTTATAAATATTACCGAAAATATTTTATCGCAGAATTTGAACCAAAAAGCTATAAAATTTCCATAAAATTTAAATTTGAGATTCTGCTACTAATTCTAAGGTGAACGCCGCTATTCCTAGCTTTAAATTCATTACCAAAAATTTAATTGCAAGAATTGAACCAAAAAGTCATAAAATTTCCAAAAATTTTAACTTTTAGATTACGCTACGCACTCTACGATAAACGCCGCTATTCCCAGGTTTAAAAATAATTACCAAAAATATTTTATCGCAAAATTTGAACCAAAAAGCTATAAATTTCCATAAAGTTTTAAATTTGAGATTATGCTGCTAATTCTAAGGTGAACGCCGCTATTCCCAGCTTTATAAATATTACCAAAAATATTTTATCGCAGAATTTGAACCAAAAAAGCTATAAAATTTCTATAAAAGTTTTAATTTGTGATTCTGCTACTAATTCTAAGGTGAACGTCGCTATTCCTATCTTTAAACGTATTACCAAAAGTATTTTATCGCAAAATTTAAACCAAAAAGCTATAAAATTTCCATAAAATTTAAATTTGAGATTTTGCTACTAATTCTAAGGTGAACTCCGCTATTCCCAGCTTTAAAAATATTACCAAAATATTTTATCGCTGAATTTGAACCAAAAAGCTATAAAATTTCTAAAAAGTTTTAATTTGTAATTCTGCTACTAATTCTAAGGTGAACGTCGCTATTCCTATTTTTAAACATATTACCAAAAATATTTTATTGCAAAATTTAAACCAAAAAAGCTATAAAATTTCCATAAAATTTTAAATTTGAGATTATGCTACTAATTCTAAGGTGAACGCCGCTATTCCTAGGTTATAACTATTACCAAAATATTTTATCGCTGAATTTGAACCAAAAAAGCTATAAAATTTCTATAAAGTTTTAATTTGTGATTCTGCTACTAATTCTAAGGTGAACGCCGCTATTCCTATCTTTAAACATATTACCAAAAATATTTTATCGCTGAATTTGAACCAAAAAAAGCTATAAAATTTCCATAAAATTTTAAATTTGAGATTCTGCTACGTAATCTAAGATGAACACCGCTATTCCCAGCTTTAAAATATTACCGAAAATATTTTATCGCAGAATTTGAACCAAAAAAGCTATAAAATTTCCATAAAATTTTAAATTTGAGATTCTGCTACTAATTCTAAGGTGAACGCCGCTATTCCCAGCTTTAAAAATATTACCAAAAATATTTTATCGCAGAATTTGAACCAAAAAAGCTATAAAATTTCCATAAAATTTTAAATTTGAGATTCTGCTACTAATTCTAAGGTGAACGCCGCTATTCCTAGGTTATAACTATTACGAAAATACTTTATCGCTGAATTTGAACCAAAAAAGCTATAAAATTTCTATAAAAGTTTTAATTTGTGATTCTGCTACTAATTCTAAGGTGAACGTCGCTATTCCTATTTTTAAACATACATATTACCAAAAATATTTTATTGCAAAATTTAAACCAAAAAGCTATAAAATTTTAAATTTGAGATTCTGCTACTAATTCTAAGGTGAACGCTGCTATTTCCAGCTTATAAATATTACCAAAATATTTTATCGCAAAATTTGAACCAAAAAGCTATAAAATTTTAAATTTGAAATTATGCTACTAATTCTAAGGTGAACGCCGCTATTCCCATCTTTAAAATATTTTATCGCTGAATTTGAACCAAAAAGCTATAAAATTTTCATAAAAGTTTTAATTTGTTATTCTGCTACTAATTCTAAGGTGAACGCCGCTATTCCTATCTTTAAAATATTACCAAAATATTTTATCGCAAAATTTGAACCAAAAAGCTATAAAATTTTCATAAAATTTAAATTAGTAATTCTGCTACGCACCCTAAGATGAACACCGCTATTTCCAGCTTTAATAATATTACCAAAAATATTTTATCGCAGAATTTGAACCAAAAAGCTATAAAATTTCCATAAAATTTTAAATTTACGTAAATCGGTGCTACAAATTCTAAGTGAACGACCGCTAGTTTAGCTTTTAAAATTTTACTCAACACGATACCTTTTGCAACGCTCAAAGATTTGGAACTAAAAATTAAAATTTAATAATTTGGAACTATTGCTGTGTCATTTTGTAAGTTTTATTTCTAATAATTACTAACGAATCGGCTATTCACCGAGGTCAAAACCGATAGTTGACGTCTAGAATTTATAAATGAATTTCTTTACCTGATATTTATTAGTTTGTGTTTTTAAAACTTTACCAACTGACGAGTCATCGGGATGACTAAAAGGTTATAAAATAATTTATGTGTTTATATTTTTAACTCGAAAAGGACAGTTCCTCTGTTTCGAAACATCGAATGACAATTTGAATTTTCATAGATTATACTAAAACTTCATTAAACTAATTGGGATAGGTATTTAAACGATAATGTTTAGTTTAAAATTTGAATTTTTATATACCTAAAATTTAGAATGGTCTATTGAGTTTCCTTACCGAGAGTGAATAATCGAATGTTGACGATTACAATTTGATAAAATAAGATTTCACTTCTCCAAAAATAATACAAGTATTTTGGGTAATCCTGCTTTGAAAAAGGAATCAAGTTTTGTTTGCACTTTTGAAATTTGCTGTTTTTTTATAATCAACTTTCACTTGAATTTAAATATTCTCCTTCTTCTTCTACACTTTCCGCATTAGGCTCTGAATTTAAATATTAACTGGCGCTTTTAGTTTTTCATTTGACATTTGTTATATCCAAAGACCGTTAAATGGGGGTCCGTTATATCGGTGTTTTTTTGTGCGGGGTTTAGATATATATAGAATTATTTGTGTGCGATTTTTTTTGTGCGATATGGCAATAAATTCCATCAAATGCGTAGTATAAATAAAAATTAAATATTTTTTAAGGGATTCCTTTCATGCGGTCCCCATCCCCCATACAACAAAAACAGGCTTGAGTGTACTGTAGTTTTTCGACCCTGCATTAAACTGTAGGTCCCCGCACCCGTGTATTTGTACATATAATACGCTCACTACCGACATAAAGAAGATAACAACCCTGATTGATTTTTACGCCGAACAAACAATTCATTATTTCACGCCACCGAAGACGAAGGAAAAATCCTGAACCCTGCTGGGGGGGGGGGATACACTTGTGATTAATAAAAAAATTTTTTTAATATATTATACAAAACATAAATTATGAAAACGGCAATAAAGGAAGATATAAATCTTACAGAATTCTCAAAAACAGAATTAACAGCTGGGGGATACTCCTAAAATAGTTTAAATAAGCTGTCAAATCCAGCAGCAACGTACAATTAAAGGATTTTTTAATTTGTGCTATATTATTCCCCCCAGTTTATGGGATAATTACAGCTTCTGCACAATTTTCAAACATGTAATGTACTGCTTCCCGATCCTGAGGCACTGGGGGATGTTTCATACCCCCCCTCCTCCCAGAACTCCCGGTCTATGCAGTTACTATTTTTAGTAGTGAAATGAAAATGTCGCTTTTATCTTCCTAAGGAGTAAAGAAAAATTTATTCATAAACCGTGAATATCGTTCGAGACCCGTGGGAGCCCTCTAAAATAAAAACTGAATACGGTACTGGTCAACGCAATAAAATTATATTTTTAATAATTAAATTATATTTTTAAATTTCATATAAAATTATTTGAACGTTGAATAAATACGTGCTAAATATTTAGTAACGGCGAAATGGCGACGGCGAAATGTCCCAGATCAGTTTAAAGCTAAAATTGCTGTAAATCATGTGGCATTTTTAACCCCCAATCTAAATGAGGGGTTTTGACGTGAAGGTACGATTGTCTGTCTGTGATTTTTTAAAATTTTTCAATGAAAAGCCGGATTTTGATGCGGTTTTTTTAAATTAATTATTGATCGAGCGCTTTGGCACATATGTGCCGTTTCGTTACCCTTTCTGCTTGTATTCCTAAAATTGAAAAAACGCAAAAATTAATTTTGTACTACATTTACGGCTTACAAACACAACATCATCATCATCAACGACTTTCCATTCCTGTCGGAATATAACCACTTCCATTCTGGAAGTCTTCACAATCCGTTTTACGAGGTGGATTACTCCTCTGTTTTACTTTAGACAACAGGCGCGTATGGAATTCGAACCTGCGACTACTTATTCGTAGTCACATACGTCTCCCAACACGCCACTCTGCTGCTATATACAAACACAACAACCATGTCAAATTTAATAAAATTATATGTAAAAAATTAGTAGGAAATTAAATTTTCTACAAAAATCACATTGATCAAAAATTTTTTAATGGCTTTGTTTCAAAATATTTTTTAAAAGTGAAAAATAAATTTAAAATAAATATTATTATTATAACACTAAAAAACAAAGTAACTTCTTTAAAAACAAAAAAATTTTTTTTAATTTGAATTATTGAAAACACTCATAAAACAACATTAAAATAATTCTGTTAGTCGAGGAGCTGCAAAAAATTGATTTAAATATATCTAAGTGTTGCTTTTTATTTTAAGCTTCTAAATTTGGAATTTGAAATTCTTTAGGAAATGGGGATTTTTCCCAAAGCAACCAAAGGATTATGATCCTTTATACTATAAAAAAATTCAACTTTTCACACAAATCAGATTTCTTCCATGATGTAAATTGACCAGAATGAAAAAGTTTAATTTTTAATTTTATTTGTTAACAACAATCAATCTTACATTTCTGCAAATTCTATAGCTTTTCGTCGTGTTTACTTTCTCATGGACAATTTGCTATTGCTCGTCATCACATTTTTAATGCTGTTAAGAAACTAGAACTCCATTTTTTTGGTAAACGCATTTACGTTGTAAATAAAAATGAAAAATGATTGCATTATGTTTCACTGACTAAGTTACAAGTTTACTTATTAATGCTGATTTTTTAAACCGTGGGAAGGTGCTGAAGTGTTAGGATAACACAAGGATAAGTTGCATTCTAAACTCGGATTGTGCTGACAAGTTTGCTTCAGGACATGAACTTTTCAGTGTTAGAAAAACAATAGACGAAGAAGACGAGAGACAGAAGGTTTTTGCAAAATCTGCACGGTTTGGTTTTTTGGTGACGTTTTTTCTCCTTGAAAACTTTTTAATATTTTTGTTATCGTACACCCAGCACATGTACGGGTTTCGAGTTGCTGTCAAAGATAACACACACCTTCCGCGATTTTTAAAATCTAATTTTAAACGATACAGTGTGGTCCATCGACAACTCTCGGATTAAACAAAAAAATACAATTCGGACGAGAATATCGCAGCACCTGCACGTTAGAGCCCTTCGCTTATCGAAGGTTGAAAGGGAGGTAGGTGGAAAATTGTGGGGGTTGAAGTACCACCTAATTGGAATGATTGCTACTCCCTTTGGAACTAATTATAGGACATATGAAATGTGATGCCCTTTCAACTTAATGATATATGACACAGATTACGCGATTTACTATTTAATTAAATTTTATATTGTGCGTTATAATTTTACGACACGTTTGTTATCAAGCACTGCAGAAAACATTTTCCTCAATTAAAAATTCAGAAAAAAGTTGATAAAAGCATTTTTCTTAAAAGTGCGCTGCAAATATTTTAATGTAAATTGCCTAGACGAAAATCAATTTTAGTTTTCCTTTCACTAGAAAATAACTTGGTAAACATGATATTTTAACAGGAAAATTAATTTTCTTAAAAATTCTTGTAAAACGTTTTTATTTTATGGTTTTAATATACTCAGCACTATGAAGTACTTTAGTGCCGCGGTGCTGTAGTAAAAACGATAATTGATTTTACTATAAAGTGAAACTTGAAGTTTGATTAATTGATTTTTTACAATTTGTTTGTTTTGTTACAATTATTAGGTATTTCATTTTTGTATTTACTTACTTACTTTAATACTTTTTTTTGAATTTTATTTAAAAATTTTGGAAAAAATTGAAATACACATTTAAAAAAAATTTTACGAAATAATAATTTTTTTACACCCTAAGATTTTCTTAAGCTCTTCATTTTCCGAACATTTAATTCTAAAAAAATGCCTGATAAAAACTCGGAAAATCGTTAACAGCCAAGTTTAAGAATTTCTCAGTTAGCAATTTTAGACAACGCAGTTTTATTAGAATCACCTTCAAAAGAATTTTTATAACCCCCCCTCCACCTATGCCACAAAAATATTTAATTTGTGAATATTCACAATAATTTATTAACCGTAAATTAAAACTTTCAAAATAAATAGGTTAAATAAGCAATAAAACGAAATTATTCCTGAGTTTTCAGCAATGGTCACTGTTGTCATCAGACGTTTAATTTTGAAAATTTTAATTTAATAGCAATTTTTCATCCACCTTTGCCGCAAAAATACTTAATTTGTGAAAATTGACAATAATTTATTAACCTTAAATTAAAACTTTCAAAATGAATAGGCTAAATAAACAATAAAACAAAATTATTATTGAGCTTTCAGCAATGGTCACTGTTGTCATCAGACGTTTAATTTTAAAAATTTTAATTTAATAGCAATTTTCCTCCACCTTGGCCGCAAAAATATTTAATTTGTGAAAATTGACAATAATTTATTAACCGTAAATTAAAATTTTCAAAATAAATAGGTTAAATAAGCAAAAACACGAAATTATTCCTGAGCTTTCAGCAATGGTCACTGTTCAAATCAGACGTTTAATTTTGAAAATTTTAATTTAATAGCAATTTTTCCTCCACCTTGGCAGCAAAAATATTTAATTTGTGAAAATTGACAATAATTTATTAACCGTAAATTAAAACTTTCAAAATGAATGGGTTAAATAAGCAAAAAAACAAAATTATTTCAGAAATGGTCACTGTTGTCATCAGACGTTTAATTTTGAAAATTTTAATTTAATAGCAATTTCAAAGTTAATTTATTAACCAAATTTTAGTGCTCCTCGCAATTAAATTAAAAATACAAGTTGTCCCAAAATTGCTTTCAGAAGATATTCATGGCCCCTTTTTTCCCCTTCCCCTCGCGCGAATAAATAATTTTCTTACCAAAATGTTTACATTCTAAAATTGTTTTGAGTTTTCAGATTTTTTACGATTTTAGATGTCCCAGTTTTATCAAAACAATTTTACAAATTATTAATACCCCCCTGATTCACCCCGGAATATTTAATCCTACAAACAAAATGTTTGATTTTGGAAAACAATTCAGTAAAACTTTTAAACTTCTCATATTTTCTTTGTTAGCTAATTTAGAGATACCATTTTCGTCAAAATTTCCTTTACAAGATTTTTATTTTTAAGCCCCCTAAACCCTGATATTTAATTTTCCAAACTAAATCCTAGGTTTTAATTCAAACAATCTTTACTAATCAAATTTCTATACCTCTCAGATTTTCTATGCATGTAATTTAATTGTGTAAATCGCGTTGAGAACATTTTCGTTACCCCCGTAAACGAAGGGGATTTTAGTTTTTAATCTAAATCAAGCAATATTTTTCTCTTCAACGCTCTGCCCCTTTAATTTATGTCTGCATTATTTCGATTTCAATTTTTACTTTCAAAATATCCTTTAATTTACGGTTTTTGAATTTAAAATTTTTAGAATTTTCGGACAATTTTGAAATTTCAAAAGTTTAATTTTTGAAATATCGAATTATCTTGTGAACAACAAATTAAATTTTACTTTCGGTCATTGGCAGTTCCGAAAGAAAAAGAAAATTTACTTGAATTTTTTTCATTTTATTTAAGTTTAAGCAAAAATACAATTCAAAATTTCAAAAATAATTAATTAGAAACATATTATAAATTTTAGTTTTCAAGGGGAGTTTTTAGTTTTTAAATCTAATTCAAGCAATACATATCTTTTTTAATTTTCATTAATTTCCACCTTCCCCTTCGCCGCTTAGAACCTACAAAATTTACATCTTAACTATTTTGATTTCAATTTTTACTTTAAAAATGTCTGATTAATTTAAAATTTTTTGAATTTAAAATTTTTAGAAATTGAGGACAAATTTGAAGTTTCAAAAATTTATTATTTGAAATATTGAATTGTTCTTTGAACAATAAATTAAATTTAGATTTTTAAAATTTACTTTTTGTTTTTAAATTGTAATTAAATTTAACAAAAATATGTATAATTAAAATATCCAAAACAATAAATAAAAATAGTAAAAATTGAAGCTTTAAAGGGGATTTTAGTTTTAAATCTAAATTTTGCTTTTAAATTATTATTAATTTTACGTCCCAATAATTTTAGTTTTCAAGGAAGATTTTTTAGTTTTCAAATCTAATTCAAGCATATTTTTTTCAATTTTCATTAATTTTCACCTTTTCTTTCGACGCTTTGCCCCTTTAATTAATATCTTCATTATTTCGATTTTAATTTCTACTTTCAAAATATCTTTAATTTGTTATTTTTAAATTTAAAGTTTTTGAAATTGAGGATAAATTTGAAGTTTCAAGAATTTATTTTTTGAAATATTGAGTTACCTTTGAACAATAAATTAAATTTTACAGCCGGCTATTGCGGCAGTCTCAAAAGAAAATTAAAATTTACTTACATTTTTGTAAATTGTAATTAAATTTTAGCAAAAATATTATTAAAATTTCGAAAACAATAAATAAAAATACAAATTTAAGCTTTTAAGGGGGATTTTAGTTTTTAAATCTAAATTAACCAATTTTGTTTTCTATTTTTATTAATTTTACCCTTTTTTCGTTCCCCGTTTTGCAATATTGAAGTCTTAAAAATTATGTAAAAAATTAGAAAATTTTTAATTTACTTTTGTTTTGTAAATTGTAATTTAAATTTGAACAAAAATACATTTATAAATTTCAAAAATAAACTTTTGAAATACTGAAAATTTTAGATTTTTACGCGGAGGGTGGGGCTAACAAAAAATCGTTAAATTTAATTCTTTGATTATGATACTGAACCTGATTAATGCTTTAAATTAAAAAGCAGGACAATGTTTTTTACTTTTCATTACCCCACCCCCCTTTCTTTAAAATTTACATCTTCATTATTTTAAGCAACATAATTTTTGCACCTTTAAATTTTTTATGAACTATTTTAGAGACACAGGCTTTGCTGTGCCAAAATCACTTTAAGGGTCGTTCATTAATTACGTGAGGTGTTTTTCTTTAAATTTGGACCCCTCCCACTTGGTGAGATTTGGTAAAATGTGGTGGTACTCCCCCCTTTCTCTTCACTTAAGATTTTTATTGATCCCCTTCTTTAAATAAAATTTAGTAAAATTTCCCCCCCCCCCCCCCCATTTAAGCTCTCGTAATTAATGGATATCCCCTTAGAAATTTTTGTAATCCCTTTTTCCCTCGTTCGAATAATTACTTATTCTTCGATAGAAACATTAGCGCACCCCTCCCGTTTGCATATTTAATTTTCTAAAAGAAATCAATAAATATTGAACAATAAAATTTCTGTACCCCTCAGATTTACTCTGTCGACAATTTTAAATACATCGGTAATATCGGATAAAAGCGTTCTTACAATAATATTTAAACTTAACATGCCCCCCCCCCCTCATAAATGTAACAAAATACTGTCAAACCTGTTTTTACGTAGTGCTTTTTACGCGGTTTGTATATGAAGAATTGTTTTTATTATTTTATTTGTGCGATATATCATAAAATTGCATCAAATGGATAAAACAAAATATTTTTAGAAAGGATTTTTTTATGCGGTCCCTATTTTCAGCAAAAAACAGGTTTGAGTGTACATATTTTTTTCTTATTTGGCTTGGATACAGAATAAAAGCAGAACTCAGAAGATTTTAGCAATCACCAAATATCGAAAACTTGGTGAAAATTATCAATTTTAATCGTAGTAAAACTGGAGAAGTGACAGAACTTATTGTTTTGAGAAATTCGGTAAAAACCCTGATTTATTATTCTTGGATTAAAATTCAATTGTTTTTTGGTGAACAATGTGTTTTTAAATACAACTCTTTTGCTTAATAATTCATTGCTTTTTGGTTTGATAAAAATTTAATCTATTTTGATTTAATAATTCAATTGTTTTCGGAACAAAAACCCAATTATCCTTAATCCAAGAATTCAACTGTTTTATGCATAAGAAAATTTGGTTTTTGGTTCAATAATAATTAGACTGCTTTGTTCAACTCAGTATTTTTAGTTTGACAATTCAATTGTTTTTGTCGAATAATTCACTTGTTTTTGTTGAATAATTCAATTGTTTTCGATTCAACAACTCAATTATTTTTAATCCAACAATTCAACTGTTTACTGCAAAAACTACTACGTTATCAAAATAATGCAATTGATTATTCAATAAATTTAACTACTCGTACTTGGTTTAATAAATTCAGCTGTTTTGACTAATAAATGTCAACTTTTTAATTATTTTTAGTTTGATAATTCAATTGTTTTTGGTTCGGTAACTCAATTATCTTTGATCCAACATTTCAACTGTTTCATACAAAAAAGCTATTAATTAAAAATGGAATTGTTTACAAAACCGCATAATTGTTGAAAAATTTGTTGAATTGTTCGATTACGGAAAATTAAATTATTGAATCAAGGATAATTGAATTTTTGAACCAAAGTCAATTGAATTATTATAGACAATAGTAAAATTATTAAACTAAAACTAATTAAAATGTTAAATAAAGCAATTGAATTATTAAACCAAACAATTGAATTTATTAAACAAAACAGCTAAATTTATTGAACTAAAAGTTGCATTTTTTGGAAAAAAAGTAATCTTTTTGCCTAAAACAATCGAATTGTTGAAAAAATAGTAAAATTGTTAATAATTCTGTAGAATTGTTAACGAAGCCGTTGAATTGCTCAATTACGGAAAATTAAATTGTTAAATCAAGAATAATTAAATTGTTGAATCAAAAACAGAAAAATTGTTTAAAAAACAATGGAATGAGTAAATTAAAAATAATTAAGATGTTGAACAAAGCAGTTGAATTATTAAAGCAAACAGCTAAATTCATTATACAGAACAGCTGAATTTATTAAACAAAACAGCTAAATTTATTGAACCAAAAGTTGCATTTTTTCAGAAACAAGTAGCTTTTTGCACAAAACAATTGAGTTGTTGAAAAATACAGTAAAATTGCTAAAGCAAGAATAATTAAATATTTGAATCAAAAACAAACAAAATTGTTAAAAAAACAATGGAATGAGTAAATTAAAATTGATTAATATGTTGAAAAAAGCAGTTGAGTTATTAAACCAAACAGTTGAATTTATCGAATAAAACAGCTGAATTTATTACACTAAAAATTTGCATTTTTGATAATTTAATAGTATACCTATCTTTTGTACAAAACAATTGAATTGTTGAAAAAATCTGTAAAATTGTTAACAAAGCAGTTGAATTACTCAATCACAAAAAATTAAATTGTTAAATCAAGAATAATTAAATTGTTGAATCAAAAACAGAAAAATTGTTAAAAACAGTGGAATGAGTAAATTAAAAAAAATCAATATGTTAAACAAAGCAGTTGAATTTATTATACAAAACAGCTGAATTTATAAAACAAAACAGCTGAATTTATTAAACAAAAATTTGTATCTTTTTGTACAAAACAATTGAATTGTTGAAAAAACAGTAAAATTGTTAAAATTCTGTAAAATTGTTAACGAAGCAGTTGAATTGCTCAATTACGGAAATTAAATTGTTAAATCAAGAATAATTAAATTGTTGAATCAAAACAGAAAAATTGTTTAAAAACAATGGAATGAGTAAATTAAAATGATTAAGATGTTGAACAAAGCAGTTGAATTTAAACCAAACAGCTAAATTCATTATACAGAACAGCTGAATTTATTAAACAAAACAGTTAAATTTATTGAACCAAAAGTTGCATTTTTCAGAAACTCGTAGCTTTTTTCACAAATCAATTGAGTTGTTAAAAATACAGTAAAATTACTAAAGCCCAAAAATAATTGAATTGTTGAATCAAAAAAAAAAATTGTTAAAAAAAAATGGAATGAGTAAATTAAAATTGATTAATATGTTGAAAAAGCAAATTGAATTATTAAACCAAACAGTTGAAAATTTTTCGAATAAAACAGCTGAATTTATTACACTAAAAATTTGCATTTTTGAGAATTTAATAGTATACCTATCTTTTGTACAAAACAATTGAATTGTTGAAAAATCTGTAAAATTGTTAACGAAGCAGTTGAATTACTCCAAACACAAAAATTAAATTGTTAAATCAAGAATAATTGAATTGTTGAATCAAAAACAGAAAAATTGTTAAAAAAACAGTGGAATGAGTAAATTAAAAATAATGAATATGTTGAACAAAGCAGTTGAATTTATTATACAAAACAGCTGAATTTATAAAACAAAACAGCTGAATTTATTAAACAAAAAATTTGTATCTTTTAGTACAAAACAATTGAATTGTTGAAAAAACAGTAAAATTGTTAAAAAATCTATAGAATTGTTAACGAAGCAGTTGAGTTGCTTATTTAAAGAAATTAAATTGTTAAATCAAGGATAATAAAATTGTTGAATCAAAAACAGAAAAATTGTTTAAAAAACAATGGAATGAGTAAATTAAAAATGATTAAAATGTTGAACAAAGCAGTTGAATTATTAAACCAAACAGTTGAATTCATTATACAGAACAGCTGAATTTATTAAACAAAACAGCTAAATTTATTGAACCAAAAGTTGCATTTTTTCAGAAACAAGTAGCTTTTTGCACAAAACAATTGAGTTGTTGAAAAATACAGTAAAATTGCTAAAGCAAGAATAATTGAATCGTTGAATCAAAAACAAAAAAAATTGTTAAAAACAATGGAATGAGCAAATTAAAATTGATTAATATGTTGAAAAAAGCAGTTGAATTATTAAACCAAACAGTTGAATTTATCGAATAAAACAGCTGAATTTATTAAACTAAAAATTTGCATTTTTGATAATTTAATAGTATATCTTTTTGTACAAAACAATTGAATTGTTGAAAAAATCTGTAAAATTGTTAACAAAGCAGTTGAATTACTCAATCACAAAAAATTAAATTGTTAAATCAAGAATAATTAAATTGTTGAATCAAAAACAGAAAAATTGTTAAAAAAACAGTGGAATGAGTAAATTAAAAATAATGAATTTATTATATAAAACAGCTGAATTTATGAAACAAAACAGCTGAATTTATTAAACCAAAAATATGCATTTTTTGAGAATTTAATAGTGCTGAGTACATACATATATGTATCTTTTTGTACAAAACAATTGAATTGTTAAAAAAACAGTAAAATTGTTAAAAAATCTGTAGAATTGTTAACGAAGCTGTTGAATTGCTCAATTACAGAAATTAAATTGTTAAATCAAGGATAACAAAATTGTTGAATCAAAAACAAAAAATTGTTTAAAAAACAATGGAATGAGTAAATTAAAAATGATTGAGATGTTGAACAAATCAGTTGAATTATTAAACCAAACAGTTGAATTCATTATACAGAACAGCTGAATTTATTAAACAAAACAGTTAAATTTATTGAACCAAAAATTGCATTTTTTCAGAAACTCGTAGCTTTTTTGCACAAAACAATCGAGTTGTCGAGAAATACAGTAAAATTGATAAAGCAAGAATAATTGAATTGCTTAATCAAAAACAAAAAAAGTTGTTAAAAAACAATGGAATGAGTAAATTAAAATCGATTAATGTGTTGAAAAAAGCAGTTGAATTATTAAACCAACAGTTAAATTTATCGAATAAAACAGCTGAATTTATTACACTAAGAATTTGCATTTTTTGATTATTTAATAGTATATTTTTTTGTGCAAAACAATTGAATTGTTGAAAAAATCTGTAAAATTGTTAACGAAGCAGTTGAATTAGTCAATCACAGAAAATTAAATTGTTAAATCAAGAATAATATTTGAATTGTTGAATCAAAACAAAAAATTGTTAAAAAACAGTGGCATGAGTAAATTAAAATAATGAATATGTTGAACAAAGCAGTTGAATTTATTATACAAAACAGCTGAATTTATGAAACAAAACAGCTGAATTTATTAAACAAAAATTTTCATTTTTTGAGAATTTAATAGTGCTGAGTACATACATATATGTATCTTTTTGTACAAAACAATTGAATTGTTAAAAAAACAGTAAAATTGTTAAAAAATCTGTAGAATTGTTAACGAAGCTGTTGAATTGCTCAATTACAGAAATTAAATTGTTAAATCAAGGATAACAAAATTGTTGAATCAAAACAAAAATTGTTTAAAAACAATGGAATGAGTAAATTAAAATGATTAAGATGTTGAACAAAGCAGTTGAATTATTAAATCAAACAGTTGAATTTATTATTCAGAACAACTGAATTTATTAAACAAAGCAGCCAAATTTATTCAATCAAAAGTTGCATCTGAACAAAAAATCGTAGCTTTTTGCACAAAACAATTGAGTTATTTAAAATATTGTAAAATTGCTAAAGCAAGAATAATTGAATGGCTTAATCAAAACAAAAAATTGTTAAAAACATTGGAATGAGTAAATTAAAATTCATTAATATGTTGCAAAAAACAGTTGAATTATTAAACCAAATAGTTGAATTTATCGAATAAAACAGGTGAATTTATTAAACCAAAAATTTGCATATTTTGGGAATTTAATAGTAGGTATATCTTTTTGTACAAAACAAATTGAATTGTTGAAAAAACAGTAAAATTGTTTAAAATTCTGTAAAATTGTTAACGAAGCAGTTGAATTGCTAAATTACAGAATATTAAATCAAAGTTGAATCAAAGTTAAACATTGTTGAATCAAAGATAATTGAAATATTGAGCAAAAAGCAATTGAGTTATTTAACAAAAAACAATTGAATTATTAAACTAAAAATAAGTAAAATGTTAAACTAAGCAGTTGAATTAGTAAACAAAGAAGTTGAATTTATTACATAAAACAACTAAATTTATTGAACCAAAAAGTTGCATTTTTTTAGAAATTAGTAGCTTTCTTGCACAAAACAATAATTGAATTGTTGAAAAATACAGTAAAATTGTTGAAAAATCTGTTGAATTAGTAAAGAAATAGTAAAATTGCTGAATCACAGAAAATTAAATTGTTAAATTTAAGATAATTGAATTGTTGAACCAAAGACAATTGAATTGTTAAACCAAAGACAATTGAATTATTCAAAAAAAGACAATTGAATTATTTAACTAAAAATTAAATTTATTAAATAAAACAGCTAAATTTTTTGAACCTAACATCTAAATTTCTTGAACCAAAAGGTTTCGTTTTGCAAAAAAGTACTAATAGAAGTTTTTTTGCACAAAACAATTGAATTGATGAAAAATGCAGTAAAATTATTGTAAAAGCTGTTGAGTTGTTATAGAATCAGTTGAATTTTTAAATCAGGGAAAGTTGAATTGTTTAATCAATGATAATTGAATTGTTGAATTAATGATAATTATTGAATTATTCAAAAAAAACAATTTAATATTAAACTAAAAATAATTGAAATGTTTAACAAAGCAATTAAATTATTATTAAAGCAAATAGTTGAATTTAGTAATTGAAACATCTATTAAATTGTTAAAAAAACAGTTGAATTACTGAATCACAGAAAATCAAATTGTTTAATTAAGGACATTTGAATAGTTGAACCAAAGGCAATCAAATTAATAAAATAACAATTAAAAAATAATTAAAATATCGAGCAAAGCAGTTGAATTAGAAAACCAAACAGTTGAATTTGTTAAACAAAACAGTTGGGTTTATTAAACAAAATAACTAAATCGTATTTAGACCAAAAAGTTAGAATTTTCGAGAAATTATTAGTATAGCTTTATTATGCAAAACAATTGAATTTTTTGAAAATACAGTAAATTTGTTGAAAAATCTGATGAATTGTTAAAAAATCAGTAAAACTACTGAATCGTGAAAAATTAAATTGTGAATCAAGGATAATTGAATTGTCGAATAAAAAAAAATTAAATTTTCAACGATAAAACAATTAAAATCTTGAATAAATCAGTTGAATTATTAAACCAAGCAGCTAATTTAATGAACTAAAAAGCTACATTTTTTAGAAAGTAGCACAAAACAATTGAATTGTTGAATAACACAGTAAAATTTTTTATTAATTAATTAATTTTTAATTGCATAAAACTAACAAATCCTATTTAATTTATATACGATCTACTTTGCAGGGCCGGCACCAGATTATAATTATCCACCCCCGAGTCACAAGAAAATAGAACAAGGTTTCCATTCGTCTTTAAAACCTGAAATATCTAAAAAAAAAGTCAAGGAATTTTATTTTGGCATTGAAAATTCTCTAAAATTTCAGAAAAATATAAATTTAATTAAAAAGAATTTTGGAAAATACGTTTTTGATTTTTTTTTACATTTTATGTATATTTTTCTATATTGTAATTTTAGGATGTATTTCGTACAGTCGATTAACATTTAATTTTTAAAATTGACCAAATATCGAATTATTGGGAAAAAATTACAATTAAAATTAAAGAAAACCGGCAAAAGAAAAGAACTCAGAGAATTTGTTTTGATAAATTTGGCGGAAACCCTGTTCAGTTGTTTTTTGTTTAATAATTCAATCGTTTTTGGTTCCACAATATAATTTGTCCAAAAATGCAACGGTTTTGTTCAATAAATTAACTGTTTTGTTCAATAATTCAACTGCTTAGTGCAATATATTCAACTATTTGGTTTAATAATTCAACTACTTTGTTTAACAATTTAATTATGTTTAGTTTAATAATTCAATTGTTTTTGTTGAATAATTCAATTGTCTTTAGTTCAACAATTCAATTATCTTTGATTCAACAATTTAATTTTCCGTGATTTGGTAATTCAACTGTTTATTTAAAAATTCAACAGATTTTTCAACAATTTAAGACGTGTATTTTCAACAATTCAATTGTTTTGTGCAAAACAGCTGCAACTGTCTCAAAAAATACAACTTTTTGGTTTAAAAATTTTGCTGTTTTGTTTAATAGATTCAGTGTTGTGTAATGTAATAAATTCAGCTGATTGGTTTAATAATTTAATTATTTTTAATTTAATATTTCAATTGTTTTTTGTTGAATAATTCGCCAATTGTCTTTGGTTCAAAAATTCAATTATCTTTGATTCAACAATTTAATTTTTTGCTTATTTCTTTAAAAATACAACAGATTTTTCAACGACGTTTCTATATTTTTCAACAATTCAATTGTTTTGTGCAAAAAGCTACTACTTTCTCAAAAAATGCAACATTTTGGTGTTTTATTTAATAAATTTGGCTAATTGGTTTAATTGCTCTCTTTAACATTTTGATTATATTTTAATTTAATAATTCAACAAAAACAATTGATTAAAAAACAATCACCACATTCTATAAAATTTAGCAATAGTAAACTAACCTTTTGAAAATTATCGTAATTAAAAGATTCAAAATGGCGGTTCCAATATGGAGGCCTGAAGTTAGTAGTATTTAAAATATTTATTTAACTTATTAAATACGTTGCAAAAACAGTAAGAAATACCCAAAAATTAGGTACATTTCGTCCCCCCCATTACGAATTTGTTGGTGAAATTGGTCTCAAACGTTTGAGCTTCGTTTGAGCTTTAATGAGCTTCCATTTTTATCGTTTAAACCACAACCGTCGCGGAGTTATTCGCAAAAACTTTGGGGGCTGGAAAAATGCAGCCCCCCTTCATTGCAAATTTTTTAGTGAAATTGGTCTCAAACGTTTGAGCTTAGTTTGAGCTTCAATGAGCTTCCATTTTCATCGTTTGAACCACAACCGTCGCGGTGTTATTCACGAAAACTTGGGGGGAGGGGGAGAATGGTTTTCCATTTTCCGTTCTGGTTCGAATTTTTTAGTAAATTTGGTGTCAATCGATAGAGTTTCGTTTGAGCTCAATGAGCTTCTATTGTCATACCGTTAATTTAATTTTTTACGAAATTACAGACATTCAACTTTTATTCCATTTTGTCAGTTTTAACTTAAATTTTTTTAACACCACTAGTCATTGCCTGGGTGATACCAGTCGCTCTTTGAGATCCGTCGCGTCAACATCTATACTTTTCCGAGTTGGAGGTACTTAGAGGATGTGTTAGTAAGTAAAGCGCTCTGCATCGCTCCAGGCGCTACAAGCGGTTTTGATAAACGCAAATACATCAATAGTCGGATTCACACAAAAAGTGAATATTTTCCAAAATTTAATTTTTGTATTAGTTAATTAGACTCTCATCCTTCATAATTCGTTGTAAAAAACGAGATTCTGGTATCTTTACTGTCGCCACAACCTATTTTAATTTCGATGGGCAGAGTTACACTTCAAAAGAGCCAATGAGTAAATTGCATTGTTAATAAATTTTTAAAGGCGATTTTTTTCAAAAATTTTATACTTTTTATACGTTAATTAGACCCTCATCTTTCAGAATCCACTTTAAAAATAATCAAAATCGAATGACGGGTTTCTTAACCGTCACCGAGAAGTCATATTTGCTGCCGCTTGCTGAAAAGCTAGCGGATGAAATTTTTCAAATTTATGAACGATTTTGTATGGCAATAATCGCTAAAAATGTCGCGTCGCCATAGCAACGGCCAGTGGCGTTGCATGTGCAATTGCACATGGCCCCTGGATTTCAGTATTTTTCAAAAATAATTTATACACGTGGACTAAGTTTACAAAAATATTTTATTGGTTAGTTTTGAAAAAAAAAACAACACGTTTATCTAATTTACTAGCCTAGAAATGATAGTAAATTTACAAAATTAAAGAAAATCGCTATAAATGTAATAATTTTATACACATAATAATTATTTATACACGTGGAATAAGTTTACAAAAATATTTTATTGGTTAGTTTTGAAAAAAAAAACAAAAACACATTTATGTAATTTACTAGCCTAGAAATGATAGTAAATTTTCAAAATTAAAAAAAAACGCTAGAAATCTCGTAATTTTATACACATAATAATTTATACACGTGGACTAAGTTTACGAAAATATTTTATTGGTTAGGTTTTGAAAAAAAAACAAATACACATTTATCTAATTTAGTAGCCTAGAAATGATAGTAAATTTGAAAATTAAAAAAAAACGCTATAAATCTGATAATATTAATTGTAAGTGCACTCGTTTTTACTATAAGCTCTTTGTCGGGTCACAAAAAAATTAGTTTTGAATGACACCCATTTATCTATGTGGGCAAGGGTTATCACCCCTAGAACAGCAGTTTTATTATTATAGGACGAGGGGTGTTGAAGTCGTTGCCTCAAAACATTAGTTTAAGGCAACATTAGTTGCATTATAAAGTTTATTCGTAATTAATGTTTTGGTTCTACTACAATCAAACCAGTTTTTATGCGGTTTTGTATGTGCATTTATTTATGCGCAATTTTTTTTGTGCGGTATATAACAAAATTAGATAATAAAATAATTTTTTTTAGGGATTTCTGTTATGCGCCTCTTGTCCCCCGCAGAAAAACAGGTTTGAGGGTCCCGAAACACTGGAGGGTATATTTAGTACCCCCCCTGATTTATACAGTTTATCTTTTTAATGGTAAGTTAAATATTTTAGTATATTACCGGTTGCTATGGTAACGTGACATTTCAGTCACTGTTGTGATAGAATTGATGAGTAATAAACAGTCGGGGAGCGGGGTTGTAATTTTTAAAAACTTTACCCATGAGCTTTTCGTCAAGAGACAGTAAGTGAGAATTGAATCTACGTTTTTTTCAATTAGTGCAAAGTAGGAATGTCTATGTCTAGAAAATAAAAAAAGGTTTAAAGAAATTAAAGATAAAAAGATTTACTTTATTACTAATAAACTAACCAGAAAAATAAATAAATGAAAAAATAATTAACAATAAAAAAATAAATTTTAACCTGCGCCGCAGGTTGTACATCATAGGATATTCGATTTAGCATTCCTATAACAAACGAACATTTATTAATTAAAATTTGAAAATCAAGAAAAATAACAATTTCACTGCACATATTAAAAAATTTCTTTTGTGGAACTTGGCTTGGTGAGGCAATGCCTACTTTGCCTGTCCTGTCAAGCCGCCACTGCATCGAAATCAGGTAAAACAATCGAAACGGCGTTGAAAAATTGATGTGGCATAGTAAAGTTAGTAACAAAATTTTGCATTCTCCTCACAAAATTATGAAAACAGTTTTCTCTAATAACTCGAAAACGGTTAGCGATATCAAATATGCTACTATTATTTTTATGTAATTCATTGTTTTTGAGATTTGATAAGAATCCAATGCACAAGCACTGTAGTGCCGAAAAAACAAAATTTTTTTAGAAAAATTATAGAAAATAGAAATATTGATTTCAGAGGAATTTCGTCTTTGTGTTTCTTTCGATTACTTATTGTTTACAGTGAAAACCAAACAGACGAAAAATTTCAAAAATGCAAAAAATTAATTTTCTTGGGAACTTCCAGGAAAAAACTTTATTTCAATTATTTTAAAAGAACTAAAATATCTCGATGTCCGCTGCTTAACTGCATAAATAAAATTCCTGACGAAGAAAATCCCCGAAGCAAAGAATTATTTAGACCAAAAATGAAAGGTAAATTAAAATTGTTATCCTCGCTAAATGTACTCGCAATACAAAATGAGGGCTGAAAAAGATCAACAAAACTGGTTGAATGTACTTTGGGGGATGAGATTTTGCGACATTATTACATACCTAACAATACTCGACTCAAATTACAGGATTACTACCGAATTACATCTGTATACCTTCATTGTTAAATAAAAGGGAGACAGAAAATTCGTTGTGAAGCGTAGGTATGTGGAAGAGGAACGATGCTCTTTACAGATAGGGATGAAATGAATTGTACAAATCTGTCACAAAAGGGCGTGGTAATTTCAATTGTACAAAGCTTAAATCTTTTCGTATTTTTTTTATTTTCCATATCACTTGTCACTTTTGTTATTTAAAAGCCCCCTTACATCATAAAATCTCATAGAAGAGAATCGTTCGACTAAGCCAGCTTAATTAGACGAAGTCGTATTTTTGATTTGCCAAAAAATTTTGGACGGACACACTGTAGGTGGATAAAATTATACCTGAATAAGAATCTTTTGTAAGTTAAGAGGTGTCGAACAATTTCGAATCGAGATCGATAAGCTTTTGTACCTTCGACATTCTTGTAATATTTTGTTTAAATTAAAAAAATAGCGAAGAAGAGAAAAACTAAATCTTTCCAATTAAGCCCACATGAATTATGCGCAAAGGTCAATTAAATTCAAAATATTTGAAGAAGCTCGAACAAATTTTTTTAACTTTTAAAGTATCAAAAACTTTGGAGATTTATTGCATCCCCAATTATTTTTTAACGCTAGGGTCACCATAAGGGCAAAGATTAATATTTTACCATTAAAACAGTTTTTTGAATATTTTAATAAGACGATTTTTTTTTTTTGTTGTAAATCAAATTAAAAATTAAGTAGCAAAAAGCTCCGAAAAGTGTAGGCACTTTTACGATCATATTAAAATAACAGAGTCCTTGCTTTAATAACACCGAAAATAAGGATCAATATTCTTAGAAATTTGCTCTAGCACCTACTGGAATATCGGGTTACATAACAAATCATCATTCCTCGGGGAGTACAAAATCCCGTCAGTTGTCTTAAATTGATTTTTTGAATTTTGCAACACAAAATTATCCATTTTGATTTATTCCGTTTTCTTGCTGCAAATTTAGTAGTATGTACAGGGTAATACAATCAAATGAAAATAAATAATTTTTTCACCCTTTTCTTAATTATTATTCAAATTTAACTCAAATTTTGAATTTTATGAATTGAATGAAGAAATTATACCGGGTGTTCATTTAAAACTTTCAGCAATTAATATCTCAAAACCAAAAGTCAGATGAAAAAATGTTTCGAACGAAAGTTGTATGATAGCGAGGGGGACAGAATATGGCATAATTGTTTTCTTAATTTATTGACCTTTTCAAGGTCATTTGAAGGTCAACTTTGGTTTTTAAATGGCACCTTAATTTTTTAGCAGATTCATATTTTGCATGAAAAATAAACAACTTTTGTTGGAAAATTTTTTATCCCACATTAGGATTTTCGAGTAAGATGCGTTGAAACAAAATAAAAACATTTTAATAAACTGCAGCTGATTATATCGAAATTTATTTTTTTAAAAGTTAGAAGGCTGTTATTGCTTTTGTTATTATTCAACTTGAATAATTTTAGGACAATGAAAACAAAACACTGTCAAAACAAATAAATTGACATTAGTTTCTTCAACTATTGTTAGTTTTGTGATTTTCAGTGAGTTTTATTTTCCCGTTCGCTTTAGATCTGATAAAAGTTCGCAATTAGATCATTAAAATGGTTTATACTGTAGAAGAAAGAATCGAATTAATTTTCTTGTACGGAGCTCAAAATGAAAATGCTGCAAGAACTGCAGAATCTTATAACGCGAGACAACCTGGTAGAAATGTCTCTCATAGGTATGTTATAGACCTTGTTTCAAAATTTCGGGAAACAGGATCCGTCAAAATAAAACACGCAAGAATTCTACTAGAATATTGGATGACTTAGCTCAAATTGAAGTTATAGGCCATTATGCTTCAAATCCTAATAGTTCGGTGCGTGAAGTTTCTGCTATTAGTGGTCTATCAGTGGGCACTGTTCATAAGGCGCTAAAATTGCATAAATTTCACCCATATAAAATGCAGATTCATCAAACTTTGACCGAGGATGATCCAGACAGACGAGTGGAGTTTAGTGAAGAAATGCTTCAATTATTAACTACACATCCACATTTATTGAAATCGACTTGTTTTTCTGATGAGTCAACCTTTTTTAAATGGATTTGTCAATAAACACAACTGTCGATATTGGTGTGATGAAAATCCTCATGTGTTTACTGATGGACATACACAGTGGCCGCAGAAGGTAAACGTGTGGCTGGTATACTTGGTGATACAATTATTGGACCATTATTTATTGATGGAAATTTAACAGGTCAAAAATATCTAGAAATGCTTGAAGATACAATCTATCCTTTAATAGTTGATGCGTTAGAAAGTCAAAGTGACGAAGAAGGACACCTGGAGCTCGATGAAACTGTTTTGCATTTTCAACAAGATGGCGCACCTCCTCACTATACTATTCCTGTTCGAAACTGGTTAGATGATAAATTTCCAGGGCAGTGGATCGGCAGACGAGGACCGATAGAATGGCCAGCTAGGTCCCCTGACTTAACTCCTCTTGATTTCTTTTATGGGGACATTTAAAATCTGTAATTTATGATACAATACCAGCTAATATTGAAGAGTTAAAATTTCGAATCACAGTGGCTTGCAAAAATATTACGAAAGAAACTTTTGAAAATGTTAGAAACGAGTTTCAACAAAGGCTGTATCATTGTTTAGCTGTAAATGGGGAACATTTTGAAAACTTGTTATGAAAACACTCGCTTACAAACATTTTCTACTGTTAATAATTTTGATTAACAATGGTTAGTTGATAATAATGTTTTATTTTGTTTCAACGCATCTTACTCGAAAATCCTAATGTGGGATAAAAAAATTTTCTACAAAAGTTGTTTATTTTTTATGCAAAATATGAATCTGCTAAAAAATTAAGGTGCCATTTAAAAACCAAAGTTGACCTTCAAATGACCTTGAAAAGGTCAATAAATTAAGAAAACAATTATGCCATATTCTGTCCCTTCGCTATCATACAACTTTTGTTTCGAAACATTTTTCATCTGACTTTTGGTTTTGAGATATTAATTGCTGGAAGTTTTAAAATGAACACCGGTATATAAAAATGTAATATTTTTGTAAAAAACAGCGAATCAATTCATTATTTTCAAAATTGTGAGTTATTAATAAACAAACTCAAATTTTGAATTAATGCAATATAACTCATCAGCCTACCTCTTTTGCCACGTTCTTATGCCGACGGTAACTACGCTGAAGATTTTATGCCATTTTTTTATGGTGTTTTTTCCAAACCTTTAACCTCTAATTACGCTTTTTAATCTCGGCACAAAAAACGTAGTAACAAAGAATCTGGTTTCAGAAATAAGTTCTTCCTCTTCCTCTTTAACTTTTTGAGATCAATAATCTGTTTAATTATTTCGGAGTTCTTCATTTGTTTAAGAAATAAATTGGCAACTATCCTTCCATTTTTTAAACACCCCTCCTGGTGTGAATTACGTCTCCTTGGTTTTCTTTCCCATTATTTTTATATTTTATACCTCCTCCCGCCGACACTTTCGGTCGATTTCTTACATTTTATGTTGATTTAAAAAGGTTTTCTATTAATTGTAAGTTTTCAAATCCTCAACTATTACAATTTGTGCGCTGAAGGGTGCAGGTTTCCTTCTTTCAAAAAGACTTTTTTTTTTAATTTTTCTTTTTTTCAATTTTTTGTTCTGCACGATTCTACCTTTAATTTTGGGATACTTGCAGTTTATTTTTTACTATAACAAGTCAAATTTCATATCTTCAAACTAGAAAATATGTATGAACCGGGGAGTTTTGGGGGGGGGGGGTAGGAATATAAGGTCGAGTACAGTCCTGGCCATATTATTAGACTCAAGCACAAAATTTGATTTTTTGTAATTTCCGGTAAAATTATTCAATTTATGATAAGGACAATGCTTGTATATTAAAGTTATTGTATTATAATATATTTATAGAAAAAAATTAACAAAATTTATAAAAATATTGAAAATTTTAATATTTTGTCAAACCCCCTTTTGCTTGAATGATTGATGCTACTCTACGGGGCATGCTGTCGATGCAGTTTATTGCCATTTGTTTTAAATTTTCGTCGTGATTCCAATGATGGATGATCCTTGCTATCAATTGCACCTTAGTTGTTATAATTTCTTTTGCTAATAACCTCTTCAGAAGCTCCCAAACGTTCTCAATGTGATTCATATCGGGCGAGTTCCCTGGCCATGGTAATACTGGGATATTTTGATCAGCTAAATATGCTTTAACGGATTTTGCGGTATGGCAAGGTGCCCCATCTTGCATAAACACTTTTGGGCCATCCCCAAACCAATCCTGCAATTGGGGAAGAAGTCTTGTCTCCAGCACCTTCCTGTACTGATCATGTCGCATGGTATTTTCGACAACATACAGACGTCCCATACCCATTCCACTGATCACAGACCATACCATAACGGACACAGGATGTTTGACAGTCCTTACAACACAATCATTGTGGTATTTTTCATGTTTTCGGCGCCTAACAAACTGTGTCTTTTCGTTTAAAATCTGAAATGTTGACTCATCACTAAAGCAAGTCTGTAATAGGACAATAAAATTAATTAATATAAAAAATTTAATGCTTGTTTACTACTTACTATACGCCAATCATCAACAGTCAGATGTTTGTGTGCATAAGCCCATTGTAGCCGCTTCTGTATCATGGCTGGAGTGAGTCTTGGCTTTTTTACTGGCCTGCAGCATTTGAAGCCCAGCTCATTCAATCTTCTCCTTAGAGTACGGACAGAAATATTGCAGCCTGCTTCTTTAAATTTTCTCTGTAGCTCAGTGTGGGTTGCCCTTCTATTGTCCAGTGCTATATTACGCAAAATTCGCTTTCGCCTAGCTGTTATGATCACTTTTCTACCACACCGACCCTGTCTGACAGTATTGGAAGACTTCTTTGACTTCACAGCTTGGTTCAAACGACGTACAGAACTCTGTTAAACAACACATTTATTTGCTATTTGTCTTTGTGTAAGCTTAGTATTCTCTAAAAGTGCAATTATGAAAACCTTTTTCTTTAGTCAAGTCAGCAACTTTTCCCATCTAAAAAAATTTTAATTTAAATTTTTTTGTAATTTTTTTTTAAATTTTTAAAAAAATTGCTAAATAATATTTATTAAGATTATAGTTAATATAATTAAACACTTACCTTTCAAAAAAAGTTGCAAAAACTTAAAAAAACTAGCTTTTATTCAAACTTAATTCAAATTCTAAACGTTCTGTACGTCGTTTGAAATCATTCAAGCAAAAGGGGGTTTGACAAAATATTAAAATTTTCAATATTTTTATAAATTTTTGTTAATTTTTTTTTCTATAAATATATTATAATACAATAACTTTAATATACAAGCATTGTCCTTATCATAAATTGAATAATTTTACCGGAAATTACAAAAAAATCAAATTTTGTGCTTGAGTCTAATAATATGGCCAGGGACTGTACAGTTCGGATGGGAAGATGAAGGTTTAATTATAACAGATATAAAAAATTAAATCCTCACAGGTTTAGAAAAAAATACACTTTTAAGGTGAATCCGAGATTTGGCGTGGTTGTGTTTGTCAAAACGGCTTGTAGTGGCCGGAGCAGATTCATTAAAAATATCCTCTTAGAATGGTCCAACTCGGCAAAATGTGAATGTTGACCCAACAGATATCAGAAAGCGACTGGTAGTTCTACACTACAGAATACACTAAAAGGGTATTTTCGAGTTCGAGAATCTTAACTTTAGCCATTGCAATTAGTAATAAATTTAAATATTTAAGTTTTTTTGTGTATATTCTGCGTATTCTTCTCTGTATATAATCAGGTTTACGCCAATCTGTACTGGCGCCGAAACGGTTGCTCCAAAACGGCTGCACCGAACTGGGCTATTCACAGGAATATACGCCCAATGCCCTAAAATTGAAAAACTGAACATTAATATTTTCAAATTATGCAGAAACTTTGAAATGGGTAGGTAAGTATAAATTTTTATAATTAATAAAAATTATAATAAAAAAAGTTTGATGAAACTTGAAATGGCTTTACCAAACGAAAGAACACAAAAATACAAGCTCTTTAAGGTGAGGATGAAAGTTGTCGGACTTGTAATAAGGCCACAACTTAATTTTGAAAATTACAATTTTTCCATAAGAAATACATGTATGTAAATGTATTATTGCGCAATATTACGCAATAATTTTATGCATTGTATTAACCGTGCGTGTGCTTTGATATGCACAAATCAACCATAGGGCGGGGCTAACTAGAGCAGCGTTAGGAGGGAGTCGGGTCAATTTCTACATTTTTTCCAGTTGGATCGTCTTGGGGAATGTTTTCAGTAAGTAAAACGGTTGTCAAAACGGTGCGGAAAGTGAGTTTTGATAAACGCAATTACGTCAAGAGTCGGATTCACACAAAAAGTGAATTTTTTCCAAAATTTGTTGTCCGATCACAAATTTAATTTTTTTATTACTTTATTAGACTCTCATCCTTCATAATTCGTTGTAAAAAATGAGATTCTGGTATCTTTACGGTCCACACAACCTATTTTAACTTCTGTGGGCGGGGTTACAGTTCAAAAAAGCCAATGAGAAAACTGCATTCCAAATTAATTTTTAAAGCCGTTTTATTCCAAAATTTGTGAACCGACCGCAAATTTTATTTTTTTTTATACGCTCATTAGACCCTCACCTTATATAATCCACTATAAAAATGATAAAAATCTCGATCCGGAAATTCGAACTGTCACCCAGAGAAGAATATACAGAGTATATACAAAAAAACATGAATAATTAAATTTATTACCAATTAAAATGGCTAGAGCTAAGACGCGAACTCGAAAATATACTTTTTGCTGTAGAAATGGTTTCACCAAACGAAAGAAAGCTATTTTAGAAGTCTTTTAAAGTGAGAATAAATTTGGTGGGACCTTTAATAAGCCCACAATTTAAATTTTAAAATCATCCATTTCTCATAAGAAATACATGTAAATGTAATATTATGCCAAATATGGTATATATTCTATTACCAGTTGCTCCCTGATATCTGCAGGATCAATAATATCCACACTTTGCCGAGTTGGACCGTTCTAGGGGCATATTTTTAATGAATCCGCTACGCTCCGGCTGCTACAAGCCGTTTGACAAACGCAACCACGCCAAATCTCGGATTTATCGTTTTTAAACTTTTGCAAAGACTTAGTCTTTGCAAAACAAATGTCTGAAATTGTTTGAAAATATCTATGTAAATTTTTGCAAATTTTGCAATTGTTTGCAAATTTTGAAATTATTTGCAATTTTTGAAATTATTTGCAATTTTTGGCAAATTATTGTAAATGCAAATTTGGTGTACACATTTTTGATCAGTGGTCAACCCCCCAAGTAGTTCATAAATATGTTATTTTATTTACATTTTGTTGTTTTTCTTTTGTGGCGCCATCTATTGTTATTGTAATAAAGTTGTAATTTAGTTAAAAATGCGTAGCACAATTAACTTTTTTATTAACCTCGGTCTAGAAATTTCTTATTAAGCGAAACAAATAAATTAAGAAAATAAATAATTTTTTCTAAATTGCCTTCATGAAAACTTCCTCTCCTCTAAACCGAAAAACAGGTGAAAATCGTGAGAATTCCCTCATTGCTGTGGGATTGGCAGTAAAAATAAAAAAAATTGCAGAAAAAATTCGAACCGAAGGTTTTAATGTTTTTATAACATTTTTTGGGCTAGTACTGTAGAAGTAAACTTAAGGGTAAACTACATGGGTTCTCTCATCTTTTTTTTAAAGTTGATAAAAATTAGCCTAAAAATTCTCTTTTTAATTTTTATGACTAATCCTCTATTAGTAATTCTTTTGGACAGTGGCGAATTTAAAAAATGCCTATGGCGAGGGCAAACCAGATTATTTTTTAAATCTCGTTGATCTATTCGTGCGCGTCAGTGGTAAAGAGATAACTGACAAATTCCAAAAATTCAAAACTTATTTCAAACTCAAACTTATTTAGATTTTAAAACCGCATGGCAAACATTATTTTTATCACGAAGAGTTTCAGAGATACAATCCGAGTCATCTTTGGAGGTGTGGGGGGGGGGAGACAATTACCTTCTTGCCCTCCCTTAAAACGCCACTGCTTTAGATATGATAACATAATATACTGGGGAATACCCCCCCTACCCGGTTGTGTTGGTATTTTGTATTTTATTTTGTTTTAAAAAAATTTTCTACTAATCCAAAATTACAATAAAAATTATTACCTCAATGATTATTTACCTAAGCAAATTATTAAACTTATTTTGTAGTGTATAAAACTACCACTGCGGCAATAGTGTTGCACTTCTGTCAAAATTTTGTTATACAACCTTACTTATACAATGCTTATACTCATGGACTTAGAATGAGTATCCGGATCCGGAGATTCGTAATTTGGGTGCGCCGTCCGAGCGGTGACCCATGCGAGATTCTCAGATCCTTCTCAAACCGCGAGCAGTTTCTAGTATACGGTAAACAGTACCTCCAGGTCCGAGTAACTGTCGGAGGTGCTGTTTGGGCGGTAACTGCACCACAAAAAAGAACCGATAAATCAGCATCTTCGTTCGATTCCTCGAATCTTGTTTCGCTCAAAACTGCCATCGGACTTCGTTCTCAGGCGCGTTTTGGTCGAGAACAAGCCCTCCTCGGAATTCGAATGGAAGCGCTTATCTTCCCAAAACTGCCCACCGAGCAGTTTGGCGTAGAGCAGATCAAGCCCCCCCCCCCCAGGACAACGATTCGATAGGTAGTTTGCCTGTCCGAACGTGCAGCAGAGACAAGTCATCGCATTGCTATGGGATAGCTCTAACCGAACAAACCGGGGGGTCTGGGGGGTGTGGAACACCCTCCAGTGCCTCCCTGCTGAAAGGTAAAACATTCAATGTTTACAGATTATGAGGAGGGTTTATTATAGCGCTTTGGTTTTCTTGAGAACGATGACATAAATTATACTAGGGGGATTTAATAATAAAAAAAATTGGCAGGAGCTGGATGCGATCCCAGTACTCTTCGCATTACACAATAGATCGACGTATGAGCTTTGCAGCACACACCACCAGAGTCGCAGAATCAGCAGCAAAAAAGCTGTACGGCTCTAACACGATTGATGCCCAACATAGACGGCCCAAGAACATCAAAGCGGCGACTCCTTGCCGCGGTAGTTAATTCCATCCTACTGTATGGGGCGCCAATATGGATACGGGCCATGAAGGTCGACAGACACCGTAACAAAATGACCAGAGTGCGGAGAACGGCACTGCGAGTGTGTTCCGCTCATAGAACAGTCTCGGAAAGTGCGGCTTTGGTCATAGCGGGCATGCCACCCATAGATCTTCTGGCAGCAGAGAGAGCAGCCAATTATCAAGACAGGAACGAATTTAGGAAAAGCAACAGAGAAACCTTGATGCGCACATGGCAGGACAGATGGACGTCATCAGCAACTGGAGAGTGGACCAGGACACTTATACCCACGATCGCAAAGTGGACAGAAAGATCCCATGGAGAACTGAGCTACCACTTCACCCAAGTGTTAACTGGGCACGGTTGGTTTATTTCATACTTATGCAGGATTGGCAAGATCAAATCGGACAAATGCAGCTACTGCGAATCAATTATATTTTCAAAATTTTGAGTTATTAATAAACAGTATGTACAGGGTAATACAATCAAATAAAAATAAATAATTTTTTCACCCTTTTCTTAATTATTGTTCAAATTTAACTCAAATTTTGAATTTTATGAATTGAATGAAAAATTATGTATAAAAAATGTAATATTTTTGTAAAAAACAGCGATTCAATTCATTATTTTCAAAATTTTGAGTTATTAACAAACACTATGTACAGGGTAACACAATCAAATGAAAAATAAAATTTTTTTTTGCCCGTTTCTTAATTATTATTCAAATTTAACTCAAATTTTGAATTTCATGAATTGAATGAAAAAATTATGTATAAAAAATGTAATATTTCTGTAAAAAACGGCGAATCAATTCATTATTTTCAAAATTGTGAGTTATTAATAAACAAACTCAAATTTTGAATTAATGCAATATAACTCATCAGCCTAAACATCTTTTGCCACGTACTTATGCCGACGGTAACTACGCTGAAGATTTTATGCCATTTTTTTGTGGTGTGTTTTTCAAACCTTTAACCTCTAATTACGTTTTTTAATTTCGGCACAAAAAACGTAGTAACAAAGAATCTGGTTTCAGAAATAAGTTCTTCCTCTTCCTCTTTAACTTTTTTGAGATCAATAATCTGTTTAATTATTTCAGAGTTCTTCATTTGTTTAAGAAATAAATTGGCAACTATCCTTCCATTTTTTAAACACCCCTCCTGGTGTGAATTACGTCTCCTTGGTTTTCTTTCCCATTATTTTTATATTTTATACCTCCCCTCCCACTTTCACTTTCGACACTTTCGGTCGATTTCTGTCGATTTTCGATCGATTTTCGATTTTCGGTCGATTTTATGTTGATTTAAAAGGTTTTCCATTAATTGTAAGTTCTCAAATTCTCAACTATTACAATTTGTATGCTGAAGAGTGCAGGTTTCATATCTTTCAAAAGACTTCTTTTTAATTTTTCTTTTTTCAGTTTTTGTTCTGCACGATTGTACCTTCAATTTTGGGATGCTTGCAGTTTATTTTTTACTATAACAAGTCAAATTTCATATCTTCAAACTAGAAAATATGAACCGGGGAGTTTGGGGGGGGGGGTAGAAATATAAGGTCGAGTACAGTTCGGATGGGAAGATGAAGGTTTAATTAACGGATATAAAAATTAAATCCTCACAGGTTTAGAAAAAAATACACTTTTAAGGTGAATCCGAGATTTGACGTGGTTGTGTTTGTCAAAACGGCTTGTAGTGGCCGGAGCGTAATGGAGCGAAGCAGATTCATTAAAAATATCCCCTTAGAACGGTCCAACTCGGCAAAATGTGAATGTTGACCCGACAGATATCAGAAAGCGACTGGTAGCTCTACACTACAGAGTACACTAAAAGTGTATTTTCGAGTTCGAGAATCTTAACTTTAGCCATTGCAATAAGTAATAAATTTAAATATTAAAGTTTTTTTGTGTATATTCTGCATATTCTTCTCTGTATATAATCAGGTCTGTGCCAAACTGTACTGGCGCCGAATCGTGTCTGCGCTGAAACGGTTGCTCCAAAACGGCTGCACCGAACTGGGCCATTCAGAGGAATATACGCTCAATGCCCCAAAATTGAAAGACTGAACATTAATGTTTTCAAATTATGCAGAAACTTTGAGATACTGCAGTAATTTTTTTGGCCAAGATGGAGGATTGAGAAACATATATCTAATATTCTAAAACGAATTAGATAAATATAAAAAAAAATTATAAAAAAAGTCTAACAAGGGAGACCGGCAACTTCCTCTCACTGAATAGATTCATTTTCATTATGCATGTACTAGGTCTTGTATTGGACTTCAACAGGTGCAAGGGGCTTCTTTGGGAATTTTAAGAAAATATAATTTGAATAATTATATATTACTGATGAACTGCATAAAAATTAACATAAATTTGGTAAGTTGTTAATGGCATTGTGTAAGATTGCAAAAAAAAATAAAAACATATACGAAGGGTACTGGGATTGCGTCCAGCTCCTGCCAATTTTTTTCGATTTATTTGATTATTAACTGTGAAGTGTGTCAGGAGTAGGGTTTATTATAGAGTGTTGGTTTTCTTGAGAACAATGACATATTATACTGGGATATTATACTATACATATTATACCCCCCGCAATTCTTAGTCACTGCTTTATATTTCTTGTGCTAAAAAATTTCACCTTTATCGCTTAATACTGATAACCATAAGTTTGAAATTTTATCTATCACAGTTTGAGTGTTCCTGGGGGCTTAACACCGTCCACACCCCTAGACGCCCCGGTCTCTACAACTTTGGTTTATAATTTGGGCTCGTTGCAATATTAGTTACTTAAGTGTGACTTGTTAAAGTTAGGATTAATTAGTTTTATAGAGATTTTTCTAGATCGGTTATGCAGATGTCTTTAATTTATTACTAAAAAAATAAACTGAACAAACTGGGGGTCTGGGGTGTGGAACACCCTCCAGTGCCTCACTGCTGAAAGGTAAAGCATTCAATATTCACAGATTATGAGTAGGGTTTATTATAGCGTTTTGGTTTTCTTGAGAACGATGACATATTATACTGGGGAAATTCATAATCCCCCGATTCTTGGTGACTGCTTTATATTTTTGTGTAAAAGTTTCACCATTATCGCTTAATAGTGATAACCATAAGTTTGCAAATTTATCTATCACAATTTGAGTGTTCCTTAGGGTGCTTCACACCCCCCAGACCCCCCGGTCTCTAAAACTTTGGTTTATAATTTGGGCTAATTGGAATATTAGTTACTTAAGTGTGACTATTTAAGTTAGGATTAATTAGTTTTTCTAGAGATGTTTTCTAGATCAGTTATACCGATATCTTCAATTTATTACTAATAAAAATAAACTGCACAAACCGGGGGTCTGGGGTGTGGAACACCTCCAGTGTGGAACACCCTCCAGTGCCTCACTGCTAAATAATCAAATAAATAAAAAGCAAATTGGCAGGAGCTGGATGCGATCCTAGTACCCTTCGCATATGTTTTTGATTTTTTTTATCTTACGCAATTCCATTATAACAACTTACCAAATTTATGTTGATTTTTATGCAGTTCATCAGTAATATATAATTATTCAAATTCAATTTTCTCAAAGTTAGCAAAGAAGCGTGTCTTTACACTTGCACCTGTTGATGTCCAATACAAGACCTACACGCACAATGAAAATGAATCAATTCAGTGAGGGTAAGTTGCCGGTCTTCTCTTGTAAGTGGAGCTGCCCGCAAAAAGGAGGAAATACTTCATCCAAAAGGGTCAACCAGCTGACAAAGCCAAGAAACTTGCCCTCGTAGGTTACATCACCAGCAAACCTGTGAAAAGAAATAGATCTGATGGCAGTACCCCGGAAACCCGTAACAAAAAGCGGGCAAAAACTGATGAGAAAGCGGCTGCACCTGTCAAAGGTGCGAAGCCAACTTTCAACCAAGCTCTAACCGGGGTAAAGATAGAAATACTGCATTCCTAATATTCAAAAGAGCTCCTGACTATGGAACAACTTGAAGCCATTCAGGAATTGTAGATAAAATATTTGAGAAAAGGAAAATGGCTGACATAAAGCCACAATTCCATCAAATTCACAAAAGACCAAACTGGCTTGGTATTACTTGTACCAATGCAGCTACAGCTGAATGAGTAAAGAGCTTAGAGGCAGAGCTTAAACTCTGGGATGATGCCACACTGAAGGTCGTGTCAGAGGCAGAAATGCCTCACACGGAGATATTTGTGGCACATATACCAGGCAGTCAAGAATACTTTGATGAAAAGATCCTGGGACTCATAGAAGCCCAGAATGAGAACCTTTACACCTTAAGTTGGAGCATCATGTAAAGTCAAACCGCCCAAGTTGAGAAATAATTCTCTCAGCTGAAAACTTTAAAATTGGCTACAGATTTGGACAGATACAGTTCCGCCCAAAAAAGGTCAAACAAAAAAAGCCCAAAGTACAAGTGCAGGTGAGGATGCCCCAACATCCGGTGCGTCTAGCACTAGTATAGGTCGACCCCATTCCACTCAAGAAGATCAACAGGTGTGCTCCGGTGCGCGCCCCAAAGTGCCTATCTCAGGCAGAAATGCTAGGAAAAACTCTAAAAAATCGGAGAAAAAAGAGAAAGAACAAGACCTTTACAGCAATAAACCTCCACCACTCAAAGGCATTAAAATATTTGGGACAGACACTACTGACACCCAGAGAGGTAAAATATAAGCTTCTTAGGAGCATTCTATGTTTTGCTAGCAAAATTGAATTTCTGAATATCTAATTAGAAGGGTCATGAACAAAAAGGTCGCGGTTCTGGAAGGCTTATGTAACCAATTGACCCCTAAGTACAATACAAACGCATTCTGACATCTTAGGAGTTTTTGAGAACATCCGGTAGTCCACACTCTTTTGTTTCTGGTATAAGAAAGGCTTTCCCCTCGGGTTTGTCGTACTGTTGAAGTAAAAAGTACAAAAGTAAAGGTGAGTTAAAACGAATCCTCCAAAGAAAAGTGCAGAAAAAATACCTGCTGATAAAGCTAGACAAATTGACATAACATCATTTTAGACATTTGAAGACTCCTCTCCTCCTCTGCTGGAGTTCTTGCTGTCAAAATCCCGCCAGTTTCACAAAATAACGTTGGAGGAGTTATCTAAGGGTTACAGTTTGTTACTTAATCGCTCTAGTGCGAAAATTATCACCAAGTCAAATAAAGCTGTTTTGCGCTCGCCATTCGGTTGATTTTTTCTGGTGGCTCCCCCACGAATTAATTGAGAACCTAAGCAATAATTAAATTGTGGTAATGTGAAGTTGATCTTGGAAAACACTAATTTCATCTTAACGTTTGAAATTTTATTCCAGCTATGTATATTAGTAGTATAATTTAATTATCTTAATATATTAATAATAATTTTACTAACATTGCTCACACAATATATATTAATTTAATCACACTCTTTAGTAATAATTACATATTTATATACTTTACTGGAAGACATGCCATGGCAAATTTACATAAAATGAGATAACAAATTAGATATGTTAAAATATTATTTACTTTTTAGCAAACAGAACCGACTAAACATCGTTCTTCGTGTGCGCCCGCAACGATTTCTCTAATTTTCAATCAACGGAATATGATAAGGTAATAAATGAAAGCGTTGCTGATTCGCCATCAAAAATGTTTCAATTTAAAAAAGTTCGGTCCTGCATTTGATCCATATTTTTGTTACTTTGCTAAACTAGATTCGCTAAAGTCTGCAAAACCTATTCATCTACCAATACTTGATCACTTAAATAATTTTTGATTTTTATTTCGAAATAAAAAATTGGCACAGCTCGAAATTAAAAAAATAGCTTCGGCTCGAATCTGTCTCGTTTTCTAATTTTCCAAAATTCAGTCCAATTGTAAAATTTCGAAAAGCCAAAAAGTTTAAAATTTTGCTCAAAAATAGGTTACATTGCTAAATTTATTATTACTAATGTTTTCAACATTCACAATATAACATCCACAAAGAGGTTTAGCACATTAGACCTATTTTTATTATTATTATTATAATTTTTTATATTCGAAAAATTATGAAAATTTTTTTTGCTTTTTCGTAGTTTTTCGAATCTTCCACTTTCTCTAATTCTAAATACGGTAGGTATACATGTACGTTATAGCTATTAAGTGAAATTTTTTTTGACTTAATAATATTATGATATGGTGCATTTAAAATATCAACTAATATACAGGGTGTTCGCACAATAAATGACTTTCATGTTAAACACGCAGTATATTAATAAAGGTGCATATTTCGAAAGAGAAAACGTCGTATTTTGCCTTAAAATTTGCTTTAAAATTTGTTGCTTAACATCGGCTATATACAGGGGGATCGTAGTAAACAAAATTTTGGAAACTGTAATTTTTGAGAAAAAAAGTAACGAAATTTTAGCTGCATTTTTGGGTATCAATTTGAAATTTTATTCCATCGTGTTGTATTGTACTTTCTTGACTTTGAAATATCTGAAGACTCCGTATCCTGTAACGGTGGCGAGAACTGCAATAGCGAGGGTCGAACCAACGGCTATGGGTGCCGTTTCATCTCTAAATCCGAATTGCGCATTGCAGTCGAATGCCGGACCAAAATTGGAACCCTTGTACATAAATGGTTGAAGTTGAAACGTTCTCAAAAACACTTTTCCACTCAAGCCGGCTGGATTGTAATCTGCTTCGGGAAAGGACAAGTCGATTATTGATTCTTCGCAGGCATAAGATTTTCCCACGGGCGTGGGAAATAACATCTGGGTGTGGGATAACTTGAAGGATTTCTCCGGAAGAACTGAAACAAACACAAAACTTGTAGACGGTACACAGAACTATTTAGGGGGGTTGATTGTTCGTCAGAAGTCATGTAGTAAATGAGTTGCGCCAGAATATTTAACCATGTCACATGGCAAACAAACGATAATTGAGATTTAAATTTTATTTAAGCAAATTATCTCATCTAATTCCTTTCGATTCTTTATTCTTTCTGTCTTCAACCCCTTTCGATCCTTTGCTCCAAAAAAGTAAATTTACCGCATAAAAAGTTTTTTAATGTGTTGCAAACAATATATTTTATAGCTACATATGCAGTTCCAGGATATTTTTTATGCAATTTTATTTATGCGCTCCTATTTCCTGCACAAAAACAGGTTTGAGTGTAATTGTTTGAATATTCTAATTATATCCCCCCATAGATCTTCTTTAATTTATGGAAAACTAATAGTTAGGAGGGTAACTATAAGGGTTCTAGCACCAATCTCCCATGAGATGAGCATGAAAAGATTTTGGTTAACTGTTGGTTCAACTCCGCTAGGTGACGTCATTAGGGGATGTCCATTAATTACATGAGGTGTTTTTTTTTAAATTTTGACCCCCCCCTTTTCTCCTCCTCACGTGAGATTTACCCTACAATTTTTACCACACCGGAGACCAGTAATTTTTATAGTGAATCTATTATAATAATGTAATTCTCTAAACTGCAAAGTTGACGTGAGATTTTCATTGACCCCCCTCCCATATCTTTTTAAATAAAATTTAGTGAGATTTTGCTGGACCTCCCCCCGTCATTTTTAGCAGCTCACGTAATTCATGGATGTTCCCTTAGTCCCACCTACCGACGTTAATGAAAATTACCAAGGGAGTCAAGATAAAAGAAATGAAAATCATAAAATATTATTAAACAAAATTGATTTAATTTTGGAAATCAAGGGTGATTCTAGGATACCCTTTTTAATTTCCTGATGTGCCCCTGGTTCTCCGCTATGTGACGTCATTAGCCCTGCCTACCGATGTTATTAGTTTTGCCAAGGAATGCCGTTTTATCACAGTTGGCCACAATCTTTTATCCCCTCTGCGGAACGTCCAATGGTCACAAATCAAGACCCCCTCATTTATTATCATATTTTAAAATTTTAAATTTATAAGAAAAAAATACTCAAACACAATTTCCATACAAATCCCAAAAATAAAATTTTATGCAGACGTCACATTTGGCTGACCCCCCTCCCTTGTTACATTTGGTTACATTTTGTGACCTTCCCCCTCCACCTTAAGGCAAGGACGTCCTTTATGAACGACCCCTAAATAGAAACTCTGAAGCTGTTAAAAGATGTTTCCAATTTTCTATCTACATTTTTTTTAAATTAATAATAATAATAATCTTTATTTACGGAATAAGTCCTTTTTACAATAATATTGTATTAAGTATTAAAATATTAATCAATATCTCATAATACAATAAAAACTATTTATTGATTAATAGATTAAATTGATATCAAAACTTATTTTTAATTCGACCCCAAAACCGAAAAATTATTGAAATCAATCTCATACAATCGAAATTATTTTAATTTTAGATTAAACGTTAATCAAAATTTCAATTTGAACTTAAAATGTAAAGTTTTGTTCAAAACTGTGCTAGGATCGACCTAGTTTAACTACTAATAGTCGACTCTAAGCGGGAAGAAATCGTTTTCAAAAATACTATGAGGTTTTTTGTTTTCAATTCAGAGTAAAACAAATTAATTTTTGCAATGTTTAATTTTATTGTTTTAGAATTTTTTATGCTGACATTTTAGATATTCAATCCATGCCGGAGAAGAGTTTGAGGTTAAATTAATGAAAAATTCGTAATTCCAAGTTACAATAAATTATTTTGTAATAAATTAGGAAGTGAGCCATAATTAATTGGTTGATAAAATTCCGAGAGATGTCGCTTATTAGGCTACTGGAGTCTCTCCCTTTTTTAGTTTTATCTAAATAACTAATTTTATATCGATTTAACAAAAAATGATAAGAAACAAAATTTGTTCTTAATTAAATTACTTTTTATTTAAATTTCATAAAGTAATCAAACTTAAATTTTAAAAATTTATTTTAATTTTAAAAATTACTTTCAATGTTTCACCATTTTTCCAAAACAATGCGTTTTGATATTAAAAATATATAAAAATTATAATATAAAATGGCGACTAAAAAATGGCCGTAATTAAGATAATAATCATATACATTTCATTAAACTCTTACAAATATTGCCAAGGTTGTGCGGCCTGAAGGCCGCACTTAAAGAATTTTGGATTTAATTTATTTTCCACCGTTACCATGGAAACAATTAATATCAGTGTAAATAATACCCCTTGATGTAGGAAATATTATTATTAAATTTTCTTATTTAATTTTCATTTATTTACGTAATTTTAAATTTAATAATATTAAAATTGTTACTGAATTAATTCAAATTTTACACACTTTTTATTGGTTATTATTACACTTAAACCTGTTTTTGTGCGAGGGATAGTGACCACATAAAAAATTCGGCAGAGTCGATTAACCCTGATCACGAATTTTACCATTCTTTTGTAAATTATGAAAGATAATAATGCCAGATACACATAAAAAATTAAAATTTGCGGACGGCTCACACATTTTGAAAAAACGGCTTTAAAAAATTTTTTAATAATGCAATTTACTCATTGGCTCTATTGAACTCTAACCCCGCCCACCACAATTAAAAAGGGTTGTGGCAACATCTAAAATACCAGAATTTGGTTTTTTAGAACGAATTATGAAAGATAATGGTGTAATTAGCTAATAAAAAAATTAAATTTGTGATTGGACAACAAATTTTCGAAAAAAAATCACTTTTTGTGTGAATTCGTTTCTGAGGTGGTTGCACTGTCAAAACCTATTCTCCGCAACCGCCCTCGCCCTCCGGGGCTCGAGCGGCGCTCGAACGGTTTTGACACGCGCTAAACTCATTAAAAACATCCCTTAAGCGGCTCCAACTCGAAAAGTTTGCAAGTTGACGCGACGGATCTCTGGGAGCGACTGACTCTGCTCTAGTTGGCCACGCCCTATGGGCTATTCACGTATATGAAGTTGCAAGTACCGCCAACAGAATGAATGATACCTTTTCATTTTAATACACTTACATGTATTTCTTATGGGAAAATTGCAATTTTCAAAATTAAATTGTGGCCTTATTACAACTCCGCCAAGATTGATCCTCACCTTAAAGAGCTTGTATTTTTGCGTTCTTTCGTTTTGTAAAGCCATTTCTATAGGAAAAAGTGTGTTTTCGAATCAGGGTTAGTCGACTCTTGCCAAAAATTCATTAAAAAATTATTTCCTTTATTATTTTCACAATGCATTTGATGGAATTTTATTATATACCGCACAAAAAATCGCACATTAACAATTCCATATATAAAAACCGCATAAAAAAGGTTTTACTGTATTTATTAAATATTAGTGTACAAAAATTTTTGAGATTAATAGTACAGTAAATTATGAGAAAAAAATAAAGAATCAATGAAACTCGGCATAAGTGTAGTCAAAGACTTATTAAAGAAACTTATCGTTTTAGGGTGTGTTAAGGGGTGAAGAATTACTTTTGTAAATACACCCAACTGTTTTTTACGTAAATTTGTGAAAAACGTATCTACCGTGTAAAAAAAGAGTTGCGCGTAACTACGAAACTAATAATTTTATCAAAAAATTACGGGAGATCTTTTTTGTAGATAAATAAATTATCTTTAAATTGAATTGTTTTGTGTTTTTGTACGATAAAAATTTACCGACTTATGAATTTTTAAAAGTTGGAGTTTTTTAAACCCCCGTGTAAACGTCAAATTTTACCGCGCGTTTTTCACGATTTACTCAAATGGAAAAGGTCATACCAAAAAAATATTAAATACCAATTTGAAAGGCATTTTAATTACCTATAATTTCGTATTTTATTTTACCCTGTACATACAAAATTGAGCAAGTTATGACTATTTGTTGATAAGAAAGTGTGTTTTACTGAAATAATTGAAATTGCTAATAAATTGCATTTTGAGAGAAATAAATTATGGACATATTTTGTGCCTTTTGAGGAACTAAATGAAGTTATTTTCATTTAAAAAATATTTTTTAGCCTAAGGAATCTATTTTTTTACACAAAAAAAACTGTTTTTTCGAATATGTTACGAAGAATAATCTTTCAACAAATAAAATTTGTTTCATTTCTATTGTGGAACTAAATTTATTAAAATATATCTTGTAAATAAAAGAAACTCATTTCAAATTTAAAAATCGGATGTGGCCATGCCCATGACTTTATCATACTTTTATTAAATATTTAAAAATAATTTTTTATAATAAAAAGAAAAAAATATTTTCCATTAACCAATGTGACTCAAAATCTAATCAGCTCTAAGTCTAAATATAAAGATACAAAATACCAACTTTAGTTTTGAAATTCTCATTAGTTTTCTAAATTTTAATAAAAACTAATAATAAATAAAAAGATTTAAAAAAAATTGCTTCCATGAACAAATTTTAACTAAAATTTAATCAGTTATAAATATTGATTAAAATATGCGAAAACCGAAATTTAGTTTAGAAATTCGTATTACTTTTCGAAATATTAATTAAAACTAATATTAAATAATAAGATTTAAAAAATAGTTTACATGACCAATTTTAACCAAAATTTAAATAACTTTAACTCCAGCTATAAAGATAGGAAATCTCAAATTTGGTTTTGAAAATTCTGTTAGTTTTTAAAATATTAAATAAAGACTAATATTAAATAATGAAACCTAAAAAAATGTAAAAACAATAGTTTTCAGAAAACAATTTTAACTAAAATTTAATCAATTTTAAATCTCGACATAAGTATCCTAAATCCTAAATTTTGTTTTGAAATTCCTATTAGTTTTTGAAATATTAATTAAAAACTCATATTAAATAATAAAATTTAAAAAAATAAAAAAAAATAGTTCCCGTTAATCAATTTTAGCCAAAATCTAATCAGCACTAAGTCTCAATATAAGGATACAAAATCCAAAATTTTGTTTGAAAATTCTATTAGTTTTTTCTGTAGGTCGCACACAAAATTTGACCACACACACACACACACACTACACACATCACACACACATACACACACACACAGACATTTTTGAAATGGTCTTATTTTACTCAGGGACCTCAAAAGTGTAAATCCATCAAAATCTCAAATTTTTTTCTGCACGAAAACAATACTTTCTCATATTACATATGATAAAGTAAAAATTTATTTAAAACTTAATTAAATTATAACAAATAAATAACTTTAAACCAAATGATTTTAATAAAAGCACATTCTTAACAACAAATAACCATAACTTGGTGAATTTTTCTCGTAAAGAATAAATAAAAACATTAATTTACGTGGAATTAAAATGCTTAAAAAACTTTGTATTTAATTTTTTTGTACGACTTTTACTTTTTGAGAAAATCGCGAAAAACACTCATTAAAATTTAACTGTTACACGGGGCTTAAAAAACAACAACTCCTAAATAATCATAACTCGGTAAATTTTTATCCTACAGAAAAATAAAATAATAAAATTTAAAGATAATTTATTTACCTACAAAAAAGTTCTCTTGCTATTTTTCGATAAAATTACTCGTTTTATGATTATATACAAGAACGTAATTTTTCACTCTTAAAACGATCTGAGGTAAACTCATCGATTTCTGAAAAAGTGAGTATTCGACTACATCTATGCCAAATTTCATTGATTCCTTAATTATTTTTCTAAATTTTCTGTTTTCACTGTACTAAACCTACAATGAAAGGGTAATATCACCTTGTTACTTTTTACCCTTTTTTGGCGTCGAGCGAGATTCGATCAACCCTGATGGCGATTTTCACCATTGTTTTTGTAAATTATGAAAGATACCTATGCAGTGGACCATGGGGTCCCCAAGACCCCTTAGGCAGTGTGGTATTTCATATCCTTCCTCGTAGTCACTTTACCTTACCGTTCCACAATATACTAGGAGGGGGGGGAGTCGAAAACACTTTGATAAATTCTAAAAAGGGGTCGTGACTAGAACCATTGAGAACCACTGCAATAGACGAATAAAAATAATAAAATTTACGGTTGGGCCACAAATTTTGGAAAGCAACGGCATTAAAAAAATCCGATCATTTCATTGGTGCCCTCGTTTCTCTTTGTACTCCCCCTCCTGAACTAGGTGGTCCCATATAAAAACGAATTTTTTTAAATTCGAATTTAGCTACTTCTTCCATTACAGTCAACATGATTATGTCTTTTTTTATATTGTGTTTTTTATATTAATTTATTAATAAAATCCTACAATGTTCACTAGATTTTATGTCATATTTTCAGAAAATATTTAAGTTTTGGTTCTAAGTACAGAATTGCATACGCTAAGCTAGGTCGAGAAAAAAAAGAAAGTGTACTGCTGTACCACCATTTTGTTTTTGAAAAATTTAAAAAAATCTGTCTTTGGTACTTAAAAACTTGTCCTCATATTTCCCCCTTATTTCGAATTTTTAATTCGAAATATGGTCTCCCTTCCTCCGAACACCCTCCAGTGCCTCACTGCTGAAAGGTAAAACATTCAGTATTTACAGATTATGAGTAGGGTTTATTATGGCGTTTTGGTTTTCTTGAGAACGATGACAAATTATACTGGGGAATTCATAATCCCCCAATTCTTGGTCACTGCTTTATATTTCTTGTGCTAAACACTTTCACTATTATCGCTTAATACTGATAACCATAAGTTTGCAAATTTATCTATCACAGTTTGAGTGTTCGGGGGTGCTCCACACCCCCCAGACCCCCCGGTCTCTACAACTTTGGTTTATAATTTGGGCTAATTGGAATATTAGTTACTTAAGTGTGACTTGTTAAAGATAGGATTAATTAGTTTTTCTAGAGATTTTTCTAGATCGGTTATGCTGATGTCTTCAATTTATTACTAATAAAAAATAAACTGCACAAACCGGGGGTCTGGGGGGTGTGGAACACCCTCCAGTGCCTCACTGCAGAACGGTAATACATTCAATATTTACAGATTATGAGTAGGGTTTCAAAACCAAATTTGAGATTTCCTATCTTTATAGCTGGAGTTAAAGTTATTTAAATTTTGGTTAAAATTGGGTCATGTAAACTATTTTTTAATTTTTAAATCTTATTATTTAATATTAGTTTTAATTAATATTTCGAAAAGTAATACGAATTTCTAAACTAAATTTCGGTTTTCGCATATTTTAATCAATATTTAGAACTAATTAAATTTTAGTTAAAATTTGTTTATAAAACTATTGTTTTTTATTATTTCAAATTTTATTTTTAAATATTAGCCTTTATTTAATATTTTAAAACTAAAACGATTTTCAAAACTGAAGTTGAGATTTGTTATGTTTATGGCAGGAATTAGAGCTGATTAAATTTTGGATAAAATTGGTTCATAGAAGAATTTTTTTAAATCTTTTATTTAACATTAGTTTTATTAAATATTTAAAACTAATGAGAATTTCAAAACTAAAGTTGGTATTTTGTATCTTTATATTTAGACTTAGAGCTGATTAGATTTTGGGTCACATTGGTTAATGGAAAATATTTTTTCTTTTTTTATTCAAACTTATTTTTTAATATTTAATAAAAGTATGATAAAGTTTACATATATTTACACTATGCATTTGATGGAATTTTATTATATACCGTACAAAATCGCACATAAACAATTCCACATATAAAACGCATAAAAACAGTTTATACTGTATAAAACAAAAGTTTTCGAGATTAGTAGTACAGTAAATTATAAGAAAAATAGAGAATCAATGAAATTCGGCATAAATGTACTCAAAGACTTTCAGGAACTGATGAGTCTACCACAAATTTAAAAAACTTATTGTTTTAGGGTTGTTAAGGGGTGAAAAATTACACCCAACTGTTTTTTACGTAAATTTGTGAAGAACGTATCTACCGTGTAAAAAAAGAGTTGGGCGTAACTACGAAACTACCAATTTTATCACAAAATTACAAAAGATCTTTTTTGTAGATAAATAAATTATCTTTAAATTGAATTTTTGTGTGTTTTTGTACGATAAAAGTTTACCGACTTATAAATTTTTAAAAGTTGGTATTTTTTAAACCCCCGTGTAAACGTCAAATTTTATCACGCGTTTTTCACGATTTACTCAAAAGGAAAAGGTCTTACCAAAAAAATATTAAATACTAATTTAAAAGGCATTTTAATTACCTATAATTTTGTATTTTATTTTACCCTGTACATATAAAATTGAGCAAGTTATGACTATTTGTTGATAAGAAAGTGTGTTTTAATTGAAATTGCTAATAAATTGCATTTTGAGAGAAATAAATTATGGACATATTTTGTGCCTTTTGAGGAACTAAATGAAGTTATTTTCATTTAAAAAATATTTTTTAGCCTAAGGAATCTATTTTTTTACAAAAAAAAACTCTTTTTTTTCGAATATGTTACGAAGAATAATCTTTCAACAAATAAAATTTGTTTCATTTCTATTGTGGAACTAAATTTATTAAAATATATCTTGCAAATAAAATAAACTGATTTCAGATTTAAAAATTTATTTAAAACTTAATTAAATTATAACAAATAAATAACTTTAAACCAAATGATTTTAATAAAAGCACATTCTTAACAACAAATAACCATAACTTGGTCAATTTTTCTCGTAAAGAATAAATAAAAACATTAATTTACGTGGAATTAAAATGCTTAAAAAACTTTGTATTTAATTTTTTTATGTACGACTTTTACTTTTTGAGAAAATCGCGAAAAACACTCATTAAAATTTAACTGTTACACGGGGCTTAAAAAACAACAACTTTTAAATAATCATAACTCGGTAAATTATTATCCTACAGAAAAATAAAATAATAAAATTTAAAGATAATTTATTTACCTACAAAAAAGTTCTCTTGCTATTTTTCGATAAAATTACTCGTTTTATGATTATATACAAGAACGTAATTTTTCGTTCTTAAAACGATCTGAGGTAAACTCATCGATTTCTGAAAAAGTGAGTATTCGACTACATCTATGCAGAATTTCATTGATTCCTTAATTATTTTTTCTAAATTTTCTGTTTTCACTGTACTAAACCTACAATGAAAGGGTAATATCACCTTGTTATATTTTTAACGTTTTTAGCGTTGAGCGAGATTCCATCAACCCTGATAGCGATTTTCATCATTTTTTTGTAAATTATGAAAGATACCTACGTATGCAGTAGACCCTGGGGTCCCCAAGACCCCGTTAGGCAGCGTGGTATTTCATATCCCCCCTCGTAGTCACTTTACCTTACCGTTCCACAATATACTAGGAGGGGGTCAAAATACTTTTATAAACTCTTAAAAGGGTCGTGACTAAAAGATTGAGAACCACTGCAATAGATGAATAAAAAAAATAAAATTTACGGTTGGGCCACAAATTTTGGAAAACAACGGCATTAAAAATGCGATCATTTCATTGGTGCCCTCGTTTTCTTTTGTACTCCCTCCTGAACTAGGTAGTCCCATATAAAACGAATTTTGTTTTATTCGAATTTGCTAGTTCTTCCATTACAGTCAACATGATTATGTCTTTTTATATTGTTTTTTTAATATTAATTTATTGACAAAATCCTACAATGTTCACTAGATTTTATGTCATATTTTCAGAAAATATTTAATTTTGGTTCTAAGTACAGAATTGCATACGCTAAGCTAGGTCGAGAAAAAAGAAAGTGTACTGCTGCACCACCATTTTGTTTTTGAAAAATTTAAAAATCTGTCTTTGGTACTTAAAATCTGGTCTTCGGCCGCCATATTTTGAATTTTTAACTAAAGAAGTCTAAAACGATTGTGTTTCGTTTGTGCGTGATTGTGCATCCTTTATTTTTGTTTGTACTTCTTTTGTTTTTAAATACAGGCAAACCTGTTCTAGGCGGTGTTTTTATATGGGGAATTATAAAATTCTATTAAAGACATAAGATAAGTAAAAATTAAATATTTTTAAATGGATTCCATTTAGGCGGTTCCTATTTCTCGCGCAAAACAAGTTTGAGTGCATTTAAAATTAGTTTGGGGCTGGAGACGTGGAGATGAAAACCATTTTCGATTTCGAAAATCCATTATTTTGAAAAATTCGTTATTCGTTTGAAATAAACATACTTATCTCGTTAATCCTTTTGTGCGTCAATTTAACTCTTTATTTCTCCACACCCCAAACCCCCGGTCTCTACAACTTTGGTTTATAATTTGAGCTAATTGGAATATTAGTTACTTAAGTGTGACTTGTTAAAGTTAGGATTAATTAGTTTTTCTAGAAATTTTTTCTAGATCGGTTATGCTGATGTCTTCAATTTATTACTAATAAAAAATAAACTGCACAAACCGGGGGTCTGGGGGGTGTGGAACACCCTCCAGTGCCTCACTGCAGAAAGGTAATACATTCAATATTTACAGATTATGAGTAGGGTTTATTATAGCGTTTTGGTTTTCTTGAGAACGATGACATAAATTATACTGGAGGATTTAATAATCAAATAAATAAAAAAAAAGTGGCAGGAGCTGGATGCGATCCCAGTACCCTTCGCATATGTTTTTGTTGCAATCTTACGCAATTCCATTAACAACTTACTAAATTTATGTTAATTTTTATGCAGTTCATTAGTAATATACCTATAATTATTCAAATTCAATTTTCTCAAAATTAGCAAAGAAGCGTTCCCTTACACTTGCACCTGTTGAAGTTCAATACAAGACCTACACGCACAATGAAAATGAATCAATTCAGTGAGGGGAAGTTGCCGGTCTACCCTTGTCAGGTAAACTTAGCCCTAAATAAATGAATATAGATTAAAATCCATCAAAAACCATTAATCCTTTAACTGAAGTGACTTCAAAAGTCGAAACAACATTGTACAACGGTGTCTTAAACTAAAAATGTAAGTTGAAAAATTTTAAACTTTTTTGTGCGAAAAATATTTTAATAAACTTAATTTTATAATGGCAATTTGACACGTTTTATTGGTTTAAAGAGTACCATTTTTAGTAAATTCGAAAAAATTGTCATTTTCATTAAAATAATTTTTTTTATTATAAATTTGTTTATGAATGTAATATTCATAGTCTACTCAAAAGCAACAAAAAATGGTTTATTAAGTTTTTGTCGGAATGAAAACTAAATAACTAAATTAACAATTTATATTTTTCAAAAATCTACTTTTTTAAAAGCAAATAACCAAATAACTTTTTACATTTTTGCCGCAGGAGAATAAAGAATAAATATAATTATAGAGAATTAAATTATGTTTTAACTTTTTTATAATAATATAATAACTACTTTTTGCAGAACCGTTACCTTTTGAGCAAATGGCAAAAAACCCACGTTAAAATTTAATTTACATGGAAATGAAAAAAAACCTTGAAAAAATTATATCAGTTAATTTTTGACCGAAGTAGAAATGAATGGTAATTTAATTTAAACAACTTTTGTTTTACAATTTTTTGGTAAAATCGATGTAAAATTAGTCGTTTAGGCATAACTAACCCAAATTAAAATACAAAAATACCGAAGCCTTGAAAATAAGATGTTAGCCGTAAGCTAATTATATTTTTTTTGGCAAATTTTTCAAAAAGGGGAAAAGCATTGTTTTATTGAACTAAAAAGTTAAATTAAAAAACTACCAAAAAATAATTTTAAAATTTTGAGTTATAATTTATGAAGTTACTAGATTATCTGGCAGGTTTTTAGAAATTTCAATATACACCCCCGCTCTTAAGAATTTAATAGATATTGGAAATTAAAAATCAATACAACTATTTTAATCCGCCAAGAAAAGTGAGGGTTGCAAATTAAAAAATTCCCAATGACGTCACAGCTCAAAAACAAAACACGATAAAAAAATGTTAATGACAGAAAAGTGACATTTAAAATTCCTCTAAAAAATTGTATCAAATTTGTTTTCAACTTTATGAGCTCATTGTATAGTAAAAAAAGACATTATTAATACTGCAAAAATCTATGAGTAACATCTAACAATAAAAACCAAATTTTTCTAAGAAATCAACAATTAAAACTGCAACGCTTTCCCCCTCTGACCGCAAACATTAACAAACCAAAGCAAAAATAGACAACTTGACGACTACATAAACATAAAAGTAAAATTTAACCTTGTAAAGTTTAAAGCATGGTTGTACGATGGGTTGCATAGGTAAAGTAAGTTTAAAATTAAATATTTGTAATAAATATTTCTAAATTCACCAGGCAGGGCCGTATCTAAATATTTCAGCGCCAGGTGCGGATTAAAAAATATTTAGTTTTCCCGCGGTGATTAACCTATCAAAATTAAACGTGGTTGTGCGATGTTGTTTAAATTGGTAGCTGTCAGATATGACAAGCGTTTTACATTATAAATAAAATAGTGATCGTGTGTATTTTACGATTATTATCTTTTCAAAATGAATAGTATATAACATTACTAGCAGGTAAGAGGGTTTTACTGGCGAATGGAGGATATAACTGACGAGGCGCAGGCGAGTCAGTTACCTCCTTGAGCCAGTAAAACCCGTTACCTTACGTGTATTGTTTTATATTTTATTTGTTTTTCATTTGTAAAAGGTTAGATAAATTCCAAAAAAATCTCAATAATTTGTCGCAAATGTCGTAAGCTATGGAAGCGTTGCCATGAACATGTCATTTGAACATCAATGATTTGAACGTCAAATGAAATTTAAACATCAAATTTTCTAATGTAAATAATACTACTAACTTGTAAAAATTTTGCAAGTTAACTGTCAGTTTTACAAGTTAGTGACTTGATAAAATAAACTTTCTTGATTAATATTGTGTTTTTGGAAACTGACGTTTACAAATGAGAAACAAATAAAATACCTAACGTACATAACCAAATAATTCTACTTGTAGACATTTGACTGCCATTACAAAATTGACATGAAAATTATCTGCATTACCAACAGTTCGGATTTTGAAAACCCCGCTTGTTTAGGACAACTACGTCATAAACCTGACTCATTTTTAAATTTCAATCATTTTTTTCTCAAAAAAACTGATGTCTCGTTTGACCTCTACTTTGAAAAAATAATTGTGAAAAAATAATAAAAAAATAAGTTGTGATTGTGCTACCTAAAGTAAAGCTACGGACAACAAAAGTATTAACTTGACACTGTTGGCGGTTATTGATTGTGTTCAGATTTTTTGTAAACTTTCGTTATTTTGTCTAATTAATTAAATTGTTGTTATCAAAATGTTTGTTTTAACTTAAAGTAAAATTATATTTAAACTATAGTTTAAAATAATGACTACAAACATTGTATTCATTATAATTCCTGTTGACTGAAAATTAAAATAAATATTTGGATAACTAAACTTTAGCTACAATAACTATTCAAAATAACAAAAAGCGAAACGCAATTCAAATTATACCTATAAAATAAACTTTAAAGCTGTCTATTGCGTGCGTTCGTGCAAATAATTACTTTTAAACACTAGTGCTTAAAAGTAATTACTTTTATGTAAAAGTAACATAAAAATGTCATTTTGAATCAAAACCATAATTTAAAAGTTCAGTATTTTCTTGAATCTTTCCAAACATAACGCTACGCTACGCAGTATCAATGCGCATTTATCGAGCAAGGCCAAAAATTGGTTTTTAAGGTTTTTAAATTTAAATAAGTCAAAGTATGAAATAGGTTTTGCATTTCTTTTTTTCTCCTAAAATTTTTTGGCGATGACGCGCACGAGAGGATTAACGAGATTTTAAAAATCCTTTGGTTTGTCCCCCTTGGGCATGTTTTAGTTACGCCACTAATTATAGTGATAAATTATACACGATATATTTATATTTTGGCAGAAATTTCAAATTACAGTGGAACCTCGAGATATCTAACCTCAAAGGAAAGAGAAAACTTCGAATTATCGAGAATTTCAATATCTTGAGGTTCGATTTATCGATGTGATTTCTGACAGACTGCCATAAATAAAGATTGTAACATGAACAAGAGTCGTTCAGAGAACGAATTGAGTTTCGTCTAACAAACAACTTTGATAAATAGAGGTTTTCGAATAAGTGGCGTGGTGCTAAGCCTAGCAACCTAAAAATTTGAAATATTCAGATTTTTCTGACCAGTCCTTCAAAATATAGAGGTAAAACAACATGGGAGAGTTAAGCAGGTTCAAGGGAAATGGTTCGATATATCGAAATTTCACTGTTTTCATTTTTGTGAAGTGTGCCTGGAAACAAATTCAACACTTTTGTTTTAAAACAAAATTTTGACAGTTTAATTTAATTTTGGATCTCATAATTTTTCTGTTGATTTTGCCGAGAAAATGCCATTTTAAAGTAAAGCACTGTAGAATATTCCAAAAATATATTTTGTTTCATATAAAAAACATGCTCGTCGACAGAATCAGGGCCATAACCACAGGCAGGCCCGTATCCAGGGAGGAGGGAGACCTGGGGCACGTGCCCTTACAAGCCCTTACTTTTTTACATGTGGCCGTCTCGAAATGAACTCCTGGCTACGGACCTGTGAGTAGGGTTTATTATAGCGCTTAGTTTTTCTTGCGAACGATGGCATATTATACTGGGGGAATTCCCCCAGTAATAACCCCCCCCAGATTCTCGGTTACTGCTTTATATTTTTTGTGCTAAAAACTTTCACTATTAATCGCTTAATACTGATGACCATAAATTTGCAAATTTATCTATTACAGTTTCAGTGTACCTGGGGGGTGCTCCACACCCCCCAGACCCCCCGGTCGCTAAACCTTCGGTTTATAATTTGGGCTAATTGGGATATTAATTACTTGAGTGTGACTTGTAAAAGTTAGAATTAATTAGTTTTTCAAGAGATTTTTTTCTAAATCTGTTATGCTGATATCTTCAATTAATTATTAATAAAAAATAAACTGTACAAACCGGGGGTCTGGGGGGAGTGGAACACCCTCCAGTGCCTCACTGTTGAAAGACAAAACATTCAAATCAAAACAGATTATGAGTAGGCTTTATTACAGCGCTTTGGTTTTCTTGAGAACGATGGCATATTATCCTGGGGGGAATTCATAATCCTCTTTCCCCCCAGATTCTCGGTCACTGCTTTATATTCCTTTTGCTCAAAATGTTCACTATTAATCGCTTAATACTGATGACATAAGTTTGCAAATTTATCTATCACAGTTTGAGGGTACCTGGGGGGTGATTCACACCCCCAGACCCCCCGGTCTCTAAAAGTGTGGTTAATAATTTGTCCTAATTGGGAAATTAGTTACTTGAGTGTGACTTGTTAAAGTTAGGATAACTTTTTTTTTATAGATCGGTTATGCTGACATATTCAATTCATTTCTGATAAAAATAAACTGCACAAACCGGGGGGTCTGGGGGGTGTGGAACACCCTCCAGTGCCTCACTGTTGATAGGCAAAACATTCAATGTTCACAGTATATGAGTAAGCAGCCCTGTAGCCAGCGGGGGTTCACACGTGCACCTGAGGCACGTGCCCCCCCCCCAAATGTTAAAAATTTTTTTTGAAAATAAAAAAATTCTTTTTGAAAGTAAAAAAATTTAAATTTTGAAAATACTAAATAGGTGTAGGTATTTTCAATTGGAAATTTTTACAAGTGCCCCGCTCGAAATGAAATTCTGGCTACGGCCCTGACCACAAAGCTAAATGGCTTAAAGCTCCAGAGATGTTTGGGATGAAAACAATTTACAAGTACTTTAAGAAATGAGATAAACACTGGTGTACTAGGGGTGAAAGCCAAATTTAAATAATATCCCAAAAAACACTAGTGCTATAGTCCGGGGGGTCTGGGGGTATAGAGTACCCCAGCTATACTTAAATCGAAATATATAAATTTTTTGAACTTATGGGTTTCAGTATGAAATGATCAATAAATGAATTTTTAAAGACAACATAAAATGTAAGATAGTGACGACAGTCAAAAGGGTGGAGCGTACCCCCTTCCCTACCGTAAATATATTTTTTTCCAAGAAAGCTATGAAAACTTTTTCATAATTTGGAAATATTTCATTTTCTGCTTTTCTCTACAGATTATTTCTTTCAGAAGTAATTTAAGATTTCAGCATAACATCCCCTTGGCCGTTGCTATGGTAACGTGACATTTTTTAATCTGTTTTTCATCGTTTGGTTAAACGTTATTTGGATTAATTCATTCATTCTTCAGAAAAAAATCTTTTTGATCTTCCATATTATCTTTTATTATATTATCTTTTAAATTTTAAAGTAAAATTTAAAAATTTCAGATTAACTAAACAATAAAACGAAATTATTTGTGAGTTTTCAGCAATGGTTATTGCTGTCATCAGACGTTTAATAATAAATTAGTAAGATTTCGTTTTATTTAAATTTTAGTTCAATATTAATTTCACAGATTATTAATATACAGTAAAATCTCGTTTATCCGGGCCTCGTTAATCCGAACTTCCGGATAATCCGGATCTGATTTGCAGAAATTTTTTTATTTAATGTTCACGATAGATAATAATTTTTTATCGAAATAAATGGTAAGTCTGCTTAATTAAGAAATTTCTTTTGCTTATTATCTATATTACCCGGATAAACGAGATTTTACTGTATATAATTTCTATGATATTATTTTTCTTCTATCTGTTTGATTTAACAATTGAGTCAGGAACCCTGAGTTTTGAAAATCAGTGTGGGTACTCTAATTCATAATTCAAAAAAAGCGGAGGGGGGAGGTTAACCCTTACAAAAATGGTAAAAGCTAATGAAATACAAATTGTGTCTCGAAAATTCTCAGGTAAAAAACATAATAGTTTTTGCCTCAAAATTCGCGCCGAAGTCTTCATTATTGAGAAATTTAAAATCCTATAGTATGAATTATAGTACTCGAGTGGGTAGGAGATTCGGTAGTTGCTCGGAGCACATTTAGCGGTTTGGTTTTTGTTTCGTACGAAGTGTTTGAAAGGATAACTGCTGGAAGCAAGAATATTTATCGGCGAATTATAGAGATATCGACTAAAAACGATAAATCTCGTTAATCCATTCATGCTCGTTCTCGACAGAGGAAAAAAATTCCCGTTGAAAAACGATCAAGTTTTAGGTAATTATGAGAAAGTCGGAAGATATACCCGCGGTAAGCAAGGATATACCTATCAGCGTTAAAAGTTCTTACGAACAATCTCGTTAATCTATTCGTGCGCGTCGGATGGACTGCTGCCATACTGAAAACTATCTAACAGCTTCCGCAGGACGCTTTACTGAGTTTTAGGCTTCTATATGATCTGGCTTCGTGTCCGTCCACATATTTCAATTAAAAATTTTCGACAATTTTTTTGTTATGATCATTATTTTATAATTATTCTTTACTTGTTGTTGAAGGGGGGGGCACTGAGCACCTCTGGAGTCGGCGCCTCTGATTTGACTTAATTTAGGTTAGTTGAAAAACAAGAAGGTCACTAAGCTGTTATATAGAGGAGCGTATATTAGTGAATGAAGACTTTTAGAGATGAGCTCAGAAAAATCTTACAAAACAGGGGAAGGGGTTAACATTGGCTGTTTTTTCTGTGTGGGAAAGTGATAAAATATTAACCCATTTTTAGTTCTTAAATTTTTGTACAACACCCCCCTTTCGCTTCTCTCCGCGTATTTTTTATGAAGAGGGAGCATTACTGTTAACAGCGTATGGGCGTCAAATATCTTAGGACGGCCCTGGATAGAATAGCTGGAGATGTCACAATTATTATTGGCCTATTTACTGTGAAACAATAAGTTCAGCAGGAAATTTTCCATCTATCTCTATCCGGTTAGAATCAATGCGGGGGCACTGGTTCGATTTCTAAAGACAAAGTAGGTTTCTCTGTCGCAGTTCGTATTGCACAATAACAATTGAACACGGATTGCTCTGGTTGAAAACGTCCGTCGAATTAGAGCAAAAAAAAGTGACATGGTAAACATGGAGTTGACACCAGGATCATTATCATTTAGTGCGCAAATTATTTTCAATCAACACCCCTACCGATTCAAATGGGAAAAACGTTTAGAATTTTGAAAAAGAGAACTTACCATGTGCTCTAATACTGTGGTATCTTTCTATTGCTGTGCTAACTGTTAAATCTAATTGGCTAACGTACCATCGTTCACCTCCGGGCGTCTAAAAGAGCAAAATCAGTAAAAATTCTTTCAATTGGCCGATCTTTACCTTAGCAAAATTCCAAACCATGGTGTAGCCTTCCCACGTAATTTTCATAGAAGCCATATCCTCGTATTTACAATTCCCCTCTATCACAGCGTCGTCGAACATGTACGTGTCCGCTTGGTCAGCATCGCCGTGGGTTTTGAAGTAAACCTGAAAAAGAGTTACTCTAAGTGGGTGTACAAGAAAAATGTCATCCGTTCTACCTCAATCACCCCATCCACTTTTAATAAAATACAAGTTGCTCCATTACTGGCCGTCACCTGGTACAAAACCACCCCCTTGGTCGCAGTAGTAGCGGCTGCATTTACTTTCGACCCATTTACGAATGATCCAGACGAATTGACCGAGTATTTCGTATGTCGCGGTTTATTCGTGGCCATGTAGGGCAAAGTAATGGACGAAACAAAACAAATCGAAACACCTGAAAATTTAAGAATGTTGCGCACTTTTTCAGAAGGGAAAACCTTACATTACTCACAAATAACGAAAATTTTGAAAAAATATTCCATATGTGTTTCGGCCATTTCTACTACAAACACTTTTGCGTGGAGGGTGCGTTTTATGAACGAACAAGCATCTCACTTATTAATTAATGTTGCTTGAATGAGCGAGTGCTCACTGAAAAAAACTTCCCAGCACAATCTAGCGACTTTGCGCAAAGTTTTCTATTTTGTCAATAATTTTGAGACTGCGCGTCTCGATGCGCGCGGTGGGCGCAACGTTACAACTTCAAACTTTTCTTAAATGTTTTTTTGCGACCTTGGCAACTTTTGGATTTGTTTCTTTTTCGAGCATTTCGGTTTTGGAAAATATTTAAAAAATTTTTGGGGGGTAGGTAACTTCCGAGGGCGGTTTTATGAGCGACCAGGAGAAGGCGCCACGTTTTAAGTGGTACTTTTCGAAAAGTTGCATATTTGACGATGACTTGCTTGGAGTTTGTTGTTAAAAACTCGAAATGTTCGTACTTTTGGTTTGATCTCTTGGAGTTGGCGGTATAAAATTTGGATTTGAATTTAAAATTTGGCGCGCACTCGGAGCTATTCGATATGAACCGCAAGCGCGTTGAGCTCAACCTTGTCGGTGACGTCACAAAACGTTGAGTTAAGTTGCGACGGGCAACGATAATTTGTTTTGCTTTTTGTTACGAAATTATTAAAGGAAGGAGGCGCTATTCGTGTCCTTACGGAAGTGTACGGGATTTCAGCCATCTTGTTAAACGTAAAACTATGCTCATATGAGGTGTGTGTTTTATTTTGAAGGATTATAAAGTGGTCTGGAGCATTTATTTGGTAAGTTTGATTTAATTTTATGTTACGTTTATCGGGGTGAAATTTGTTCTTGATGGTTTGACGGGAGTTGACTTAAATTGTGACAAATTTACAATTCGGGTTGTGTTCGCTTTCTCTTCGTCTGCAATATAATAAAAACCGACATTTAAACCCTCGTTTTAACCCTGCGGCGTATGAAAATAATTCGACTCGATTAATTATTCACATTTTCGATATTGCTTTCATAAAAAAATCGAACAAAATTTGTAACTTGCTGTGTGCACTTAAGGCTCACTTTCGTCTATTTTAATAATTTGTCCTTATTTAGGTACCCACAACTCGAGGGTAACCTTTCACGCGACACCTTTCCAAATTTTAAATTAGAAAAACTCAAAATTAAACCTTTTAAGTTAATAAAGCCGATCTCTCAGAATTAACGACTTTAAAATGGACACAAAAGTTAAACGAACGGGTTTTGTAACGTGAGGCACAATGAGTCATCATCTGAATGATAGATCTGGGGTCAACATTTCCTACTTTCTTCAAATCCACCTGTGCAATTTCCACGCCAGCGAGAAATTTCAATAATTCGTGATCGACTTTAATTGGGTAGAAAAAAAAGACAATCGGCCCAACTGTCAACAACAAAGTTGACATCTCGTCGCTTGAAACGGCCGACCCTACGATCAGGCACTTAAAATTACTAGAAATTCTTTCGTCGACTTAACTTCGTAATATAACAATTGAAGGGTACAGGAATAAAACAAGGTATGTCCATTTTTTTGCAAAATGGAACTGTTAATCCCATTTCTTGCCTCTATGTGGCTCTTTCTACATGTAAAATACCAAAAACATAAAACTAGGGATGTCTACAAAATTTAACGTTGAAAATATAGTATACCGTAATAAACTATAGAAGAATTAACATTAAAAATTAAGATTACTCAATATTCTACTTTTGTGACATTCCCTGTTTTATTCCTGTACCCTTCAATTATTGTTATCGAACCGCGAGTTTCAGACGAAGTGGCTTTTAAATTATTTATAACACAATAATTTCTTTTCCTACCCAGACGGTCATTTGTTTCTGTTTAATTTCGAGTTTTATCGTCAGGTGTAATTATTTTCGAAAATTATTTTGTTTTCTGTTTTTAATTTGTAGTCTCACTACGAAAGTGGCAATTTTCTGCTTCGTTAACTGAAAATTAGTTTCTCAAACTCGTTCAAATTATTCCCACGGGACCTCTCGGTTTTTAGAAATAAATTGAGTTATCTTCTAGAGACACCGAAAATTATCTCGCCGAGGATGTCATTTTTTAAAAAAGCTCGAATGTCACACCTGCCGATGTTTTTTTGTTTATTTCGCGTATCAACTTTTTGATTAACGCTCGAAGATGTAAATTGACATGAACGACCGGCTATTGAAATAAACTTTTTCAAGCTCGACTGGACTTCCTAAGCAAACAAAACCTTTGCAAGAAGCAATTCACATCACCATGACAACCTTTTTTGCCAGAGTCCCGTTCAATTTTTGCTAGCTGGGAGGGTGGTAATTTTTTATTTATAAACAATTGTTTCATTTTCTACCCAGGTGGCTAAGCGTTTTTGGTCATTAACACAAAACCGACATTTGTAAAACAAAAATAGGGTACCGGATTAATTTTTTATCATCGGGGTTTGTCGTCGAATCACATCAAGACAGTGGCGGGGGCGACAGGTTTTCGCAGAGGAGAACTGCGTGAAACTAATTTTTTATTTTGATACCATTTCATGTTAGCACGCCAGGGGGGGTCAAGAGCTTTTAATAAAAAATATCACTTGGTTCTAGAAGAAAATTTTCGACTTGGAACGTTGGGCTCTTCTTGTAAAAAAAAAATTCGAGGTTAGTTTTTAATTAAATCTTTGCTTTTGATCTCCCCCTCCCCGGCATTATTAGATACATTCAAACCTGTTTTTGTGACGGGGATAGGGTCCGCACAAAAGGAATCCCTTCAAAATATATTATTATAGAAAGAAAAAAAATCAATTTCCCATATAAAAACACCGCATAAAAACAGATTTGACTGTATAAATTACTTTTCAGTTTATTTTATTACTTTCTGGTGTCGATTGTGTTTTTAGAAAAATATTACGTAAACACTTTTTTTAATTGTTGTGGAACTTGAAGATAAAGGGTAAATTATCACGTGGGGTATATCATATCATCGCGGTCATAAGCAGATGGGCTATTTGTCCTTCGCTGTTGGTCAGCAGTGGTTGTGATCGATTTTTTGTATATTTCAAATTTTAACATTTATAATTAGTGAAACCTGTTTTTATGCGGTGTTTGAATTTTTTTGTGCGATATATCGTAAAATTTTGTATGAATAAAAAATGAAATATTTTTGAACGAATTTCTTTTATGCGGTCCCTCACCGGTTGGCGAGACCTCCTCCCACTTTTCTTTGAGTTGATCTAGATTCGCCACTGGCTATTAATTAGATCCACTTTGAAGTTTTAAAAGCTCTATCGGACCCCCCTTCCAATTCTTGATATGGTTTTAACAATTTTTTTTGAGGCTCGCGTCCACCAATCCAAAAATTACTTGGGGAAGGGGTGATTATCAGAAATATGTTTTGATTTCAAGGTCAAACCTACAATGTGTTAATGATATCAGCTGCATTGTCAGATACACTTCCGTTTATATTCGGAGGAAGTTCTTAACCATAATTTGATTTCTATTTCCTTGATTTTTTAGTTGAAATCTCAAAAAATAATTAGAATAAAAAGCATTTTATTTTACCCGGTATTTTCAAAACAAGCGAAATGTAATAATTTTGACTAAGGAGGCGTTGTAAATAGGCTTGGGGGGGGCATTCAGTTTTTTCTCCCTTTGCTGACAAGGGAGCGGGTGGAGGGATATTATAAATTTTACGTAAGATAAAATAATGAAAATTTTAATTTTTATATTTATTAAAAGTTTTGAGAAATACTTATATCTGATAATTGGGGGGTAATTACGAATTTCTTATTTTGCTTATAAGGAGGGATATAAAAATAATTAGAATAAAAAGCATTTTATTTTATCCGGTTTTCTCAAAACAAGCGAAAAGAAATAATTTTTGATCAAGGAGACGTTCAAGTATTTATGAGCAGGCTTAGGGGGGATATTATAATTATAAAATTACTAAATAATGAGAATTTTGAAATTTAATAAAAATTCTTATATCTTTTCATTTGTGGTGGGTTAACGAACGAACGTTCTTATTTTTGGTTCTTGCGGGGGATATAAAAAATAATTAAATAAAAAAGCATTTTATTTTACCTGGTATTCCCAAACTAAGCGAAAAGAAATAATTTTTGATTAAGGGGCATTGCAAGTATAACTTAAACAGGCTTAGGGGGCGAAGCAATTCAATTTTTTCTTACTTTTGCTGGCAAATGTATCGGGGGTATATAAATCTTACGTAAAATAAATGCAAAATAATGAAATTGCAATTTAATGAATTTCAAAATACACGAAAATTTTAATTTTGATATTTAATGAAAATCTTGAAAAAAATCTTATAATTGGTGGGGGGGGGGGTATCACAAATTTCTTATTTCTGTTTATAAGGGGGTGGGTGTAAAAAAATAATTAGAATGAAAAGCATTTATTTTACCCGGTATTTTCAAAACAAGGGAAAAGAAATAATTTTTGATTAAGAGGGCGTTGCAAGTAGGCTTGGGGGGCATTCAATTTTTTCTGACAAATGGAGCGAGGGGTATATAAAACTTACGCAAAATAATGCAATTGCAAAATTGTAATTTAATGAATTGCAAAATAAATGAAAATATTAATTTTGATATTTAATGAAAGTTTGAAAAAATTCTTACATCTTATCATTGGGGGGGTTCACGAATTTTTAATTTTTGTTTATAGAGGGGAGGGATATAAAAATATAATTAGAATAAACAGCATTTTAATTGACCCTGTATTTCCAAAACAAACGAAAAGAAATAATTTTTGATTAATCATGGTTGAGGAGGTAAGAGGATTCAATGTTTTCTTATTTTTATTGATAAAGGGAGCGGGGGCGATATTAAAAATCGTAATGTAAAAAAATTTCAAATAATGAAAATTAAAATTTTTGTATTTAATAAAAGTTTTGAAAAAATTCTTACATTTTATCATTGCGGAAGGGCGGGGGGGGGGGCACGAATTTCTTATTTTTGCTTATAGAGGGGGGACATCAAAAATAATTAGAATAAAAAGCATTTTATTTTTTCCGATTTTCTCAAAACGAGCGAAAAAAAATAATTTTTGAATAATCATGGTTTAGAAGGTGAGAGGATTCAATTTTTGCTAATTTATGTTGATAAAGGGAGCGGGGGGCGATATTAAAAATCTTACGTAAGGTAAAAGAAATAACAAAATAATGAAAATTTAAATTTTTGTATTTAATAAAATTTTTGAAATAATTCTTACATCTTATCATGGGGGGTCAACGGAGATTTGCTTATAAGGAGGGGGATTATAAAAAAATAATTAGAATAAAAATCATTTTATTTTATCCGGTTTTCTCAAAACAAGCGAAAAGAAATAATTTTTGATCAAGGAGACGTTCAAGTATTTATGAACGGGCTTAGGGGGTATTATAATTATTATGCAAGATAAAAAAAAATTACTAAATAATGACAATTTTGAGATTTAATATAAATTTTGTAAAAATTCTTATATCTTTTCATTTTTGGTGGGTAAACGAACGAACGTTCTTATTTTTGTTTCTTGAGGGGGCGGGGAAGATATAAAAATAATTAAATAAAAAAGCATTTTATATTACCCGGTATTCCCAAAATAAGCGAAAAGAAATAATAATATAATGTAAGCAGGTTTACGGGAGGGGATTTAATTTTTTCTTACTTTTGCTGACAAATGGAGCGGAGGGGTCTGTTATACAACTGGCCGTAAAAGGGGTTCAAGTATTACTTATGCAAAATAAAAATTGCAAATTAATGCAATTGCAAAATTGCAATTTAATGAAATGCAAAATAAATGAAAATTTAAATTTTGATATTTAATGTAAATTTTAAAAAAATTCTTATATCTTAGCATTTGGGGGGGGGGGGTCACGAATTTCTTATTTTTTGTTTATAGAGGGGAAGGATATAAAAATATAATTAGAATAAACAGCATTTTAATTAACCTGGTATTTCCAAAACAAACGAAAAGAAATAATTTTTGATTAATCATGGTTTAGGAGGTGAGAGGATTCAATTTTTCTTATTTTTGTTGATAAAGGAGCGGGGGCGATATTAAAAATCTTATGTAAGGTAAAAAAATTACAAAATAATGAAAATTAAAATTTTTGTGTGTAATAAAAAGTTTTGGAAAAATTATTACATTTTTAAGGAAGGGGAGGATTTTTGGGGAGCATTTTAATAAATCCGTTATTTCCAAAACAAACGAAAAAAAATAATTTTTGATAAGTGCCAGTTGTATAACAGACTAATCCTCGGATCACGCTGATCCGTTGATCGAGTTCGGTAATTGGTTGGTTTTTAAATTTTTATCAAATCACCGAACTGGATCAACGTGATTCGAGGATTAACTTCTGTTATACAACTGGCCGTAAGAGGGGTTCAAGTATTACTTAAGGGGCGGAGGATTCAATTTTTCTTACTTTTGCTGAGAAAGGAAGAGAATGGAGAGATTATAAATCTAAGATAAAAAAATTACAAAATAATGAAAATTTAAATTTTGAAATTTAATAGAGGTTGTGAAAAATTTTATATCTTACTATTTGGGAAGGGAGGGATTTCTAATTTTGCTTGTACAAGAGGGAATATCAAAAATAATTAGAATAAAAAGCATTGTATTTTACCCGGTATTCCCCAAAAAACAAGTGAAAAGAAATAATTTTTGATTAAGGGGGAGTTCAAGTATTACGTAAGCAGGCTTACGGACCTGGGATTCATTTTTTTACTTTTGCTGACGACTGAAGGGGGAAGATATTAGTAGTCTTACTTAAGATAAAAGAATTAAAAATTAATTTTGATGTTACTTAATAAAAGTTTCGAAAAAATTCTTACGTCTCGCATTTGTGTGTGTGTGGTGGGGGGAGGTTACGATTTCATTATTGTTGCCTATACATAAAGGGGGTCTAAAATACGGAAAGTTTTAGAAAAAATTAATGAAAATTGTATCCTAGTGTTTTTAACAGTCACTTCGTATTTTTTCCATTTTTTTCTGTTGTGGTAGGTAGTGGTGGATCTAGTATCAAATTTGGGGGGTCACAAATTAAACATACAATTATTTCATATTTCAGAATTTCTATGCTCAAGTGAATTAATTTGCTTCATTTTTAAGCTATGGGGCAAAACTTAAAAATAGTTTTTCCGGTATTTCCAAAACGATCGAAAAGAAATAACTTGATTAACGTTAAAAATCAGTGGAAATAGTACCCGATTTTTTTAACAGTAACTAACTATTTCCGCAGTAAAATTTTGTGGGGCCTTCTGACGTAAAGGAAATTTACACAGGGAAACGTAAAAAATTAACACAACTAAAATAATGAAAAATGTTTTCTCAAAACAATTACATTTTGTCAATAAATTAATGCTTATAATGTATAATATGAATTTTATCTTTGCAAAATGATTTTTACCTGTAGAACTTGTTTGTTTTTATTTTGCTGGTTTTTATTGTCGCGCCACCTGTTGACCGCATGTTTCCTCTTTGATAAAAATCTCCTTCTTAAGAATTTCTATGCTCAAGTTTTATTTTACTTGGTATTTCCAAAACAAGTGAAAAGAAATACTTTTTGATTAAGGGGGCGTTGCAAGTGTTACGTTAGGAGGGGGGGGTCAATTTGTTTTTACTTTTGCTGTCGCAGGGAACGGGGGGGATATTATAAATCTACGTACAAAAGAAACAAAAAAATACAAAATAATGAAAATTTTAATATTTAATAAAAGTTTTGAGCTAATAGTTTCTCTTATAATATGGGGGGTCCACGACGATTTCCTTATTTTTGCTTATACCGGGGGGGGTCTAAAATCATTATAAGTTTGCTTACGTAATACAGGAACGCCCCTAACATTTAAAATTAATGTGAATGGTACCCAATTAACAGTAACTGGCCTTTTTTCCATTTTTTTGTGGTAGACAGTGGCGGATCTAGTACCAAATCAAGGGGGACATGGGTTACAAATTGAATTTAAAATTATACATATTTAAGAATTTCAATGCTCAAGTAAATTTAATTTGGTTCCATTTTTAAGTTATGGGGGGGGGGGGTACAAAACCTCTCCGTAGCTTTCCTAGTGTTTTTATTTCAATTTTGCTCAACTACTTCACGAGTAATATAATTAGTCATTTAGCACAGCTATTTTTTCCAAAATCTTTTTGAATAATTTCTTAATTATTTTATTCTATGAAAATATTCATCAATAAACTGCATTGCTTAAGAAGAACGGAAAACGGAACTTCCCGTTTGAGCAAATCAGTTGGCATTTTTATATTGCTAAGGCCAATTTCATAATCAATTTTTTTCTAATTTAATAATTAAATTAACGATTTTCATTGATTAATAATCATTAAATTTAAAAATTAGATTATCTACATTTGATTATGAAATCGCGTTTTCAGATTGGACGAGAAAGTGTTCAATTAAAATAAATTTTATTAGATTCGCGTTTCGCTTTTATTTGAGCTCTTCAGAGCGCAATACTATTAATATTATTATTACCATTTAGTGAAAATTTGCGGATGTGAATTGGAAAAACATATTATTATGAGCTTTAAATATAAGCAAAACAAAGATGATGTGTCGTTAGTTTATTTTAAAATAAGCCAGTATTTTTATTAGATATAGTTTTTTATAAATATACAAAATAATTGAATGAATATTGAATTTATAACGGTAATCAACTTAAAATAACAATTTGGCAATTATTTTCCACTTACCTTTTTCAATTAATTTTTTGAATGATGATTAATTGATACATTATTGGCATTATTAATCTTGATTAAAAATTTTTTTATGATAAAACGTTAATTTAACTTGATTATTATTTAATAAAAATTATTATTAAAATAAATTAGACATTTTTCTACGATAACTTAAGATAAAAGCTGGAATGTATTTACAAATTGTTTGAAAATCGCAGTTATTGTATGAAATTTCAAGACAATCGATGCACGCGGTTGTCTGTAGTCTGGGACGCAAAAAGCGGACATACACTCATCCGGGCATTACTCCAAAAATCGTTTGCAGCGATTCGCTGAAAAAAATTCCTCAATTTGCTAAAAGTATGTTTCGACTTAATCGCATTATTACTTTCATTGACTACGTTAACAGGAAAGTAAAATTAAATTAGCTGTTTATTTCCTATTTTCAAAAGATTGAAATTTATTAATTTATTCCCTGCATTTTAAAATTAAATGCAATTATTACTTTATTTTTGCATTTTAGTAATAATTAAAGGGGAAAATATCAAGTGTTGGGTATCTTTACACGCGGAAAAGCAATCACTTTCGATTGATGTAATTTTCATTCTTATTCGTTATAATGGAACGGAGTATCGCGTTTCAATCTTTATTCTTTCAAAAAGGGAAAGATTTCAACCAAAATTCAATCTAATCTGTTTTCAACTAGTTCGAAATTTCAAGTCTATCGGTGCATGGGTTTGTCCGAAATTATGGTCGTAAAATCATTCCAAAAATTGTCTTGCACGATTTCTATGAACTCGTAGACCATGAGAAAAATGCTAATTCAAAACTTGTTTTACTCGATAACAACAATACTTTCCTTTACTACGTAAATGGGAAAGTAAAAAAATTAATGTTTTTACTTAAACTTAAAATTTAAAATTTGCAACTGATGGTCAGTTAAATAATTTGGAAACCACGGCTGCTTATACCGGGTTGGGAAATGTTCCTGTGACTGTTTTTTTATTGTTACTGGTAGCCATCATCAGCACAGGGAGCCGACGGCTTTACGTGCCCTCCGAAACACGGAGACGTTCATAAGAAGGTTGTACTCTAATCTAAGAGTTCTGTAACTACCCGGCGTTTTTAAATTATGTTTTAAAATGTTTTTTTATGGTTTTAAATATCACATTTTTTTATGTCATTGATTGTCAATTTTTTTAAATGGTAACCGTTATTTTTCGTTACAGATTTAGATACAGCTAGAATTTCTGATTATGAAAGTGAAAAAAACCTGACCGTGAAAAGAGAAATTTCCGAGATAATCAGTGCCAAATTAAAAAAATAATTGATTTTTCAATTATTAGGGCAAAGTTTAACTGACAAGATTTAGGAAAATCGAGACATAATTGTACAATAATGTTTACACTTACAAAAATATGTAAACGGCAAAATTTACTAATTTAAAAAGAATTTTATTTAAGTTGAAAGAATTTTACCCCTTTTAAATATAAATTATTTAGTATTTTTTTAAGTAATTTGATTTTATTCCTTTGGCAAAAACCTTAATTATTGTTTTAATTTATTCAGAGATTTCATTGTCCTAAAAAGATCTTAATTTTTCATAAAATTATTGTTCTTAATATTTCGGAGTTCTCAAAATCATAAAATTAAATTGAATTTGCAAAAACTGAACACTTTTTTGGCCTCAGCTTAATTATTGCATATTATAACAAGAGTAAACTTTTTGCAATAAAATCTAGGAAAATCTGCACATTTAAAAGAGAATGGGGGGGGGGGGGTCAGGTCATAATCCGCACCCAGGAATTTTTAATATAGGTGGCGATTAATAGTTTAAAATGTCATGCAAAATTGGGTTTAACTTAATTTTTTTGGGGGGAAATTAGAATTTTATTCAGCATTTCCAAATACTAAAAAAAAAAAAAATTAGTGGGATCCCTATTTATTGAAGTCGTTTGTTTAAATGTATTTTTGCAACTTGGGTACTGCTTATCTCGTAAATTACTCTTCAAGGTCATAGCTTTTTTACATTTTCGTCCTCAGAAAATTGTGCTTTATTTAAATCCGTGAAGAAAAATAAGGGTTGCCATTTAAAAAAATTTACGATGACGTTACAGTTCAAAAACAAAACACAATAAAAATTGTTACTAAGAAAGAAAATTAAGATACAGAGAAACCTGTAGAACCGCATAAAAAAAATTCCTCACAAAAAACACATTCAATTTTTGCATTTGATGGAATTTTTTGTTATATCGCACAAAAAAATCGCACATAAACCATTTGAGATATAAAACCGCATAAAAGCAGGCTTGACTGTACAGTCGATCACAAAATCCTACGTGAAATGTAATATTGTTTTGGTTGCGTAGATGTCTGGCTTATACAGGTTTCTCTGTAAAAACGCAAACACATCTAAGCATAAACTGAAACACACACAGTAGTTCTACGCGGCTGGAACAGCCCTGACCGGAAGTTACACTAAATTTGATAATACACAACCCGAGGGCGATCCTCCAGGCGCGGTTCTATGTAAAAAGTTCGATTCGCCCCTCAGGAAGCACCTATAGCACTATGGAAGTCTCTTCCCGGTCGCGCAAAAGCTTTTTTTAAAATTTTATTATTTTTTTGTTACGTGTCGTGACTCCGAGCAAGATGCGGGGAAAGAGATTCAGCCGAGAATGTACCGCAGTAGCTTATTTAGAGGTGGGTAAGGGGGCAATTGTCTCGCCCCTCCCTTTCTAAATATGAGTCGGATTGTATTCGTGAAGCCCTCCGTGATGAAATAATGTTTACCACGCGGTTTTAAGATTTATAAATAAGTTTGAGTTTGAAAGAAATTTTTGAATTTCTTTTATTTTTAGAATTTGTTGACCTTTTAGCACTGACGCGCATGAATGGATTAACGAGAATCCGAAAAATAATCTGGTTTGTTCCTCCCCCATAGGTATTTTTTTTTAAATACGCCACTGCTGTATATCGTACTATTTTTGACGCCGACGATGGACCACGAGGGTTCACACATTATTACACATTCTATTACGAAAAAGAGTCATTAATTATGCGAGACAATACATTACATTAAATTAAGATCATTTTTATTTAAAATTACATTCAAACCTGTTTATATGCGGGGAATAGGGACCGCATAAAAGAATCCTTCAAAAATATTTGATTTTTTATTTATACGTTCAAGTAGTACGTCAGCAAACTTTAAATGATTTGAGACCCCCCTCCCTCGGTATAAGTAAAAATAAGAGAATCGTACCACCCCTCCCCCAAATGATAAGACGTAAGAATTTTTTGAAAATTTTATTAAAAATCAAAATTTAAAATTTTCATTATTTTGTAATTTTTATAATACAAAGCTTCTCCCCGTCAGCAAAAGTAAGAACAAATTAAACCGCCCTCCTTCCTAAGCCTGCTTACGCAATACTTGAACCTCCGGTGAAAGTTCGAATTGAGGTTCGTAAATACACTTTTTCCTATAGAAACGACTATAACTTTTAAAGCCGTTTTTTTTCAAAAATGTGTGAACCGACCGCAAATTTTATTTTTTTTATACGCTAATTAGACCCTCAGCTTTCATAATCCACTCCAAAAATGGTAAAAATCGCGATCAGGGAATTCGAACCGTCACCAACTCCTGCTTATGCATTTGATGGAATTTTTTGGTAAACCGCACAAAAAAATCACTTAAAAACCGCATAAAATAGGTATGATTGCATTATAAAAATTAATTGCCATTTCGAAAATAAAGTTTCCTTTTAAATATTTTATTTTAGTGTACGGACGTTTTCGAATAAATGCTCATAAAATGTCTTTAATTTCTACTCGCAGCGTGTCCGCGAACGGAATTCGCGATCGCCCGGTAATGAGCGGGATTAACGAGATTCCCGATGGCGGCGATTCGGAAACGCGCACGAATGGCTTAACAAGATTCCTGAGGGTGAGGATTTTTCGTCGATAAAAGTGTTCGGTCGTTTCTTGAAATCGCTCATAACGTGCATCGTTCGAGAAGTAACCGTGCTACGAGCAACAAGCGCATTCAATTATTCATACCGGAATGCTATAAGCATTTTGCGCCTATGTGCCGTAAGGGCCCGTTCAAGTGTTACGTATGGGGACATTCAATAAATTATATGATCTCAAAAAGGGGCGGGGCTCCACAAAATCTCGCCAAATCTCATTTAAGGCAGGGGGGGGCAATGAAAATCTCACGTCAACTTTGTAATTCAAAGAATATACATTATCATAACCGATCCACTGTGAAAAATTACTGGTCTCCGGGGTGGTAAAAATTGTAGGGTAAATTTCACGTCAGAGGGGGGGGGTCGTAATATTTTACCAAATCTCACCAAGGTGGAGGGGCGAGTCAAAATTAAAAAAAAACACCTCAGGTAATTAATGGATGTTGCATAAACAGGCTTTAAGGGCCGGGGGGGGGGGTCACTTTTTTCTTACTTTTGTTTCCAAGGGATATTATAAATCTTTCTTAAATCTTGTATTGTTCATGTGAATCTTTATGAGCCAAGGGTGGCAAAATCATCGAGATTAAAATAATAAATTAAAATTGTTTTTGCGCTTTCAGAAGATGTAATCGAATGTAATTTTGAAGAAAATTTTGTTACTTCACAAAATTTTTTCAATTGTCAAACTTGTTTTCTTGTAAAAGCAATTGTTTTCTCTTACTACCGTTTACGGGCGGCACTAAAGTACTTTAAGATGCCGACGGTGGGACGTCCGTCGCGGGCAGATTTAATTTAATTGTGAAGAAATCAAGTTTATTTGCTTAGAAGGGGGGGGGGAGTGTCAACTTGTTTATTGCAAAGATGTAATCGAATGTAATTTTGAAGAAAAATTTTGTTACTTCACAACTGACTTGAAAATGTCATTTTTTCTAAACGTCAAAAAAACTTGACTTTATGTCATTCAATTGTCAAACTTATTTTCTTGTAAAAGCAATTGTTTTCTCTTACTATCGTTTACGGGCGGCACTAAAGTACCTTAGGATGCCGTCGCAGGCAGATTTAATTTAATTGTGAAAAAATCAAGTTTGTTATTTGCTCAGAAGGGGGGGGGAGCGGCAAATCTTGTTTATTGCTGCTGACTGCTAAGAAAATGCAGTTTGAACAAACATCTGAGTAAATATTCGAATTTAGTAAATATTACAAATTATTGTCCTCGGATATGCATGTGAACTTTTCACCTTGTTAAGTTGTCCGTACTGAATTCTGTAAAACATTTTCACGCTCGTAAAGTAAGTTTTGCTTACATGTAAGCAGCAGACAAGTACACAATAAAGTTTATGTGTCTGAAGACTGATTGGGGTTGTAAATTAAAATTTTCTTTCGTTTCTTTTTTGGTTTTAATCTAAATCATTGCCTACCGCAATCACCATTGGATAATAAAAGTTTCGCAAGATATTTCCATCGCAAAGCCTGGTTTACACGTCCAACAATTTTGATTGGCTAAACGACATCGACCAATGAGATATTTTGTTGTTACAAATGTAGGTGACATCCTCCACTTTTTAACTTGCGGAATTTACAATTTATCGATCAAATTTATTTTCTGTTCATGTAATTTCACGCTGAAAATTTTTATTAATGATATTTTTATTGCCTTTTTATGTGGTTTTGTAGAATAAAATAAGGAGAACGTGACCAATTTTCTGCAAAAGTTTGCTTCCTCCACAAATCGCAAGTTTTGAAATGATAGAATAAATTTAGAAATTAGAGACGAGAATCCTAGGAGAACGCCTACTATCACGCAGTGTAAACATTGTTGGATTTCAGAAAACTTAATTATCGTTTAGAATCGAGAAAAACAAAGCAAATGGGTAAATGATGGACGTATCAGGGGAGAGATTTCAGCGGTTTGGAAGAACTGTAAAACATTTTTCATTATGATGAAGCTGGTGGCCGTGGACGCACCTTTATTTTGGAAGCACGGTGTCTAATAAATTGGCTATTCAAACGGCAACCCGTTAGGCCAATATTTTCTCGTCTCAACATACCAACTTGTCTCGCAAGTCAATTTGTGCATTCCACTCATCAACTTTTTGTTTTAATAAAACCGCCGAAACGTTACAGTTCGGTTATTCTATTCTAGATCAATATTTTCTCGATATTTTGAAACTTAAAGGTCGTCGTGACCTTACAAATTCGAACCGAGACTCAAAGTTGTAAACTTTTTCGAACCCAATCGATAATGGAACACAACAGAAGAGATTGGTCGGATGTTACACCAACAAGGCAATTTTGCAAATAAGAACTTCCACCGTTGTTCAAATTAATCTCATCGTTGTTGAAATTGGTTTCAAGTTGTGAAATTGTAATTGTTATAGTAGTTTTATTGTTACATTTCCCACCGGTGCACCCGTACCATGTAATTAACTTTTTTGAATAATCTTGCAACAGTGAATAGGTATGGGTAATGCAAATTTGCTTCTTTAAAAGTTGCGGTTCTTTGCATCCTTGACTTATGGGTACTGTGTTTATTAAACCGTTTATTTTTTAAGGTTTTTATTACGGCACTTACTGTGTGTGATTTTATGGCTTCGCTATTGGTTTTCTTTAAAGCGGCCCATACGCTCGAAGTTTTGTTTCCCGTTTGTTTGTTGAAATGAAAGCAGTGGGCGTGGCTAGTTAAACAGGCTTGCGAAATGGTGGGCGTGGCTAGTAGCGCCATCTAGAAACAAAAACCTGCGTAGTATCACATTTTGGATTTATGGCTCGACTATTGGTTTTCTACTTTTATGCGCTCGAAGTTTTGTTTCCGCTATTGTTCAATAGGCTTGTGAAATGAAAGCAGTGGGTGTGGCTAGTTAAACAGGCTTGCGAAACGGAAGTAGTGGGTGTGGCTAACAGTAATCCACAAAAACTTGCCTAGTGTCACATTTTGAGAACCACTGCAATCTAACGTTAGTTTTTTAATTAAGATTTTTAATTACGACTAAAATGAATAGACAACAAATTGGAACGACCTTGATAAGTTAATAAGTTTGGAACAATTATTAACAATTGACAACAATTATCGCGTTTCATTATGAGAAGGAATTTATTGTTAGATACTAAGAATTTTAAATATTTATTAATATTATTCAAGCGTTTTCAAAACTAATTTTAATGCTAAAGTAATTTATGGAAAAGCAAATTTTACTTAAACAGGTGCTAATCTATCAACCGCATGAGCTTTTTACTAATTTGTGAAATTGGTAATTTTCCAGTATTATTATTTACTCCCCACTCTTTGGAATGACGTTTTCCATATTATGGAAACGAACACTTGGAAAATTAAGTTACCAAAGGTCCAAATTTCGTTAGTTACTCATTTGGTTGTAATCGCCCGAAATTCGAGAAGAAATTGGATTTTCCCAGTTACATATTTTATTTTGCCCTACAGGACGTCCCGAAATAAACATTCACAATCAGAAGTGGGATGCGGGCTGTTCCAAAATGCAATCGGTTTTGAATAACCTACGTCACTATTTTTCTATTTTGCTATCAAATTTGTTCGACCGCGTTTATTTTTAGTATTATCTAATTGTTTATTAATTCGACCTTTGATAAGTTTACATGCAACTTCTATTTGTTGTTAAAATGTTAGTTTAGTAATATTTATCGATTTCATTATGAACATTTCGTCGGTTTGCAATATTTTCGCACTTTATAATTTTATCATTCAAAATTCGCGCGCTTATGAAACCATGGTTACGACTTAATCACTCGCTATAAGTTAGGTTATGTTCGCGAGAACTGTCAATAGTTTCGCTTTGTGCATTAAGATAATTGTGATATTTATTCAATTAATTTGATTGATTTTTTTTAGGTAATGTGAAGAGGGGTGGCTAACGAGTGGGGACCATGTCGGCAGCCATGCGCTCCACTCTACAAACAGTACCCGAAAGTCTGGAAGTGACTCGTGGTACCGACCCCTCAAGTGGTGCTAAAACCCCCGCTAAACTTAGTTCAGAGACCACGAAGGCTCGCACTACTTTCACTTACCACACACCATCAGCTACAAATAAAGTAAGTCGCTTTGTATTTTTTAAATTTTAAGTTTATCTACAACAACCACAAACGAACCTGAGAGTGTATTGCTTCATGATTCAGCTTCCATGAAAACCGCTTTCAGTTTGCATTAAATGACGGGGATGTTACATAATAAAATTAGAAACTTTTTCACACGACACGACCTTGGTCTTCATGGTGTGAACTGGCCCTGCCATAGATAATTAATTACCATACCAACACTTGGGACATCAAGGTGTGGTGTCGATTCATTTTCATAATGAAGAGGTTGGACGTACTGCATCGTGTGAAGCCGGCTTTACCGCACCATTTCCTCGTTCAGACAATTTACATTTAAAAAAGTTTTCTAAGTTTGACACGGCTTAATAATTAAATTCGTTTGTAAAATTTTCATATTTATTACCAACCACAATGCAGACAGAAGTTGGAATTTTTCATAACATTTATTAATTTGTGAACAGCTCTTCCCGTAATTCTACGTCAATCGGTTTACCAAAAAACTAGGGAAGTTTGCCGTGCTAGTTTCATTTGTCACTTTATCTTGTTTTGAAAGCGAAGAGTCACTACATTACTTCCCACCCCCTCTTACTTGCTATTTCTTAGATATTATATTTTGAGCCAGACGGTGTATGTATTGTTTTTATCGGGGTCACCAATGCAGCTTGGAGCTTTCCTCGATCGGTATTCAAACCCAGGCGTACCAGCTGTTACTAAATCAACAGCGATCAGGTTATTGTTACGTGGACCTGCTTTATTTCTTCGTCTTTTAAAAAACCAGACACAGGAAGAGATTTAACATTGTAACTTCGGTGAAAGGTTCGCTCAAATAATAATTACACTGCATCTTTGTATTTTAATAATTTGTATTATACAGAGGACAAATCGACCACCCTTGGTCATCCGCAGTATTTCTTTTCTCTTTTCTTCGTGTTCGCATCCGCAAAATCTATAAATTTTAAATCCTTCTCTGTGTTTTTTGTTTAAAAAGTAAATAGTACCAAAAAGCCTAATTAGTCGGATACTCTTCTAAAAAATAATTGGTATTCTTTCATTAGTACTCCACTTTTAGGGATCGATCTAATTGCATGCGACTAAAATATCACCCTAAGTAAGAGTGAAAGCATTGTGGAGTGGAGTTGGGGGGTTGCAAGAATCGCCCATCTTTGCAACGGGAAGGTTTTTGCGCGATTTTAAGGAATAAGGGTGAAGCGCTGAAAGTCCGAGGAGCGCCACGATCACGTGGCGGGACTTTCGCCGGCAAAGGGGAGATACCAACAACGGAATCTCGTTAATTCATTCATGCGCGTCACTGATTTCGCGTTCCTGTCGCCTGTTGTTCGGAGGAATCGCGTTAATTTAACCGCGCGTCGGTTTTTGGCGGATTTGAGCCGATCTCGAGGACTTCCCCCTGCATTTGTTCGGAAGGATGTTTTCGAAAAACAATTTCGTTCTTGGCGGACGTCCATTAATTACGCGAGGTGTTTGTTTTTAAAGTTGGACTCCCCCCCTCCTCCTCACGTAAGATTTACCCTACAATTTTTACCACAGCGAAGACCAGTAATTTTTTTACAGTGAATCTGTTATAATTCCCCATTTTTTAGTTCACGTAATTTATGGACACGTCTTCTTGCTCGAAAAAATCTAGTTAATCTATTGATGCGCGTCGCCGATCGGTTGTTGCTCGGAGCACCCTTGCATTGTTTTTATACGCGTCCGCCGCCTGGGACTACAAAATGGAGCAAACTTAAAAATTGCTTTCGAAGGGAAAAGAAAAGCTGCACCTTCGTGACGTCCATTTCGGGACTGCTCTCGGAAATTTTTAATCGGCTACTACTTGCTCGGAGCTCATCCACCTTGCAAACGGTAAGGTTTTAAGAAACCGCAGCAAGCGCGAACATTTGCCGGCGCATTAGAAAAATGCCGAAGAAAAGAAAAATGAAGCTCGTAAATCCATTCATACGCGTCTGAAAGACTCGTCGGACTGCAATCGCTGTAACACCATTAGGTACGGTAAAAACCTTCGCATGGTGTGCTGCCCGAACATAATGTCCCAGAGGGCGCAAACCGAGCACAGTCTTCCACTGTACTTATTCGGAGCAGGTTTTAAGTCTTATTTTTATTATAAAGTCCCCCCCTCCCCAACGGAATTTTCAAATTATTCACGTACTAGGAGATCAGGGCGGTCGAAAACTAATTTATTTAAATAATCATACCGAAAGATATCGAATTAAATAATATAATATAGCAATTTTTAACTCGGAAAGTATGCCGGGCGCAGCGGTAATGAGATTTTTCTATGTATTTTAATCAAAACAGCATTGAATACAATATAGCAACGACTTAATTCTTACGACCGGCTTCTAGAAATAGCTGTGCCCATCGAGAATTCGGAATTTTTCCGGTCGGCAACACTGTTGCTGAATCGCCTGTGGCCGAAGCCAATAGTTGGCTATTGTCGTTGGCTAATGTCCGGTTGCACCGCATTTGACTTAAGTAAAACTTAAGTATTCTTTGCGAGGGGTTAACCGCTGGTGAAGTTTTTTGTACACATCTAATGAAGTACTGGGGAGGGGGGTGTAGAACACCTTCCAGTGCACAAATTTTGGAATGAAGAACATTGCAGAACATGCAGAACCCCAGACCGAGTAGTTTACTTTTTATCAGAAGTAAACTGAAGATCTCCGTTGCAAAAGCACTGGAGGTGTTCCAGACCCCCGGTTTAAATAATTTATTTTTATTAAAAGTGAATTAAATATTTAAGCATATCTCAAGTTTATTAAAATTAGCTATGGCCCAAAAATGTGTTTAATTCGTAATCTGACAATTAATTATAAACTACGTAATTATAAATTCCGTACTCCTGGGAGGTAGATCTCTGCAACAGGAGTTTACTTCGATAAAAATAAACTACTTGATCTGGGGGTGAAACACCCTCTAGTGCCTCTGCAACGGGAGATCTTTAGTTTACTTCTGATAAAAATAATCTACTCAATCCGGGGGGTCTGGGGGGTGTGGAACACCCTCCAGTGCTCAAATTTTGGTATTTCTGTAAGTCTCTTCTGTAAGAAGTATGAAGAATTATGATGAAGTACGTGAAGTGTGAAGTTAATTGTACACGATTTCCTCTAGCGGTTGACCCCTTGATTCTTTTACAGCGCCAAATTTAATATTACAGAATTTAAAATCTTTTAATTAATTTTTCCGTTTGCATCGCACTATTTAAGAAAAAATAAAGTTTGATCAAGTCGCACTCGCTAATAAAAACATTTGAATTGTACAAAATAAAAGCAAAAAATTAATTATTCTTACGTCAAAATGTAGTCGTTCGTGAAAACGAAAAAAATGCGAGCGCTAAAAAGTCTTATATTTAAGCACAATACTTAAGTTGCATGCGGAACAAACTTGAAAAAAATTCTTAAATCTTAAGATTTTTTAGCGCTCGTATTTTGTTCGTCTTTACGAACGAATGCGAGTATTGTTTTGACGTAAGAATTATAAATTATTGATGCAAAATTCATTTATTGCTTAAATGTTGTATAATTCAAACATTTTTATTAGCGGTGCGACTTGGTGAAACTTGAACTTTTCTAAAATAGTGCGATGCAAACCGTCAAATTAATTAAAAGTTTTTAATTTTTATAATATTAAATTTGGTGCTGTGAAAGAAAACTTAAGATTTACTTAAGTCAAATGCGGTGTAATCTTAAACTTGAAAACATGGATTTATAAATTCTAAAATAAAATGTTGTGCTTTCTAATACTGGGGCACTGGAGGGTATTCCGTATCTCCAGACCCCCCCGTTGCTATGGTGACGAGAAATATTTAATTTTTATTGCGATATAATCATTGCATACTAGAAAATTTTTGATAAGTTTGAAAAACTTCCCTCACCAGAATTCGAATTCCACGTTAAACTGTAGGTACCGCTTGATCTGCATTGCAAATAACAGTATCCCCTCCTCCTCCATAATGCCGATCTTAACCGGGGTCCCCCAAAGCGGACCACCCCCCGTCCGCTAGACTAACAGCTTCGGATTTTTAGACCTGATTCGTAGGAACAACTCTCGGAGCAGCGTTGCCAGGTCTAGGAGAAAATTTTGTTATTGTTTTTCTAATAATTTCGAAACAAAAGCAGTGTAGACTTGCTAGTTTTTTTCGCGATTAGACCTGGCAACCGTGTCTCCGGGAAAGAATCGCCATGTTAGCGGATTTGCCGAGAAAAAATATTTAGTTTATTTTCCTCACCTTCAGTGGACAGAAATAATCAATTGTTTGGGGTTGTCAGAGCTGTTATACTCAATAACATAGAAAACTCTATTTTAGTAATCTTTTACTTCTTTTTAATCAATTAACTCTGTTATCTCGCCCATCTCTCCTATGTCCGTAGCGAGTGTGTTGCAGATATGAGGGGACCTACAGTTTATACTCGAATCGAACCCACGACTGCGGCAATACAACACTATCTGCCAAATACCACCGTGCTCTTTTAAACCTATAAATATACTTTTGAAGATTATCATTGCTAAACAAATTCTGTAATTTAAATTAAACAATAGTGGAATTTAAGTCTAATTAAATTAAATTTAATTACTAATTAAAATGATAATTACCACACGTGAGATCTGCAGTTATGATTGCTCGTGTTCGGACACAAGTATTTCGATGAGATAACAAAAAACCAGGAAGCCAATTGCATCTGTTGCAGAAGTTATTGCAATATTCGGCTGTGTTTTGTTTCTCACGAATAATTTATGCTTTGCTCTCAGATACGCCGGGTTCCATTTCCCAACCATTGCTATCCCCAAAATTTTGAGAACCACTGGTTTCGAATGTGACCGATGCTAAAATGCTGTAATCTGCAATGCAAATAGCAGTATTGGGGGGGGGGCACTAAGAGCTGTGAACAGCCCTCCTAGCAGCGTTGCCAGGTCTGGGTAATTGTTAATAAATTTTTATTAGATTTTTCGAATAATTTCGAAACAAAAGCAGTGTAAGTTTGAGTTTCTTTTTCACTTTTAGACGTGCCAACCGTGTATTCGAGGAAAAGTCGCCGTGTTAGTGGAGATAAGAACTCCTTCGCCTTCGATGGCGGAAATAAACAATTGTTTGTTCGCCTTTGACCAATCAGTTAGCGCTATTACTTCACCCTTCTCTCCTTTATTGTGAGCTTGTTATATCTACAGATACCGGGGAGGGGAGGGGGGTCGAAAACTGCCATACACTCGAACTTGTTTTTGTGCAGGGGATAGGGACCGCATAAAATATTTCATTTTCTATTCATACCATGCATTTGAGAGAATTTTATTGTAATCGCACAAAAAAATCGGACATTAACAATTCCACATATAAACATTGCATAAAAACAGGTTTTACTGTACTTGGTCTATCGAACCCACGACTGCGGCAATTCAATGCGTGCGCTTTTACTTACACCCATAAATAAATATTTAAAAATTAGCATTGCTAAACAAATTTACAGTAATGTAATTACTAATTAAATTAATTAAAATAATAATTACCGCACGTGAGATCTGCTGTTATGATTGTTCGTGTCAGACACGAGTACTTCGATGCGGTAATAAAAAACCACGACGTCAGGTGAAAACAAGCTTATTATTTACTTCCAAATCATTGAGGACCACTGGCTCATGACGTATTACAATTTCGCGATTTATTTGAAAATTTTGAAATATTTGACCCCTTAATCTGATAATTTTCAAAATATATATGAGGAATAGGTCATTATAATCTACTATGTAGATATGAATGTGTCCACACAGCATGTGTGTGTGCTTGTATCTCAAAAATATTAACGGTCAGGGCCGTCTGCAGAATTAGCGACGTCTTGAAATTTCTAAAATGACATTTAGTATTAAAACCATAAGTTTTATAAGCGTCCTGTAAATAGGAAATCTCACTGCCAGGTTTGCCAACCTCAATCATATCGATCAAGATGCCACCGAAGTTTTTTTAGAAAATTATTTGTCAACTTGAATTTTTTTTTAAGGTTCAGTATCCCCCCCCTTCCATTTAGAATAATTAAGTTACTTCCTGCTTTCGTTAGAAATGCCCGGTATTTTATTTGTAATCCATCATCGGCGTGTAATTCTGAAATTTCTGCGGTGTCGGATGTCACGTGTCATATGACAGCTCCCAATTTTAAATATCTAAAAAAAGCTGCACCTCGTGCACGTAGTTTCATCACAAGTTGGGCTTAAAATTTTATGTCAATTAACCCTGTGCTTGCGCAATTCTTTTTCGTAGCGACCCGTACGACCAGAATCCTTCTCTAATCATTCAGTGCAAACAAAACGAGCGACTCTTATTTTCCAGAACAGCGGTTTTCTTCATATTTGCTTGCTAATTCGATTAAGTGGTGGAAAAGTTTGTTCAAATGTTTTACATACTATATCAGATGTTATAACGGAACGTTGTGGTTGTTGGTGGTAAAATAAAAAAATTCGATTAGTTATTTATATGTATGTGGAAGAAACAAAACAATATCGTGTGTTGTACGTTCGTTTTTTGTTTATTTTTTTATTTATTTATATACACGATAACTTAAAATTAATAGTTCTAAATTTGGCCGACGTTTATTTTTGGTGCGTGTACGGTTTTGTGTAAAGGTCGCTGTACACTGGATCATTATTTGGTGGTGGGTTTTTAGCCTAATTTGTTGTTTCGTTCTTAGTACGTCATCAATTTATTATTTTTTCATGTAGGTGTAATGATTATTCGATTGATTTTTCTGGAACTTCCAGAGAAAATTAGATTTTAATGTTTAATAAACTTAATTTGTTAGTATTCACGGAATAATACGGAAAATTTTATTATCTCGTCGAATTTCCGCCGAGTAAAAGGAAAAAGAATTATCTCGCAAGAGAAGGAAATATTTGAATACACGAAGCGTGGAGGTATAGAAAAGTGTAGATAATGGAATTGTTGATGCGTTAGTTTGATAATTTGCTGCGAGATGGCATGCGCTTTATTAAAATTGATAAGACGAAACTGAGAAGTTCGAATAAAATAATAATAATAATAGTAACATTTTTATTGTAATAATAAAAATAGACCTATTTACTTTCGGAATTATCCTTGGTTTATCTGTTTTTATTTTTAAAATTATTGCTAAAAATACCTATCTCGACGTAATAATGCTTGGGTGGGTACGGTAAATTTTCAAAAAGAAAAAAAAAACTAAAATAAACCGAAATAGGATCGAAATTATTCAAAACTTGGGATACTTGCATGGTGCCTAATATGGGACATACTAACGGTAATTTTGAATCAGTCCGGCCCTGTTACAAATATTGTTGACGACTTTTGTTATTACAATTTTTGTTTAAATTTAAATTTATTATAATTATAGCCGACCGTTGTTTGTTTGTTGATTTTTTTGACGTTGTCACTTGATTGCAGGTTATAAAATGGGATCATTTGAATGATTTTTTCTCAACTATTATTAAATTTGTATGTTTATCTTATTTTGTTATCTTATCTTATTGCTTCATTATTATTAAAAATAATAATAATAATACACGAGTTGTTTGAATTATTATAATAGTCATCGTCCAAAGTAAAACGAAAACTTTTGATTTTTTAGGTTAACAATTGAAAAACACAGATTTCGGTGGAAAACCAGCGAGCGGTATTGACCGGGGTTCGAATCAATCGACACCGCGCGCGCTGGGTTAGTTAGATTTACATATTTGGGTTTTTCTTTTCACTATTGACATTCTCATACGCCTGGCGCCCTGCATTATAGAAGCGCGTGAGAAGATCTTATCTTTAACCATCTTACGTCAACATTTGAATCTCGAGAGATTTAGCTACTTGAAAAATGAAGAACTTGGGTTTTGTTCACCAAAAGAACAATCACGAGGGGGCTTTATTTCGATAATAAAGTTAAGACTTGCAAGCTATGTAAAATACAAAGGGAGAACGGGGCTAGTTGACCCACTTGATTTTTTGGATCATTTTTACAAATTTTTTACTCGGTTGGGTAAAATTTTATGGAACACAACAAGAAAAGTGTGCCAATCTACCCCGCGCGTGAAGGAAGTTGTCATAGATGATGGAACGTTCAATTTTTAGAGTCTATAAATAGTGCGATTACTGGGTACTGATGGAAAACACAGCATTTAGCACTGAATATTTTGAGATTTCATTTATTTACCCAAGAGGTTTGCACAGTTGTAATAAAAAAAATTATGTAAAACTTAATTAGCGTAACATAATAATTAAAATAAATGACGGGTAAGTTTCCCACAAGGAAGCAACGTGCCTGACGTTTAATGTTCTAACTTGACTTTGTTGACAATCTGGCTAGGATATATAAAACTAGGTCAATCAAATTGAAATAAATCTGAACTAATACAGCCATGTAAATATAATGAAAAGCCGTAATCGTTCAATCGAGATGATAACAGAAAATGGAAATTCGTTAAAGCGTCGATAGCTTCACTCGAATAATTTTTAGCATACTGATTTTTATAATGACAGATGCACATCTCATCAAACAACACATGGCGTAATACGAGACAGACGATGGATTTTCTTCTCTACGGACATAAATTAATAGTCCTAACCTAAGGGAACATCGATTCATATAATATAGAAAGTTTTCCAGGGGGGGGTCAAAAATAGAATAATACTAGCAAGTCAGGCGGCCCGTGTACTCCTAGGGAGTGTGAATACAGTGGAACTCGATTGACTGCTCATAATTTTAAGTTAGCCAGCGAAACTTCTTAAAAAGAACGTTTTGGAGCGTTGTAAATAGCGGCGTTCGTTTTAGTACGACGGCTACTGCTTACAACCGACAAGGTTACAGTCAACAGCCAGTTTATTCACAGCTTGTTGGAACATTTTTTCAATACAGTCGAACCTGTTTTTATATATGAAATTGTTTATGTGCGATTTTTTTGTGCGACAAAAAAATTCCATCAAATTCATAGTATTAATAAAAAATGAAATATTTCTTTTCTGCGGTCTCGATTCGAGAGTACAAGAAAATTAACAATGCACATAAAAATCTCACATATAAAAACCGCATAAAAATAGGTTTGACTGTATTTCAATTCTGTTCAATATATTTTTTAAATTTATTTTAATTTTGGCTTAATTTAATCATGGCCGAATTTTTAAAACGTCTATCGGCGATGGAAAATTATCTGTCCGCCATTTTCGAGGGGAGGACAACCGTTTCTCCCCATGGAGGAGGAGGCCAAAGCTCTAAAACCAAACGTCACTATGAAACAATGTTTCGAACAAAAGTTGCATAATGGCGAGGGGAAAGAATATGGTATAATTATTTTTTTTATTTTCAAGGTCATTTGAAGGTCAACTTTGGTTTTTTAAATAAAAGAATTTTTTAAACAAAAGTTAATTATTTAGGTCTATTGAGTATCGTAAAACGTTATTTTAAAGGTAACCGTTACGAAATAACATCAAAGGTTTTTTTAACCTTTAAAGTGTCGCCGGTTTGACGTAAACCTTTATTTTATTTCATAATGATCGCCTTTAAAATAACGTTTTGTGATACATAATAGACCTGATTTAAAAACAAAGCTGACCTTTAAATGACCTTGAAAAGGTCAACTTCAAAGGTCAGCTAATTTAAAAAATTATACTTTATTCCTTCCCCTCGCCATTATACAACTTTTGTTCGAAATAGCAATTGCCCCTTGACCTTACCCAAAATACGCCAATGACCACTTCACCAGACTTTAGAAAGCTTGGTTAGAGTACGTTTACAGGGACTTTTGCCTGTGGAGATTTTTCAAATTTTTTTAGAATTAAGTTGAATGCCAATAATAACGCTAAAAATCGATTTTAAAGATTGTAAAAACTGCCAATTTCGATCATTGTTGACGGGACTTGCTTTCCGGGTTACACCTAACATCTAGTGGGCGGAGCCAAGTAGTGCATCGCGAGGAGCTTACCAGTTGACACTAGAACCCCGGGACTCGAGTTTCATAATTTCGAGGTCTTTCGCGCTCAGGGAAGTTTTTAGGTGTATGTCACGTGATTAGCACATAATTCAGAGTTTTCACTCATCTGTGAAACCTAGAATACTAGGAAAAGTTGGGAAATTTAGAATTTCATCAAGTTTTTCATGGGAAGTCGCAGAATTTTTGAGTTTTAAGCAAGGTTAGGGATATTAAAACTTTCAGCCAGGGAAAATTTGTGGAACTTAAAAAAAATCAATTAAAAATTTTTTTAAGATTCCAAAGCATAAATACATTGTATCAAGTTCCCAAGTAGGGAAAATTATTAATTTTAATCAGAAAAAATCTGGAGAACTCAGAATTTGATTTAGAAAATTCAGTGGTAATCCTGTAATACCGAACTTTTTCTCTAAGGAGGAATCTAGGGAAAATTGTCAATTTTAATCGGGAATATCTGGAAAATTCAAGGAATTTGATTTAGAAATTCAGTGGGAATCTGTAATCTTATGTAAATACCGAACTTTTCCTAGAGAGAGAATCCAGAGAAAATTCTTAGTTTTATTCGGGAAAAGGCGAGGAATTTGATTTAGACAATTCAGTGGAAATTCTGTAATCTTATGTAATTATCGAACTTTTTCTCTAGGGAGAATCGAGGGAAGATTATCAATTTTAATCAGAAAAAGTCGAGCAATTTGATTTAAAAAATTCAGTGGAAATTCTGTAATCTTATGTAATTACCGAATTTCTTCCATAGGGAGAACATCTAGGGAAAATGATCAATTTTAATCGTTAAAATCTGGAAAAGTCAAGGAATTTGATTTTGAAAATTCATTGGGAATCCTGTAATCTCATGTTATTACCGAACCTTTTCCTAGGGAGAGTATCTAGGAAAATTATCAATTTTAATCGGGAAAATCTGGAAAATTCAAGGAATTTGATTTAGAAAATTTATTGGGAATCTTGGAATATTATGTAATTACTGAACTTCTTCCCTCAGGAGAGAATCTACACAAAATTATCAATTTGAATCGGGATTATCTGAAAAAATCGCGGATTTTACTTAGAAAATTCAATGGGAATTCTGTAATCTTATGTAAATAGCGAACTTTTTCCTAGGGAGAGTATCTAGCGAAAATGATCAATTTTAATCGAGAAAAATCAAGAAATTTGATTTTGAAAATTTAATGGCAATCCTGTAATCTTATGTAAATACCGAACTTTTTCCTAGGGAGAGAATCGAGGGAAAATTATCAATTTTAACCGGGAAAAATCAAGAAACTTGATTTTGAAAATTCAGTGGGAATTCTGTAATCTTATGTAAATAGTGAACTTTTTCTCTAGGAAGAGAATCTAGGGAAGATAATCAATTTTAATCGGGGCAAATCATGGAATTTTATTTAGAAAATTCAATGCGAATCATGTAATCTTATGTAATTTTCGAATTTTTTTCCCTAGGGTAAAATCTACACAAAATTATTAATTTGAATCGGGATTATTTGAAAAAATCGAAGATTTTACTTATTTTAAATACCGAACTTTTTCTCTAGGGAGAGAATTGAGGGAAAATTATCAATTTTAATCAAAAAAATCTGGAAAAGTCATGAAATTTGATTTAGAAAATTCAGTGTGAATTCTGTAATTTTGTGTAAATAGTGAACTCTTTCCCTAGGGATAAAATCTACACAAAATTATCAATTTTAACCGGGATTATCTGAAAAAAATCGAGGATTTTACTTAGAAAATCAATGGGAAATCTGTAATCTTATGTAAATGCCGAACTTTTTCCCTAAGGAGAGAATTGAGGGAATATTATCAATTTTAACCGGGAAAAATCAAGAAATTTGGTTTAGAAAATTCAGTGGGAATCCTGTATTTTTTTTTGTAAATGCCGAACTTTTTCCCTAAGGAGAGAATCCAGGGAATATTATCAATTTTAATCGGGAAAAATCTGCAAAAACCAAGAAATTTGGTTTAGAAAACTCAGTGGGAATCCTGTAATCTTATGTAATTACCGAACATTTTCTTTAGGGAGAAAATCTACGCATATTATCAATTTTAATCGGGATTATCTGAAAAATTCGAGGATTTTACTTAAAAAATCAATGGGAATCTTGTAATCTTATGTAAATTCCGAACTTTTTTGGGAGAGAATCGAGGGAAGATTATAAATTGTAATTGGGAAAAATCTGGAAAAACCAAGAAATTTAATTCAGAAAATTCAGTGGGAATCCTGTAATCTTATGTAAATAGCGAACTGTTTCCGGGGAGGAAATTTAGGGAAAATTATCAATTTTAATCGGGAAATGTCAGGGAATTTGATTTAGAAAATTTAGTGCGAATCCTGTAATCTTATCTAAATACCGAACTTTCCTTACAAAAACTCAGTAATGCACTCCGCGGGGGCTGTTAGGGTGGGTTGAAAATAAAAAAGGAATTTTTGTAAATTTATTCGTTTTTTTTTTTGGGTTTTGTCATTAGTTCTGGCCAATGTAATTTTTTTTACCATGTTTTTACAAAATTATACATTCTTTGATTTTTATGTTAATTTTTAAATTTTGAAAACATAATATTTCCTTCGTTCAATTTCGAAAAGCCGAAATAACGCAATAGTAATGAGTTTTATTAATTGAAATTCCCTTAAAAAACACAGTAGGTTTTGGCGACCCGATGAAATTCTATGCCAACTCGGCTATGTTAGGTGGATTGCAGTGAAACAGTAGCCTCTGGGACGCGCATGGGTGGATTAACGAGATTTCTCAATTTTTTTTTGTTTAAATATTCTTATTTACTGTGAGCATGCTTCCCGAACGCTTTAGGCTTCCATATAATTAATTAAAATCGTCCACAAAAACCTTACCTTTTACGTAATATGCTGGTATCAGATCGCACAAAAAAAATCGTACGCAAACCATTCCACATATAAAAACCGCATAAAAACAGGTTTAACTGTACTTTTTACGTTTGGTTTATGTAATCGTGCTTTTCTGTTGGATTGATTCGGTAATTTGGAATAAATGTTGAAAGTTACAAGTGATTACTCAATAATTTTTAATTTCGAATGAAGGGGGACTGAAGGAATAAAATTTGATTCAAATTAAGTTGGGGTGAAATTGACCAACTGCGAAGTAAGATTTGTATTGGATATGCATTGGAGTTTGGATTTTTCCGAGTCGGAAATGTATTGAAATTTCATCGTGCCCCTCCCCCAATGGTTGGAATTTAGATTTTTCTGCACATTTCGCTAAACTTGGATCCTTCGAATTGTTGGAACCATTTCACCTGCAACTTTTTTGACCGAAACGAATCTTATGATTGAATAATCCAGCCTATGACCCGTAACCCACAAAATTAACCCGGGATTAATTCAAAAATTTGTTTTGACTAGGCTTACTTTACGATTAACTTGCTCTGGTTACAATTTGGTTAATATTTTTCCAGCTCTCGATCGAGGTAATTGAATAATGGTCGCGCAATTGTTAAAGTTTTTATTGTAATGATAAGTTGAGGTGCACTTTAATAATTATTAATTTTCCGTTCTTCAGATTAATTTTTTCGAAACTTGCACTCATTTCGGAACGATTGTGCTTTGATAGAAAATTACAATTTTTATCGCTTACGTAAGGTCAATTTAAAAATAATGATGATTTTGGTTTGGTAGAAATTCGAATTTTGTGTAAACCAAAGTAGTGCGTCAGTGCCGGTCTAAGGGCGCCCACTAATCGTGCAGCTTCACAGGAGTTTCATTGCACTTCGGGGGGCGCTGTAACATATTAGATTTTTTGTGATAGCAATAAATTACATTTGATTACTGCGCTGTTATCACTTAATTGTGGCGTATATTACTTATGTAAATAACGCGTGTGGTATTATTGTATATTCAAATTACAAAATTTATACATAATTAATTGATGATTAAAGCTTCGTTTGCTGATCGTGCACACCAACTGGTGTCCGAACTTATGAAGGTCGCATCACAGTCATTCACTAAGAATCTCTTGCATAAATATGCAGTTTAAGGCTTAATTACACCTTTCAAGGACGTAGTTAATCTCTGGAGGAACTAATGAGTGATTTGAGAGTTTGAAAAGGCTCGAACTGCTTTTGGTCGTTTTTCCAATTTTGAAACGTGATTTTGAGAGTAATAACCCCCAAGGTTCTCTCCCAATCTCTCTGCAAACGTTAAAAACCTTAATCACCTGCTCGGTAGTTTATTCGCCAATTGGATAAATATTGGAACAGTGACAAGTTGAATGTACTGTGATGGACAAAACAAAACTTCCACTTTCTCTTCTTGTATGTTACGTATTGTGATCCACTTTCACTATTTACTTGCGCTCCAAATTATTTCGCAAAAAATTGCATTTGAAAAAAAGTTCACTTATGGCTAAAAACGAACTTTGTTCGCAGATTGCGATTGGCCTGCAGTTGGAAACAAAGAGTTAAATTAATAAAGCGATTTCGCACCAGGAACTGATTACTTATTAAATGATTGGTAAATGACGTCATCGTAATAATTAAACTAATTACTCGGCTTTTATAAATTTTGCTGCTGCGGTTCTTCCTTCTTTCTCTTTGGGTTTTTTTTATGCGATACGGAGTTGGGGAGGTTTTGCGAGTTCGGCTTTGACTAAAAAAGTTCGAATAAAAAATAATCGTGTTGCCTTTGACCATGAAACCGAAAGATACGCGGAGTGTGAGAGCATCATCATCATCACCACCACACATACAAATTCCACTCGACTTATTTCTGAGCTTTGCTTACCGTATGTGTCTGTTTTATGTTTACGTTTACCTCGTTCGTTAAATTGTTAGTAGTTAACGCAGTTCGAAGTCGACACTCGCAGTCGGTGGTTTTGTTCGTGCGTTCCTTTTTCTCATTTTCCTCGCAGCATCTTCGGCGTGTAGTGCATCTGCATCATCTTCGGACGTTTGTGCGTGCAGTTTTTGTTTGTGCGCAATTTTTACGACTTCGGGACGAGGCACGAATTTGGTTAATTATTGTTTTATTTAATTATTACGAAACCTCCGAACACGGTCACACTGTCTGAAACGCGGAGATTACGATAAATTTTAGTTTTTTCACTTTTGTTTTTAAAAAATCGAAAACAAAAGTGGAAGACGCACACTAAATTTTAATCTTGTGTGGGCACAACTTGTTTTCCTTCGAATCTTTTTCTCGTTTGCAAACCTACATGTCGAAGTAATTTCGTATATTATTTTTTCAAAAAAGGGATTTTGAAGATTAGCCTGCCTTATGTGGACACCGAACACCGACGATTTTCTGCTGGACAAATTGTCAATTTCGGAATGGGCGGTGTTCTGGCATTCAATTTTCAGATTTTTTGTTTTGTTCTAAAAAAAAGTAAGCCTTGTTTCTCTTTTTTTGACATGAAAAGTAACAAATGAATTGCTCGGTTTCTCATACTTCATGGCGTGACATAAGATTATTAAAACTTGGGAACGGTTTTCTAAAATTTTTGCGCAATTACATCCGTTTTTTGGTTCCTGTCCATTAAAAAAATTAAAATTTTTTTTTAATTATGCCGCACTCTGTATGCTTGAATTATAAATATTGTGGGTGCGGCAAAATGAGGCAAGCCATGAACTAGCCTGTAGGATTTTGACCCAGGCCTCCAGCCAGGTGACGCAAAATCGCTTCATTTCAAATTAATTCAATTGACCACCCATCCGAGTATTAGGTGTAACTATTGAATGCCCAGCTGCTAAAAATATGAAAATTAATTTTCTTTTCCTCCCCTGACATGATGATTCAAATTATGTTCTCTGATTTCATGCATTACATATCCACACACGCGTTCATTGACGTAAATCGCATTGTTTTTAAAACAATTCTATGTAATAATCTCCCCCCTCACATTCCATACTATGTTATTGAAATGATAAATTGCGAAACTCATTATAATTTGTATTGTTTATCAAAGATAAATCATAAACACATTATAATTCCTTCCCCCCCCTTTTACCTACTTACCTCCCGCAATGTTTGAATATTACATTTATTTTTTTTTCGAATGTTCACTTCTTTAGTCAATAAAATTTGAAATTATTCTTTTTACCCACCCCACGCGAAATGAAAATACATTGGAACTTCAAAGGATGTAATTTGTGGTAATTTAGTAAGTAAAAAGTTCATTGAATGCGATTACAAGCGGGTTTCACTTTGTTAATTAAAAACGTACCAATTGATTGCAATAAAGCGATAGGTTCACATTAGAATCCACCCAGTGTCTCATGTAATCAAATTTAAGTTTTTACTTTGTTTCAACTAACAATAAAAGAAACAAAATATTTCATTTACATTTTCCAAAATATTCAAAAATGATACTTTCAGAAATTTTTGAAAATCGTACTCGGTAAGTGCTCATTTTGCTCAGAGAAGACGACGCTACGCTAATTTGGTGACCACGTGACGGATTCAATTTTAAAGTGTTTGCGTTTTACACGCGGATGTTTTGGCTTCGGGATTACCAGTGATACCAAAACGGTATCATCCCCCCCCCCCTCCCGGGGGGTACTATTATTTTAATTTCTCGAGTTGACACTAAATCGTTGGAATCTGCGCGATAAGGTAGATCAGACTGTAGGTTTTTATATTTTTTTAAAAGCGATATCAAACTGGTATCCCTCCCCCAAGAGGGTATAATTTTAATTACCGCGTTCAATCTCAACAATTTTAAATTTTTATATTTTTTCCGAGTTGGGTGGCAGTTAATTCGATTTTGACGATTTCTAAAGCGAATTATGAAAGATCAGGGTCTAATTAACACAATAAAATTTGCCGTTTGTGCACAAATTTTGAAAAAAAACTGCTTTAAAATTAATTTGAAATGCAATTTTCCGATTGGCTCTTTTGAAATTATAACCTCGCCCATCAAATATTAACAAATTGAATTTTAGTGGATTTTATATTTATAATGTATTTGCTGAAGGTTGACGCCGTCTTCGGCGGCGCCCACTCGTGAAAACATCCCAGAGCGCGAAAAAATTTGAAGTTTTAGATCCTTGACGCGAATGAATCAAAACAATTCATTCTTAACAGTTAGAACCTTTTCTTCTTCCACAGCCTGCATTCGTCCACTCCTAGACATATAAGCCCCTCTCAGTTTTCCCCAAACCTCTCTGTAAAGGATTGGTTTGGTTCTCCTGAGAAGTTCTGGCAGCTACACACGCTTAAAAAAGGTCGCTTAAGCGCCAAGCCGCGACCGCGACAGTTAGAATATCGTTCTTGCAATTGACTCAATCATCCGACGTTCTTAAACTGAAACAAAATTTAAGAATGCCGTACTTAACTATCTAGTGCAGACCGCTATCCGACGCTTGTTTTGTTGATGGATTGCGTGATGGCCGCTGTAATGGGATCGGTGCTGGCTGCCGTGATGGAAATTGACGTCACTGTTGGGTCACTTTCTTGTTTCCGTGATGGATTTTGCGATACCACGTGTGCTATTTTTCTTGCTGGTTTTAAGCGCTAACCAATGACAAAGTCGCATCGTCTTCGTAAACACGAGTACCACCGGGTTGCTAACAGCTGATTGTCTACGACAAATTTCCAATTTAAAATGTCCTCCTTAAAATGTCAAACATAACTTTGTTGAACATTGTATTTTTATGTCGAATTCTGTAAAATACGTTGTAATAACCACGGACGACTCCACAACCTAGGTTTTAATTTCTGACGTCTATTTTTCGCCTTAATTAATCAATTAACAAAAACATGCTAACAGCTGATCGTCTACGATGAATTTCCATTATAACAGTGTCTATTTTTACCAAGAGGACGTTCATTAATAATTACGTGAGGTGTTTTTCTTTAAATTTGGACCCCTCCCCCAATTTGGTGAGATGTGGTAGGACTCTTCCCTCTTTATCCTACAATTTTTATCACGCCGGAGACGAGTAATTTTTTCAAAATTACAGAATTACAAAGTTGACGTGTGATTTTCATTGACCCCCCCCCTCCTCCTCCTCTTATTTTGAGCTCACGTGTAATGGACGTCTCCAAACTGATACTCTTTGAAGCCAATACGCTGAGAAACCATCACGATACCCAGCCGTTTGAAAACCAGCGAAACAAGCGTCGTGTGAGGTGGGCTTAAATTAAGAATGCCTTGTTTGAATTTAAGAACGTTGCCATGATTGGGTCGATTTCAAGACGGTAAAAATAGATTTCTTTGCGTGTACCTCCTCGACGGTTCTGTGTGACAACCCAGGCACCACGCCCGGACCAGTAACAGAATGTATTAAATTATTACGCAATATTGCACAATAATTCTCTTTCATGCACTCAAAAAAATCCGTTCTTACCAGTTAGAATGTTCTTCTTGAAATTGACCCAATCAGCCAACGTTCTTAAATTAAAGAAGTTAATAATTTAAGAACTTAAGGAGACGTCCATTAATTACATGCGGTGTTTTAATTTGCCCCCGGTGAGGTTTGGGAAGATGTTGTGGACAAAGGGGGCCTTTGCGTGAGATTTACTTTACAATTTTTACCACACCGGAGACCAGTACTTTTTACAGTGTATCTGTTATAATAATGGATATTCTCTGAATTGCAAAGTTGACGTGAGATTTTCATTGACCCCCCTCCCTGTAAATGAGATTTGGTGAAATTTTGCCGGACCCCTTTCATCTATTTTGAGCTCACGTAATTAATGGGCGTCCTTTAATAAATTATCATTGAAGAAGGCAATCAGGAATTTGATGTTCTGAGTTAAGAATGCTTTGTTTGAATTTAAGAACTTGCCATGGTTGGGTCGATTTCAAGAACGGCAAGAATGGATTTCTTTTGCGCGTGTGTGGTTTTTATCAGAATTTGTTAAACTTCAAATTTAAATTGTGGGCTTGAAGTATATTATAGGACCTATCAAATTTATCCTCACCTTAAAAGTCTTGTAAAAATGTCCTCTTTCGTTTGGTGAAGCCATTTCTATTAACTCGAGCCCAGAATTGATACCAAGAAGGTTGAATCTTCGCATCGAGCAATCTATAATTGAAATCCATCATTTGTTTGCATTGAAAAGCCCGCTTCGAGGTGTCCTCAACCCACTTTTTCATTATTAAAAATTGGAACTATTCGACGGGGGGGGGGGATAATTTGGCTGGATTTCACAAAATTGCATGGGTAACAGTAAAACCTTGAGTCTTTCCGATAAGATCAAAAAGGAGTTCAACTCTGGATTAAGTTTTACTTTAAATTATTCTGAAATACCCTGTATATATATTTTTTACAATTTTCTAAAAATAGAAAACTTTTGCAATTGCGATGTTTTCCAGCTGCTTTCTTTGTTTAGATATTTGCATTGTCGTTTATGAGCAGTACAGCAGTGCTTCTCAAACTTTTTATTTAGGAATGAATTTATTATTGCAGTAATTAGTAAAAAATTAAATTTGTCCCTTCTCCGCTTAATTTTGAGTTTCAGACCACGAGAAGCATAATTCACTTGTCCGAAGAAAGAGTTTTCCGAATCGATCGTAGTATTTTTTCAAATTTTTTATTTTAAGGAAATTCATGTTGAGACTAAAAGTAAATTTTAATAGTAAAAACGCGGAAACGTAAACCAATTATTCGGCAAGGTCACACTGCTAAATATTTTTATCTGTACTCTATAAATAGTATTTTTAAGAAAATCCGTTGGATGTTTCAATTTTATCGAAATGATTTTTAAATTTTCATAAAAATGGAAGACAGTGCTGTTTTTCTTTGAGCAATGAAAGAGTAGGTCTAAAGAGAAATTTAGTAAGATCTCAGGTAATAGGGGATTTACAAAAATTTCTTCTACCCCAGGGTGGAACTTTTTTGTTTAATGTAGGGGGTATCAAAAGTGTTATTTACTCTTGGTTACATCTGATTGGTTGGTTTCTCCTTATGATCTACAATTGACGATCAATCATGGTCAATTGATGACGTAAAACCCAATTTTGAAAATTTTGGACGGCACAGGTGCATCGTAATAGAAAATTTATTTCTTTTGTTCCGCTTCATTGTTGCTAGGATACTCTTCAATAAATAATTGATTACCTACCTACCTGAATGACCCCAATAAAGTTTAAGAATCGCCGACGTTTTTTGTTCTTGCTCGAATTAAGACAAATTATTACCATTCACGTGGTGGTGGTTTCTGTTGGGAAAAGTTTGAGAAACGCCGATTTATTTCGACTTTCTATATACATTGCACTTCTTTTGTTTTCCCGTCCTTGTAGCTGTAATTAGGAAACAATCACCTGCGAGGGTCGTTGGTATAAACAAATGCGTTATTCTTTTTTTTCAAATTTTTGTTTGTAAATTTTCCATAGACTTCGAAACAGTTGAATGGAAGGGACGCATAGCGATAAATTGATAACCTATGTCGGATAAAAATTAAGAATTCGACCCACATGTCACTCATAATGTGCTCTACAGGATTGTCGTACGGTTGTCACGCGATTCGATAAGTAGTGAATATTTTTTAGTGTGCATTAATAGAGGTGGTGCCTACACAATGGTTATTTTTAATCGAGATTGAAAGTAATCAAATCGAAAATAGACCCTAAAAGGTTAAGTTTATTATTGTTAACTGACGTATTTACAACTTATCTGCTTTTTCACTTGCGTATGTCATAAAAATTATATTAGCGTTTTGATTCGTCGCGGTTTGGGGGGGTCAGTGTGGCTCGTTCGATCGTGCCTCGTCCCAAGTGTTAATTGTCAATAATTGTTTTTTTAGTGTTCGATTTAAGAAAAAAATGAACATTTCCAACAGTTGACAGGTTTGATAGAAAACAAACTTAAAAATGTACGAAGTTTCGTGTGTGGGTGGCAACAAGGTGGACGCCGCGGCCGCAATAAAACAAAACCATTTACCGCAACGACCTCACGTTTCCGTGAGAAATCAAATGATGCGTTTTTTACGACGCTCCAAATCTATGGTCAGACAGCCCACCAGCGTAGCAACCAAAACCGAAAGGCTCTCGCAGAATAATCACCACCATTCGCAGCAGCATCATCATCAGCATCGACACACCGCCGGTGAACCGCGGAAGGTGCAAGTCACCAGGAATGGTATGGTCGTCGCAATAGTCGACGGTCTACCCTTTGTCGTGGGCGCCAAAAACAAGAAGGTATAATCGAATTTACACCTCGGCGAAAATTTTCAAATCGCCCGGGGAAAGTTATCGGTTTCGACGAATTTATGAATCAAAATGTCATCACCGCTTGTTTGTTCCTTTAAACATTGAATAATTCATGACAACTAAAACCATGCTGTCATCCGGATCCTCCGAAAACGGAAACGAAGACAATGGGCGTGGCTTTAATTTAATTTTTTTTTTCCAAAAATTCGAATTGCCCTATGCACATGTTATGTTTTTATTTGCATGAACCTCAAGTGCCCAACATTTTTTATTGGTACATCATAGGTGATTATAAATATTGTTTTATTTAATAACAATCGCAGCTGCATTGTTATGTTTAGTATTTGCGATAAAACGGCGTGAGCCATAATTATTATTGTTTGTTGCTATCAATTGCTCAGAAACGAGTCAGTAGTGTTATATGTCTTCTACGATCAGGTTAAAGAATTTTAAAATTTTAAATGGGGACGGTTCATTCGCTACATTTTCGTTCCAACAATTTTGGGGCGTACGTAGTGCTTGCCGAATGTCCGGATCAGGATGGATGTGTGAGCGTGGTGCAAGCTGCACACAATCCCAACGAAGATTGTGTCCGGTGCAAACGCGATACGAAAAAATTGAGTTTTCCTGTCGAGGTTCCTAAAAAACCTGCGAACGAAACGTGTGAAAGGTGCCTTAGGTGCGTAAAATTGGCCCAAACGCGCGACCGCGAAATTTCCAGTTTGATAAACGGGAGTAATTTTCCGAAGACATTTCATTTGCACCAGGAAAGTTATTTTTTTGTTTTGCACTATGAAGATTGTTAATTTTTTTGTTTTGCATTCATTTGGTTTACCGGAATTGTGAGTCACTGCGTTAATCAGTTGTATCTTAATCATCCCATAATTTGTTAATGCAAGGTCCGGCTGTAGTATCAAATGTCACTAGCATTTGTTTCTTGTTCCTTGATGGCGCTGCTGCAGCTAAATTTAGAACTGCGACTGGGGAGATTTAATGGAAGATTAACTAGGTTGGGGGGAGCTAATTGCGAAAACCACCTGCTGAGGGTATCTGATTGCGAATAACCTTGAAAACTTATTTTGCAACGCGGCGAATGGAAATTGTTTCAAGGTCACTCAAAATTAGATCATTTCATCGCGCTACTTTTTTTTATATTTTAGTATCGACTTTATATAACACAATCATAATAGCGACCTCAATTTTATTCGATTTACGTCCGATTTCATAAAACTATTAACGCTGATTTAACGAGATTAGAAATGACCTAAAAAATGGAGACAAACCCATAAGTGGGGAAGCGGTTGCTTTTGTATTGGAAGTTCATTGGCTTCCGCAAATCGCCTTTCAACTTATACCCTTACTTCGGCTTAAAATATTTCTGCTCACAAAACATCTCTAGCTTCGTCCTAAGTGTACAAACACTGGAAATACTTAATAATCGGATTACTCCAAAGTAGATTTTCAATGTAGTTTTCTTTTTATATCAAAAAACTTTAATTTGACAAGTAAGCGCCACGATGTTATCAGAATTATAGTCTCATTATTTTTCAGTGTCATTAAATGTTGTCAAGAACTTCCGTTAGGGTGGGTACATATTAAACGAATTAGACAATAAACATTTATTTTTCCGAGTGCCATTCCCAAAATGGGGAAGTTGAAGTTATTTTCGTCGTTGAAGTTCCGGATTTAGAGGTGTGGAGGTCCTGGGGCAACAAGGGAGTGGAGGCCCCTAACTATTTTTCAAATAGGTTAAACGATTTTTTAATTATTACAAAATTTAACCTAGAAATTTTTATTGTGGAGGTTCTGGGGCTGTAGCCCCGCCTGCCCTCTCTTACATCCGGCACTGAATTTTATGATATTATATCGCACATAAACAATTTTACATAGAAACCGCATAAAAACAGATTTGACTGTATTAGTAAAAAAATATAATTTTGACATTTTTAGGGTTAAATGTAATTTTAATTACAATATTTTATATTTGTGATGTAATTATTGCAAATGGTAGCGAAGCCTTCGACTTCGCAACAATTAAAAACAGCCCTGAGCGCGATAAAACTTAAAATTATGGAACTTGAGCCTCGGGGTCCGAATGTCAACTGGTGAGCTCTTGGTTCCGCCTACTAACCCGTGACGTAAGTACCGTCAACGGAATTCGAATTTTCATGATCTTTAAAATCGAATTTTATCGTTATTACTGGAAATATCGACAGATAAAGAAAGAATTATTTCTGCACTTGAGAGAAAAACCGTTGGTTTTCGTCGGTACTAATGATGATTTGCTATCGATTGGGTAAATTGAAAGCCGCGTTCAAGTTTTATGAAACCGGATAACTTCAATAAATTAAATTAAATTAATTACGTGGATGTTAAATCGTAAATTCTGGGTCAAATAAAAAAACATAATAGCAAAATTTTAATTAGTGAAAAGTTTCAAAAAGTTGGTTTAGCTATTTCTGTATGAATTGTATATTAATAATATCATAGCTATTTTGCTTTTGTGTGTTTAATTTATAACACACAAAGGCATTTACAACACAAGGAAATAAATTAAGCATAAATTGTATTGAATTGAATGCATCACAAAATGAGGTTGTAAGCGTAGTATTTTTACAAAAAGTAAATAAAATAAAAATTTGAGCGCGGTCATAGGCCAACAGTTACAGTGTCGAATTACTACGCCACCCCGTAGTATTTTTCTCACAACGTATTAGTTGTATGTAAACTGTAGGTCCCCCGTGTCTGTAGATACATTCGCTGCGAATATTGTAAAATGTAAAAAATAATTAGCTCGTACAAATTTGAAATGCCGATTTACGTTCTCTGTAATACAAATTTCAGCGGTTTAGAGCTCGCGTTAAACTGTAGGTCTCCTGTGTCTGTATATACACATCCCATATGGTCATTGTAACATGTAATAAAATTTAAAAAAACGAAATATTAAAAAATTTGGAAGTAAAAAATTTGAATTTTAAAAATAAAATAAGTGTAGGTATTTTCAAGTTGGAAAATTTTTACAAGTGCACTGGAGGGTGTTCCAGACCCCCCGGTTTGTGCAATTTATTTTTTTATTAGAAACCATAATAAGCATAACCGATCTAGAAAAAATCTCGAGAAAAACTAATTAATCTTAATTTTCACAAGTCGCACTCAAGTAACTAATATCCCAATTAATCCAAATTATAAACCAAAGTTTTAGGAACGGGGGGTCTGGGGGGTGTGGAGCACCCCCCAGGTACACTCAAATTGTGATAGATAAATTTGCAAACTTATGGTAATCAGTATTAAACGATTAATTGTGCATGATTAATTGTGATTAATTTAGCACAAGGAATATAAAGAAGCGACCGAGAATCGAGGGGAGATAATGAATTCCTCCTAGTATAATGTGCCTTAGTTCGCGAGAAAACCAAAGCACTATAATAAACCCTACTCATAATCTGTAAACATTGAATGTTTTGTCTTTCAACAGTGGGGCACTGGAGGGTGTTCCACACCCCCCAGACCCCCGGTTTGTTCAGTTTATTTTTATTAGTAATAAATTGAAGACATCAGCATAACCGATCTAGAAACAATCTCGAGAAAACTAATTAATTCTAACTTTCACAAGTCACACTCAAGTAACTAATACCCATATTTATAAACCTAAAGTTTTAGAGACCAGGGGTCTGGGGGTGGAGCACCCCTAGGTACGCTCAAACTGTGATAGATAAATTTGCAAACTTATGGTCATCAGTATTAAGCGATTAATAGTTAAAGCTTTTAGCACAATGAATTTAAAGCAGTTACCGAGAAACGGGGGGGGTGGAGGGATTATGAATTCCCCAGCATAATGTCTTCGTTCTCAAAAAAACCAAAGCGCTATAATAAACCCTACTCATAATTTGTAGATATTGAATGTTTTTCCTTTCAGTAGTGAGGCACTGGAGGGTGTTCCAGACCCCAGACCCCGGTTTGGGCAGTTTATTTTTATTAGAAATAAATTGAAGATATCAGCATAACCAATCTAGAAAAAATCTCTAATTAAATAATTAATCTCTAGAAAAACTAATTAATCTTAACTTTCACGAGTCACACTCGAGTAACTAATATCCCAATTAGTTCAAATTATAAACCAAAGTTTCAGAGACCGGGGGGGTATGGGGAGTGTGGAGCCCCCACCCCAGGTACACTCAAAATGTGATAAATTTGCAAAGTTATAGTCATCAGTATTAAACGATTAATAGTAAGTTTTTAGCTTACGATTTATAAAGCAGTGACCGATAATCTGGGGGGAGGGGGGATTATGAATTCCCCCCAGTATTTTATGTCATCGTTCTCAAGAAAACCAAAGCGGTATAATAAACCCTACTCATAATCTGTAAACATCGAATGTTTTCCCTTTCAACAGTCGGCTCTGGAGGGTGTTCCACACCCCAGACCCCCCGGTTCGTGCAGTTTATTTTTTTTTTAGGATAAATTGGAAGATATCACCATAACCGATCTAGAAAAAATCTCGAGAAAAATTAATTAATCTTAACTAGAACAAGTCACACTCAAGTAACTAATATCCCAATTAGTCCAAATTATAAACCAAATTTTAGAGACCGGGGGTCTGGGGGGTGTGGAGCACCCCCCAGGTACACTCAAACTGTGATAGATAAGTTTGAAAACTTATGGTCATCAATATTAAGCGATTAATTGTGAAAGTTTTTAGCACAAGGAATACAAAGCAGGGACCGATAATCGGGGGGGATTATAAATTCCCCCCAGTATTTTATGTCATTGTTTTCAAGAAAACCAAAGCGCTATAATAAACCTTACTCACGGGCTCGTAGCCAGAATTTCATTTCGGCGGGGGGGCATTTGTAAAATTTTTCTAATTAGAAAATACTTACACCTATTTATTTTCAAAATTCAAATTTTTACTTTCAAAAAGAATTTTTTTAACATTTTGGGGTGAAGGGGGACACGTGCCCCTTGGTGCACCCTGGTTACGGGCCTGAAAAAATTAGTACATATAAATTTGAAATGCCGATTTACGTTCTCTGTAATTCAAATTTCAGCGGTTTGGAGCTCGCGTTAAGCTGTAGATTTCCTGTGTCGATAGATACTATAACACATCCCCTACGGACATTGTAAAATGAAAAAAAAAATTAGGACCTCAAAATTTTAAATGTTTTGATAAATTTCGGAACGGTCTGAAAACCTAGAAGGGGGGGGGTGTATTTTCCATTTGTTGGAAAAGAATTTATACTGAAATCCCTCCCTTCCCAATCCGAGTTAAAATACTTGAGAATTCCCCGAATCTTTGAAAGGTTTTAATTGTTTGTAAAATACATATTATCAATTAGGTACCGGAAATGTAGTACGAAAAGTTATTGCACACAAGGGTTGTGATTAACCCTTTCGGCATTTCCTGTATTTTAATCAAAGCTGCTATGCGTGCTGCGAACTCTAATTTGAGCAACAGAGCAGAACTTCCGGTATCCCTGCGTTTGAATTTAATTAATTTCAAAATTCGGTACTTCCCTTGGGACGTAATTTTCCTGATTTTGTTGCAAATTTAGCGAAAACAGGCTGGGTGTACGTCCGAGTTCGAATCCAGATCGAGGAATCTCACATTACGTGTGCGCTTATCTTTTAACGGAAATTTTGAATTTTCACTTGCGGTAAAAAAAATTTCAGAATTCAGACGCACATTTCGATTGTTACACTTTACGTCATAATGAGGTAATTAATTACTTGTGACCTACTTTTTTAACATTTAATTATTATTGTCTTTGGGTAAATTTTTGTTGCGTGCGCGTCAACTATTAATATAATAAAATATAATTTTGTTTGGTTTTTTCGAGTGCGTTAATTTGAATAATAAAAATTCAATTAAATTATGGTCGTGCCTCATTTTGTGTGACAAACTTAATAAGCACGTTGTCTTTTCGACATATCACGAATATTAATCGACATCCGTTTGTATTTAATTGCGAGGCGCGTTCGAATCCTATGTAGGGTGCCGTTCATTTTTGTCGGAGTTAAATTATTATTATCGGATGTTAGTGTATACTGCCCTTTAACTGATACTACGTAAGTTATTTTTTAACTTCCTAATAAATTCGTTTTTGAATATTTTGCTTACAACGCCGTCTTATTTTCTGACCGCTCCTCGTACATTCGCGTACGGTATGCATCGTCAACTTTTTGTTATTAATTTTTGTGACGCCACTGGTTGGTTACGTTATTGCTATTTTCCTAAAACTTCCATTGTTTAGTATTATAAATCGACACGGATAAAGATTTTGATGATATAATTTGCAATAAAGTAATTTTTTCCTCTTTGCAAGCCACAAAACGCGAAACCAAAGGTTTCCTCGTATTTCGTCCTTGGTAACTAACGAAGTTAGAGGTGGCATGTGATTTTATTATTATTTAATCGGATTGTTAAAGTTGTAACGCTAATTTTAATAATATTGCATTCGAGTGATGTTCTTTTGCCGCCGACATTTTTTTAATTTTTGAATAATTTTTTGCGCCGATGACGACATTACGTGCGAAACGGAGCGAAAATTGTGCTAATTGTTTGTATTTTTCTGGTGTGACGTCGTGCAGTCGGTTTTTTTCCAGTTTGATTAAATTTTAGAGGTGGAAAAAAGTCGGACAAATCAAAAAATTGTGGCGTCCTTGATTTTTACATAAGTAACGTCGGTTGGTGACAAAACGACAATAATTATTTTCTTGCTTCCATTGTGTTTGGCGATGATTGCATTTGTCCACCATTTTGGACGCATATAAAATTTTTTTTTAGATACTTGTGTGGATATATTTTATTAGTGATAAGCGTTCATATCTTTCTGATAAGGGCAAATTTACTCAAACTGTGTAGTCACCGCACTTGCTTGTGTAATGTGAAAATCTCATTGCTAATTTTTCGTTTTTTTGAATGTGTTGTGGCCTAAACTGGAAATGCAATTCGTGTTTTATGGGCTTCTGTGTGCTGGGTTCATACAATTTAAAGAACGTTTTTAAACATTGATTTTTTGTGCAGCAATTGTGAACAAAAAAATGAGCGACGACGCCCATCTAAATAGGAAGACTCCCGAACCCGATTCCACTTCTAACAGTTCCAACCACAGTAACCACGATGTTGGTTTGCAACGATTAAAATCCGAAAGAGATAAAATTACATACGGCGGAAAATACATGGATAGGTACAAGGACGAGTTTACCCGTAAGCCACCGCCTCCACCACCTCGCCGAAGCTTGGGTCTGAGTGCAAGGTACAGAGACATTCACGGAAACGTCTTGAAAGCCTTTTTAGGTAACCAAAGCAGTTTGGACGAAACCAAAACACCTCCCGACCTTGAAACGCTCAATCCAAAATCCCCAAACATGGAGGAAACACCCCAATCCCCAATGAGCATGAGAAATGTGAAGCTAAAGGAAATTTTGAGTAGCCCAGTCAGCGAATCCAGGAAAGTTATCATCAACAGTCCAGTGGGTAGTCCGATTATGACCAGCAAGAAGAACAATGCGACCCACGAATTGAACAAAGCCGACAATATGTCGCAGCTGACCAGCTACAAACTGGTACCCGACACGAAAATCATCTTCAGACAAAGTAAATCCCACGACGGTTCTCCTAAAGTTGACAAGAAGTCGAAAAAGAAAGACGACGTCAACATTTACACCATCCAACCATCCCAACCTCTAAGTCCAGAAACCAAGAAACGTTTCCAAAAACCAACGCTCGAACTGAACCTCAAATTTGCATCCAACAACAATAATAACTGTCAGCTTCCGCAAGGCGACACCTTGAACTCTCTTCAACACGTGCAAAACTACATCTCCATGTGTGAGGCCGAAGCGGTGAGGAAGCAAAACTTGGAGAGATTCGACGAAATGCTAAAAAATAAGGACAAAAAAGTTACCAGTAATAATAACAAGGAAGAAAAGGAAAAGAAAAAAGAGAAATCGCAAGATTTCGATACAAATCACATACAGGAACCGCTCAAGAGCTACCTGGAAGTGGAAGATTTGCTAAAACCCGGTGTCAGCGATATGCAGGCCGAAAACGTCGTCCAAACCGCATTTGAACGCGGCAACAAAACGCGCAGCAGCACCACAGGCGTACAATTAAAAGACGCTAAACCCAACGTTTTGAGCCGAGCCGTATCGGACGCCCAAGATCGCACTCAATTGCAGCGCAAAAAAACAGTAAAAATTAGGAATAAAAATCAAGACCTGAAGGTAATTACAATTTTCGAGTACCAAACTCGTTGACATAATCTCCAGATCAAAGGTTTATCGATAAGTTTTCATTGTTATACATGGCGTGGTCCGAACGCCCTGTATATTACTTCAAATTTAGTAATAATTAAACGAACGGGTATTGACGATGTTGTTATCAATCAAGCGCGAATTAGAACGTGAACGTACGCTGCTAGGCTGCTTCACACTTTATGAACAAAAGTTTGCCCCCCTCGATGATACAAATTTATACAACGCGATAAATACGCACGAATGATTGGGTAACTCAACCTTAGCATACTTAAATAGTTCACTGAAAAGAAGTAAAAATATAAATTTAATTTTTTTGATACGGTCCTGTGCACTTTTATTAACAATCGCGAAATACGATCGAACCGCACTTTTGTTTTTTACAAACAAGAGAAAACGCAATTGTTTCGCCATTTGTTTTTGTTGTTATTTAATACTAGGAGAAATTAATTTTTTTTGTTTTTTTTTTAACAGGGAGCTAATGACACATCCGTCGAATCGGCGCGGATAGGAACGGCGTCAACTAGAAATCGAACTCGTGCAGGAGAAGAACCGACAATAGGGAAATACAAGTTGCTCAAGACCATTGGCAAAGGTAACTTTGCCAAGGTCAAACTTGCGAAGCATGTGCCGACGGGAAAAGAAGTGGCCATCAAAATTATAGACAAAACGCAACTAAATCCTGGATCGTTACAAAAACTTTTTATGGAGGTAAGTCACACTTTTTGTTGTTTGATCTTTAATTCTTCAGTCTTCAGGCCAAAATTGCCAAATTTAAGTTCATCCCTCCCCAATTTGAAAATTTTGTTTTGCCTTTTTCGTACTTTTATTAGTACTTTTTCTCATAATTTTTGCTTTGAGCAAATTTAAGGATAGCAATTTCTCCCCCGCTCGAGGCGGTCACTGGCCTAGTAGTTGGAGCGATGGCCTACTGACGCTAAGGCACCCGGTTTGATCCCGGAAGGAGTCTACATAAAAAAGTTTTCTTTCTGACTCTCTTTCTTTCTATGACCGTCTCCGTGCTTCGGAGAGCACGTAAAGCAGGCGGTACCCCTACTTTGATATGTCAAACAGAGTAAAAATCACCCCCATCGGCTGCGCAATGCCATCGGGCTCGGTGACCTGGTCCGATAGCTACCCAGCAGCTGCGGTAGTACCTGTCATATTGGTGAGGTGCGAACCGGGGCTTCTTGGCTCGACCTTTCGGTGAACATCAACATGCTGCAGTTTAATGCACAGCATTAGCTTGGTGGGATTACGGGAAGGGAAGTTTTTTGTTCGTAACGCCTACCGTTGTTGGGGGTGCAGGCCGGTTGGCAAGGTCAGGTGACTGCCTAACGGCTATCGGTAATACTTATCATATTTAACTTCCCCTTCTAGAAATCCAAAATCTTCCCCCCTCCTCTTCTAACCGAACGCCTTTATTTTTTGTTTATTAAATTTTTTCTCTTATTTGATTTCATTAATTGTTTTAACTGAAACAACCGTGATAACAGGATCCGAGCAAGATTGAATGCAACTGAAACGCGCCATCAAGCTTAATTTGCATAAGTTTGAAGTGTTATTTAGTTCAAGTACATAAACCCTTACCTCCCCCCCTTGCCAAAAAAGGATTTTATTTTTCAATTCAATTGCAAGAGTTTTGTTCGGCAACAAATTTTTTAGTTTCCCGGTTCTCATAGTTTTTCCTTTTGGATTCTATCTCCCAAGCCTAAGCAGTATAAAGCACCCATAGTGCAGAACTAGGAAGCTGTCGTCCGTGGCTTTTTGATCCGACAGTTTAGAAGTAAAGACATCAGTCGTTACTTGGAACTGTCGGAGAGTAAATTTGACGTAATCCTCGGTTTTCCCTCGGGCTACGCTCTCGGATAATCCGTGCTGCTCGGAGACCTTTCTCAGAAAAAAGTTCGGTAATGTCCCTTGTGGAGCTATTACATACAAGAATACCGCGTATTGCTGCCCAATATTTCCAACAAACATGTTTAGCTATTTTTAGCTGTAAACTAGCTGCCAGCTATTTAACATATGTTGGGATGTGTTACCGAAAGCGCGAAGGATATCACTAGGAGTACGCCAAGCACACCAGAAGCTAGGCGTAAAAATTAAGTTGTATCATAGCTTCCGCAAATTACTCAAAAGATTAGTTTTAATTTTAGCTGAATTTTTAAAAATTAATTTCAAATGTTACATAATTTAATATGTTTTTGCATTACGTGTAAGGACATATGTAATCAATACCGCGCAACTTGACCTATGATTAACGTTTCCCACACAAAGTTGTCTAGTCACTAGATTAGTGTCCTCGTGCTAGATAGAGGCTATCCATTTTTTTGTACGACTGACATTAAAAGAGACGCTTTTTATTTTAAGTGCATATAATTGAAAATGGAAGATAAACGAAATTATATGTTATTAGTGATTTTACTTCTCTCTCAACCTTAGGCTTCCTCGTTCCGCAAGGCGTCTCTAATACTTGCAAAGTAATAACACTTTTAAAACTTGTATCATAAATAACTATTATTTTTGAATATTTTTTAAACATATCGAATAAACGTTAGGATTGTGTGATTGCAGCGAAGTGCTAAAATTTACTTACGTAAATTGTAATCGGCCAATCACTTCCTTGATCCCCCCTCCCCCAGAAGTGTTGTGAAAAATGTATATCAGTAGAAACGTCTCCTCGTCGAAATGTCTTAGACCGAGAAGAATTTACTGCAACGACCAACTTTGGAATTGGTATCCTGTGCATTTTATTCATGGAATAGTTATGGCAAAGTTGTAATTTAATTATAAAATTGGGCCTAAATTTGGTTTAAAAAATAAATTCAGCAGCTACGAAGCGTAAATTTAGCATTTAATATTTTTCAGTTTTTAATATGAAAACCAAATCCTCTTCCCCCATAATAATTACATTTTTTTGTTTTTTGCACCTTTATGTATACTCGCTAATCGAGGAAAAATCCCCCCGTGAATTGCAAAATTAGAAAATCTGGTTTCTATTTATGTCCGATTCAAGTTTTGTGTAAAAATGGAGATTCCGTCGAAAACTGCAGATTTAGTGATTCTAATTATATCAATATTATACCAATGCGAAGCCAGATTTGAAGAAGGGGCACAAAAATAATAAAATTTTGTTGCTTTTTAGAAAATGATGATCTTTTTTAATCTTTCTTTTTCCTTCTTTTCTGTTTGTCTCCAGGGTAGGGAGAATCTTTCATTTGTTTCTCTTATTGCTGGGAATGCTCATAAAGCTTTATCAACATACTTCTTCGGGACTTTTTTTTTCTTGGTGTTCTCTGTGGCTTGGCACCCAGTAATCTGTAACATTGGCTTACAGTTCGGATTCTGCACACGTTAACCATACCTATTCTTATCTTAATATAACAAAGAATCTTCCTTCGCCGGCCGCTACAGGCCGTTTTGACTAATGCTTACTAACTAAAAATATTCTCCTAGACCGATCGTACTTGGCAAGTGTGGAAAGTCTTTTATATATTATGTGGAGAAGAAATACGTCAACACGTCATTGTAGCAATTATTATCGGGAAATGTTACGGCAAGGTCATCAAATACGGACCGCACTAAGTGCTGGACTTCAGTTTTAATTTGACATCAATGTCAGACTCATACGGTTTTCAAACCAGCTCTGGTGATTTTTCTTAACAAACTTGGACACAAATAGAAGAACAGTTTGAATAGCAGAAATTCATGCTTTCTCAAAATCCATAAAAATCTTCCAGGGTGCGATTAAATAATCAAAAGTCATAATTAAATAATAAAAACTCATGCAAATAATTGACAAAACTTTATTCCGTTATTCTCATTTTTCAGTGTTCTCTTTTGTCAATGTTCTGTTTTATCGTTCTTCTGTTTTATCATTGTTCTGTTTTATCATTGTTCTGTTTTATCATTGTTCTGTTTTTTTGTTATTCTGTTTTTTCACTGTTCTGTTGTCACTAGCACCACGAAAAAGGCAAAACCGAAGTAATTTTTGACACAATCATTATAAAATTTAAAAATAGAAGCATAAATCCCTTTTCTTTATATATTTAAAATATGAAATATTTAATACATTTTAAAATTTCAGGTTAGAATAATGAAGATGTTAGATCATCCGAACATAGTGAAACTATTTCAAGTAATTGAAACCGATAAAACTTTGTACCTGGTAATGGAATACGCATCGGGAGGCGAAGTGTTTGATTATTTAGTGTTACATGGTAGAATGAAAGAAAAAGAGGCGCGAGCCAAATTTCGACAAATTGTCTCTGCAGTTCAATACTGCCACCAAAAGAAAATTATACACAGAGATCTAAAGGCTGAAAACTTACTATTGGACAGCGAGATGAACATCAAGATTGCAGATTTTGGATTTTCAAACGAATTTACGCCCGGCAATAAGTTGGATACTTTTTGCGGCAGTCCGCCTTACGCCGCGCCCGAACTTTTTCAGGTTTGCTTGTTTGTTTCTTTTCCTTCCTTTCCGTTGTATTAACGTGCTCTTTTTTTAAGGAAAGAAATACGACGGACCGGAGGTGGACGTGTGGTCGTTAGGAGTTATTCTATATACATTAGTGTCTGGTAGTTTGCCGTTTGACGGTTCAACGCTTAGGGAGTTGCGAGAGCGTGTTTTGCGCGGAAAATACCGTATTCCATTTTATATGAGCACCGACTGTGAAAATTTACTTAAAAAGTTTCTCGTATTAAATCCCGCCAAAAGGGCGAGTTTGGAGACTATCATGAAAGACAAATGGATGAATATGGGGTATGTGGGGTCAGTTCAAATCTTTTTATCTAACAGTATCGATGTTGTCGTCTTGTACTTGATGTTAGTGCATCTCACTTGATGTTTAATTTAGAGACGGCATGAAATCTGTGTTTTTCAAGTAGCAACCTTAACATTTTATTATTACAAATTTATGTCGAATAAAATATTTAAAAATTACAAGTTGAATGAAATTTGAAAATTTTCCAACTTACATTTTAGTCTAGGACCCTGTTGCGCATAAGTCTTTTCAAGAACTTTTAAAAAATTTGAGAAATTTTTAAAATATTTTATTCAACATATAATTTTACAAGTTAACATTTACAATTATTACAAATTTGCACTAACTTGTCAAACCTTTTTATTTCTAATTTTTTTAGTTACGAAAGTGATGAGTTGAAACCTTATGTGGAGCCCGAATCTGATATGAACGATCACAAAAGAATTGAGGCGCTCGTGTGCTTGGGTTACAATAGAACAGACATAGAAAATTCTTTAGATTCGGCAAAATACGACGACGTTTTTGCTACATATTTGTTACTAGGAAGAAAGAGTACCGACGTAAGTAGATTGTACATTCTTAATTATTTTTTTTAATTCTTCTCTTTTAGCCCGAAAGTGACGGTAGTCGTAGCGGTAGTAGTTTATCCCTGCGTAATATTTCGGGACAACAAGCGGTCGGAACCCCTCAACCCACCGCCCAAAGTCCATCTCATAGAGGTGTTCATAGATCAATTTCAGCCACCAACGCGAAACCTAATAGAAGAGCGTCAAGTGGAGGTAGAGTAAAACGACCACCCTTTACTTACCTAACTTTTCTGATGCGGAGTTCTGCTGAACAAACAAATTTTTAAATTTTGATGGGTGTCTACTTTCAGGTGAAACTCTTCGCCCAGGTCCCCAGCAACAGGTTCCAATTCCCCAAACCAACAATCATCAGTCTGGCTTCAAACGCCAAAATACGATTGATAGTGCGACGATTAAGGAAAACAGCGCAAGACTTAACGCACGTCCAGCCAGCGCACAACCCAAACCTGCAACCGAAAACAGTGAGAATTTAGTTTGCCATAGTTTTTTTTTACATTACTATACAGATAATTTTTTAGGTATACAAAGCCCTGGAAAACCGCGCATAGTAATTAAGAGCAACACTGTGGCCACTAAACAACCACTAACTCCGGGAGGCTCTGTTGGTCGTCGTTCCACCATCAGTTACGAAACCAAAACTGCGAGTAACGAAAAAACCAATATGGTCGCCGAAATTCCTGGGTAAGAAATATTTTTCTTTTTCTAAAAAAACCAATTAACCAATAAATAATACTGGTCGTGGCAAATTGCCCGATTTTCATATTATCACTACTAAAAAACTAATTTGCTTTAATGGCATGTGCTTTAGAGGGGTGTTGGGGGGTGCAGGGGACTCCCTGAAGCCCAACAAGGGTCATGTCAAGTCCGCTTCAGTTAGTAGTAGCACCGGAGAACCTACTGCTGATCCACTGCGTTCTAGGTATGTGGACGGCTTGGTAGACCTACTTTTATATTTTTTCGTGTTGTCTTATTTTCTTCCACGAATTTAAGTTACAGTTTTGACGAGTTTACTTCAAATTTTATTTTATTTCTTCCAAATAGCAATTTTTTTGTAGCCAATTTTGTTTTGCGATCGTTTTTTTTGCAAAATGTTAATGCGCGCGGCTAATTTTACTTTATTTAGCAGTCGAACGAGTGCATCGCCGGCACCGACCAGACAGCCTGCGTTTCCAAGGAACACTTCGTCGCGCAGCACCTTCCATTCTGGACAAACGAGACCCAGAGCGACGTACGCTCAAGGATCACCAGGCGATTCGCCGCACGCCGCACGAACTTCATTCTTTTCCAAAATTAGTTCAAAATTTTCGAAAAGGTATGTATTGCTTATTTGATTTTAAATTTTCTCCCCTGAAATAAAGAATTATTCGAGAATCGCACAGACGCGACTCCCGAACAATTTTTTGTCAAGACATGGCCGGTCTGCTTATTTTCGTTTGGTTTTGGTAGTTTTTATAAGCTTTTGTTATACATTTTGCATTGTTTTTACTTTTAACCGATTATTTCTTCAAGCGCACGTAATTTGGACAAATTTTGTTCTTTTAATCGAATTTCTTTCAGAATGATGATGTGATATCCTCGATTAAGATTACAAAATTTGATATCCAACTTGAGATAACACGTCCGATAAACAAAAAGTTACAATTTTGCTCTTCTTTGTCCCTTCTTCTTTCTATAGTTTCGCCAAAATAACGTGGAGTTGTCGGAAATAACATTAGAGAATTTGGAGGGCACGAAGGTTTTTTTTTTTGGTGTTTTTATTGCTAAAATTTGAGTGATACGCTTTTTAATTGTCTTTTTCTAGTCAAATTCTAATATTTGCTTTTAAAATCTTTTGTTTTGTTTCTTTTATTTAAATTTTTTACGTTTACTTCAATTTTGCTATTTTTTCACTTTGAATTCTTGTTTATCGGTATTCTCATAAGTAGGGCTGGGAAATTATTTATTATATTTTGTTTTATAAAAAAATAATCAAAGTATTTAAATATTATTGTAAGGATATTTAAATACTTTTAATATTATTTCAATAGAAAGCTAAGTAACGCATTTATATTAAAACTTTAAAATTAAATGCAAATTTTGCATAAATTGAAGATGAGTGATAAACATACACATGGAAACCACTGGAATTATGCAATTTGGGCTTACCTGGTTGACGGTAGAATCGATGTTGATAAAATGGAAACTCGTGACCACATTGAGCTAACCAAATATTGTGCGGGGACGTTTTAGTAGTTACTGTTCCACACCTTATGATGGCATTAGCCAGGTAAGCACAAATTGCATAATTTAAGTGGTTTCCACGTGTATGCGTTACTGATTCAGTTCAATAAGACAGAAGCACGTGTTTATTGCTCATCCTTGGTTTATGCAAAATTTGTATTATTTAAATAATTTGAAATGGTGTAAACGTATAAATAACTCTTGGAAGTATTAAATATAAAATAATATGTTTAAATAAGATAATATTTATTATTTAAATACTTTTCTAGATTATTTATGTCAACTCTGCTCACAAGGTTGTCTTGCCATGGACAATTATTACGGTATGCGGCCTTGATGCACAACTTTCATTGCTCAGTCTTTACAGTTTTTTCAGTGTATTTTTACTTCCTACATTATTTTGAATTCATTCATTGTGTCGTTTCATATCTACGCTCAGCTGTCGCTGTTTTCAAAATTCTTTTTCTGCATTAAATTTACCAGTAAATATTTACATTTTAAAATTTTAACCACTTCAATTAGGTTTTACGCCTCGCCAACTTGGGCTTTCCTCCTTCCCAAATTTTTCCATTTTTCGTTGTTGTACATTATGCTACCCCTTTTTTTACTGGCGCTTGTTCATACGCTTCCTTTTATTATGCTTATTATTTCTATTTTACTAACTTGGTTTTTTTTTGGGCTCGGCATTAAAACGAGTACACTGCCGCATAAACTGTAAATACAAAAAGTTGGAATAATAAATCCAAGTTGTTACGATTTTATGAGTTTTATTTTCAAAATTGCTTTCTAGCGCTCTTCTTCAAACCTCTGTTTATGCAAATGAGAAAATAAATTCTGATTTAATGATAGCCCATTGCGTAAAATAAAATTTACGATTTTGAGAACTCCGAATTCGATATTTTCCTCATTTTTATTTTACACGATGATCCTATTAGTAAATCAGATTTTTTTCTTATTTGTATTAACAGCAATAGCAAAAGCAATTACTTCAATTGTTGTAATATTCATAAAATAAAACACATAAACTGGGGATATTATTCCAAAAGGCATTGAACTCTTTACGCGCCAGTTGTACGTCTCCATTAAATTTTCTTCTTTTTTGTGTTTTAAATAACCAATCTTACTTTAATAATAATAATTTCAAAAAAAGAATGCAGTCACCTCGCTCTCTGTTTTTTTTTGTAATTTTGTTTTAAAGCTGGGCTTTTGTAGTATTTCCCGAGAAAATACTCATTTTAACAACGGCTTGATGGATTTATTTCAAATTTTGGGAAAATGTATAAGGTGACAACATACGGAATGCAATAAGCTATTTTATATTTTTGTGTTTTAAAAAATACACATTTTATGTCAAAATATCGAGTTTCTAGACAAAAATAGATACTTAATCGTAAATACAAAATATAAAATAGCTAATTGTGTCCTCATTATATATTTTTCTTAAATATATTTTTAAAATGAGTATTTCTAGTGAAATATATCAAAAACAGCCCGTACTTATGGGATTGCGCCACCTGAGAGGGCCGAACCTGAATTAAAAATCATTTTGTATCGTAGCCATTGTGTAGAAAAAGTTGCAGTAGTTGTAGGCCAAATTTTATTAAAAAATGTTTACAAATAGCATTTTTCACAGTGTACAACAATCTCAAAAACAAAAAGAATTGATCTGAAATTTGACACCAATTTTCTCAATAAGATTATCTCGAAACCTACTAACTTTTTAATATTTTTAACGTTGTCGCATTCGTAGGTTTATAGAGAATCTTGACATCAAACTTCAGCTACTGGTTTTTGTACACTGAAAAAAACGGTCAATTCGGATTAAGATAATCTACACAATAGTTGCGTTACAAAACAGTAATTTTTGGCCTTCTCAGGTGAGGTAAATTCCCCTTAATGTAGTATTGCTTGTTGTTAATTTTTTCCCAATAAAAAATCAAGTGAGGCGTCTGCGTTTTGTTTTTTGTATGGGGTTTTGTGTGTGCGTGTGCGTGGTACGTCCCAACCGGCCATGCTATTTGCTCAAGATTGTTTCTGGTTCAGGGCCGACCACTGAGGCCGGGAGGACGTACTACCACATCGCAACACACAAGACGACCGATTCCCAGCCGCCACACCGCATCTTCCACAACCGCAAATTTGTAAATTACAAAATAAAACGAAATCCAATTTTCTAAACTCAGGTTTGGTTAACGCATTTTTCAAACAGAGAAAACCAGCAGTGGGAAGTTTGATGGCGCATCGTCGTCGTAAAAACTGTTTTGTGAAACTTGTGCAATTTTTGTGTCCTTAAAGAGTTAATTTTATTGTTAGTTGAGTGACCTTCAAGAGACTGAAAAACTGTTAGTTAAATTTTAGATACAAAATTTTAGTAACCTCAGCCAGGCAGACTCGGTTTTTGAAACCAACGGGGGCGTTGCAAAATATGAAGAATTTTTCAAACTGTTTACTTTTATTTTAGTGTGCAATAAATACAAATTAAGTTCGATTCATGTACAAAAATTAAAAATTACAAATTTTTCGCTATTTTGCAATCCGCCGAATTTTTTAGCTCCGTTATTTTTTTAACAAATTTTTGTTTATTTTTAGAGTAAAATTACTGAATCAGCATCTCAATGTTTCTTAAATTTATTGATTTGTTAAGACAAAATTATTTTAAAGATGTCCACATTGTATGCGAAACAAATTTTTTATTGTACCATAGAAGAAATTTTATTCCCAAGTTATGCGCTTGTAAAAAAAATAAAACATAGTTTAACGAAGGTATGAGTTTTTTTTAAGATGGTAGAGTGATTTTTGACGTAGGCTTAGTTGGATTAAACAAAGTGCAATATTACTGTGGTTATCGAGAATTATTGATTGCCAAACACCAACACGGCAAAACTAATTACTAATAACAATAGTAATTTTGCTGCGTTGGTGTTGGGCATTAAATAATCCATAACTTATACCGTAATTTTAGATAACGATTTATTTCGGTATACAGGGTAGAGAAATTTATTTGTGTTTGCAAGCTTGCCGATTGTTTTGACCATATCCTCAATATAATGGATATGGGCAGGTTGATTGGGGTTGATATACATTAGGGGGTAATGCCTACATTATCTAATATGGGCGTATATAGAATTTACCTGTAAGGGGGGATTTTATTTTGAAAAATATTTTAAGGCTAAGCTCCATGAGTCCTCCCATCTTTCTTTAAAATTGATATTATAGCTAGAAATTGAAAAAACAGCTTTTGAAAAATAGCAGATCTTTTTTGAAATTATTTTGAGTTTTTTTTTTAATTTCTAACTATAAGATCAATAAATTTTAAAGATGTATGAGGAGGACTCACGGAGCCTACCTTTCAGGTTGCGCGATCAGTGGATCCGTTTTTGGACAAATTCTGACGAACGAGAATTCTATCCTTCACTATTACCGATTACACGGATACACTGTACATGCAGCCTAAGCTGTTTTTTTTAGATTAGGCTTAAGGTTTTCGTGATTTTACAATTTAAATTATTAAATACAAAACAAAAAGCGTGAGAAATTATATTTGTTTGAAAAACGTCCGAAACGACATAATATATTTATTATGTCGTATCAACATTCAAAAGCGTAATTTTTAAGAGTAAAAAATATAATTTGTATAGGAAAACAGAACAATAACACTAAAAAGTAACAATTTTTCTTATAACGGCCAAAGCCTTTCATTGAGAACATCAAGCTGACAAAAAGCGCGGGGCTGTGTATTTCATGTCGAAGCAGTGCCCCATGCTTTATGCTTATTTGTCGCTTTAAAAAATTGTTTGTTTTAGTGCGATTGTTGTTTTCTTATAAAAAGGTGCCATAAAGTACCATAGGGGAAAGAGGAGTCGAATGCATCTTTTATACATAAGTTTTCTAATTATATAAAAGTATGTCAATTAAAACCAATTTTGGTTGTTGTAATTGTGGCCAAACTCCTTTAAAAAAGCTTACGGGAAGGGGGGGGGTTGAAAAAATATTGGTGAAAACTATGCATTTTAGTTATAAACAGTGTTGAGTGTATTGAAGGTGGGGCAGGTTCGGATATGAGGCACTCTCGGACAAATTGAATTTCCGTTCTTTCATCGACTTATTTTGACACACGAACTGCAGAAGAATAATTTCTGACTGCCAAAACAATTACTTTAGTACCACTGTATAACGAGAAATTTGATTTGTCCAGAGGTGACTTACCGTATTCCACTACTCTTGCCCCACGAAATTAACAAAAAACTTTTCCGCTTTCATTATCATTTCTTTTGTTTTAATATTTGTGTTTCATTTTATCGAATTTCGTTTTGTTTCATTTCAGAGCTTTAGAACCTGGTCAGACCGCTAGTAGTAAACTTGGCACCTCACCTGTCGTAGGGTAAGTTGATATGATGCGCAAGGGCGTACGTTTGTAATAAACGAGTAGTTTTTTTTTCAAATTATTTTTCTAATTGCGTTTTTCGTAACTTAAAAAATGAAATGCCCGCCCATCTTACCCCCGAGAGGTGTGGGTTGGAGCGCCATGTGTCATTTAAGAAAAGAAAAAAGACAGTCAAGTCACGAATTGAAAAATTGTGAATGAAATTTTATGGTGTAAATTTTTGTTATTTTGGTTGTTTTGCAGAGTGGGCGGCGGTACTGCTAACGACGAGCACGTAAAGCCGCGCTCCCTAAGGTTTACGTGGTCGATGAAAACGACATCCAGTAGGGATCCTGCCGAAATTATGGCGGAAATTCGTAAAGTATTAGACGCTAATAATTGCGACTACGAACAAAGAGAGAGGTTTTTGCTTTTGTGCGTTCACGGCGATCCCAATACCGATAGTCTAGTGCAATGGGAGATCGAAGTTTGTAAGCTACCACGTCTTTCACTCAACGGTGTCAGATTTAAAAGAATTTCTGGTGAGCATTTTATTGATTATACCATCAGGTCACTTTCATTTTTTCATCTTTTTTTGTTTGTTTGTAAATTGTTCAAATCGTTTACCCACCCCATTAAGGTTAAGTTTATTTTGTCGCCATTTTGTGTCTATGTCTTTTGTTTCATTTTAACCATCCTCCCTCACCGCTCGCGCGTAAGATGAGCTACAAATAAATTTGCAACGTTTTGGCACAAAAATAAGAGTCAGGAACGTGAAGATATTGTAAAAGATTTTCGGATCATTCTGTTGGGTATGCAGCCCGAAAATGTTTTTTCAAAAAGTAAAATGTTAGGTTTTGGCGCCTTACCGTAAGAAACACCAGAGCGTTGTTCCATTGCTTTCAATTTCAATTTGTCACTTATTTTATTTTTCACTCTACACTTTGTTAATTTTCTAGCGCCGCTCACTACCTGATAGTGTATATTACTATTGTTTTTCACCCTAATTTCTTTGCCATTATTTTATTACATCCTACGATATCTCCCTCCTTTATTTCTCACACTTCCAAACCTTCCTTAAACTTATTTTTATTTCTTATTTATTCCGTCATATTCATGAGTGACACAGTGTAACGTACCGGATGTTGAATGGTCCAGTAGCGTAGGAATGTTTGGTAAGGTGTTCATGAGGATAGAAAAAATCTTTTCGTTTAATGTATGCAACCTTACAGTATCTTTTTTTAGATTGTGCGATTAGTTGGAAAATAAAAATGAAGTATTAATTTTGCTGGAAATGCATCAAATAACAATTTGTTTTCTCACCTTATGAACATCTTGCTGAAACGCCTTAAGGCGTAAAATCGTACAAACAATTTCTTGCTCCACTGATTATTTTAAAGCAAAGACAAGTAGAGGTTAGGTTGAATAAAATCGGACATTAAAAATCTACAGAATAAGCTATTGACATTTCGACACCCCCAACGAAGAAGGACGTAACTCACTTTTACCAATTGTTCAGAAGAGCGATTTGAAAGTTGACAAAATTCTTGAAATATTATTTTAAGCAGAAAAAAATATTATAAATGGGTGGTAGCGTCTTTTAAATTGTGTTAGCTTTATTTTTTCTATTTTTACTCATTTGTTTTATCTCCTGATACAGAAATGCTCATAACTAAAATTAGACGTAACTTTTGAGTTACGTCTTTCTTCGTTGGCGGTGTCGATTTTATTAATAATTAAAAATATATTTCAACTTTGAAAAAATATTGTTTTTCGTAAATACGTAATAACAATAAGTATTGTTTATTTATAAAAATGGAAAACTGATTGGAAGTTAATTTGAAAAAGCTATAATCACTTAAATTTACAAAACATGTCAAACTCAATTTATAATAAAATTGCAATCTGACGAATCTTATTTTTCAAATTATAATTTATTTGTACTAATTATTTGTAAGAAGTCGGTAGCTTATTATATAGATTTTTTGTGTATGATTTTTTCCCCGATTGACTTTTGCTCCAAAACCATCAGGAATGCATGTGTGTAATTTACAGTTAAATCAAAATTTATGGTTTGATACCTTTTTCTCTCGGAAATATTTTAACCGTCCCGTTTCAAGCTTTTGCGCTATTGAAAACGGTTTAACGCTGTTAATTTCGACAGCTTAAAGCTCCAAATATGTTTGACGACAAAATTTCAAAGCGAAAAGAGCATCAAACCGAATGGGACCTTATCCGTGCTTATATCTTGTACTACTGGATAATTCAACAACTTATATATTTTGTATCGACATATACCATGGTCGAAAATATACAATGAGGTCTTAAAGTTTGAAACAAATTTGATAAGAAAATTTGGCGAGTTTTTTTTGGAAAATTTAAATCTCACTTTTCGTCACTAAAATTTTTCTATTGTTTCTTTTTTGAGCTGTGATGTCATCGGCAATTTTTTTCAAGTGTAAACTGTATTTTGTCGAACGAATTTAGAGAGAACATATTTTTCTCAATACAAAAAACATAATATGACCTTGCAGAATTTTTTTATCAAATTTGTTTTGAAATTAACGACCTTATTAGTATTCTTTTGTTTTTTTGCACTCCCTCCATTATTTTATGACATCTTGTACTACTTTACAATTCACACTGCATTTTACCCCCTCAAACTGCTTCCCACATTTCAAGTAATTTTTTTACTCCCTATTTTACCTACCCATTTTCACATCCGTATTTTTCTTTTGTTCACTGCAGTGCTGTGTGGCGTTAAGGAGGGGGGGTCAAATGTCCTGTTTTGGTTTTCGAATTTTTTTTATAAATTTATTAATTTTGATTTTGCCCTCTCTTCAAAAAACTACCACCTTCTATTGTTTTTCATTTTAAAATTTCATGCAATTTAATTTGGAAGAATTCGAGAAGCGCAAACGACCTTGATTCGAAATGCCTAATCAATAACCTTATCCGTTGAAAAACATAGTAAATGAAATATTTTTGCAAACAGTAAAATAAACGATGGCAGGAGGAATGGACTATTAACCCGTTTGGATTTTATACAATAATTAATTGACATTCTCTCTCTCGTTAAAGGGAGTTTGTACCTTGTCGGCTTGAAAAATAGCCGATTAAAAACCATAATGAAATTTTTATGTTTTACTTAGTATAGAAAATCTGAATAAAAAATTGTTTGGTTTAAAATAAGGCCAGGAAAGTTGACTGACGTTTGCATATTGCCAATCGGTGGTGGAAATGATAACTTCTGGCGAAATTAGCTGAAATCAAAAAGTTTTATAATCAGTAAACATTAGACCATAAAGTCAACTGCAATGATTTTAAACAAAACGTTTTTAGTTGAGCTATTTATAGGCAAATTGAAAAAATGTCTGTCTTTAAAATTTTTGATTTTGGTTTTTGGTTTCTTCAAAAGTTATTGTTTTTCCCATTGACCGGCGACATCCTGACCGAAGTCAGCTTTCTTGGTCTGTATGCTAAACACAATATTTTCAAGCTGACAAGGTAGAAACCCACCTTCCCTTAATACCTATTGCGTTTATTTCACTCATAAGGAAACGGTACGATTTGTTTGTCACCAATTTTGTTGAATTGGTACATGTAGATCAAAGCACCAAAGCTTAATACCCAGTTGTTTTCAAGAAAATCTGTTTAAAAAATGCGTATGCATTCACACGTTAACATGAACTGCAATGACGTAAGTTGGTAAGTTCCCAGTCTAGCTACGATTAATTTTCTATTACGTTATAAATTGGTGACGGACAAATCATAATGTGTCCTTGTGAAATGTAGACGAATTCTCATTAATTTGTTTCACAAATCCCTCCTAGTTAAAACTGCAAACATCGTTTTTTCATTAATACTCTATTTTCATCACTCGTTCCATATCAAGCGGTGTAACACTGGTTGCCTAACCATAAAGGAATTCATTTTTGTTGGTAGTTGCTAAATCAAAATAAGAATTTTTTATGGGTTTTTTTTGGCACATGGGGGCCGTATTTGTTTTACAAGGTACATGATTTTTCGCAATTTACAGAATTTGTAGAAACTGAAATATCTCGGGCTACAAGATTACTCATTAGTCATTTTCATATAAATGCAATTCTCAAGGGTCAAAAGTTCCCTTCACATCAGGGATGTTTTTGCAGGAAGAGAAATATTTTTTACAGAAACCAGGAACTAATTGTATTACTAGGGACAAATGTTTCTATTTTAAAATCATTAAAAAACATTATTTAGTTATTTGAATAAACCCGTTTTGTTACTGTAGCATCATCAGATCTAACGGTCAAAATATAAAATTTGTAAGTATTCGTTAGTGGTTGCTTCTTATATTTATGATTAATGAGAATTTTAGAAATTACCAAATTTATATTTTTATTTGTTGCAGATTAATTTATAGTATATTACACTACGAGGGCCGGTTGATTTTCGTGCGCGTCATGATGCCCGAGGCGATGGCCGAGGGCATCATGACGCGCAGGACCGAGATTTCAACTTTTGGCCCGCGTAGTGTATACGATTTTTCTTCATAGCCGGTCGAAGTACGTTATTCACTGACGACAAAACTACATTGTAAGTACAAAGTAGTGACAGCGGTTAACGATTTGTTGTAGCAACAGAATAAATAGTCCCTAGTTACGGTATTAATACGCATGAGAAATTCTTTCCTCCGGCGTTATAGAGGGGGCGCGTGTACTTCTCAAAGGAGTAAATGTTCAACTTTCGTCCCTGCTATTAGGGACGAGTACGTCTCGACCGAGGTATGAAGAAAAATTTTGAGAGCCATATACAGCACATTATGGAACACAATAAGCTGTTTTGTATTTTAAAAATGTACAGATTTTATAATATCGAAATATGCAATGCAGAAGCCAAGTTTTTTGGAGGGGGGGGTTGTCATGGGTTTTTTCCTTTTGCTATCAGATAATCAATGCAGAATTGAACTTCAATATTCCAATGTAGTTGCGCAAGTCTTCTGTTGGACTGATTATGTTTGGTTGGAGGGTATTCCATACTTCTCAGACCCCCGGTCTCGACCCAGTATGTATAATTTTTGAATAAGTCCAGAGTAGGAATAATAAATATCAGGAAAATCCCCGAGCATCAGCTGGTACAAACCGGGGGATCTGGGAGGTATGGAATACCCTCCAGCCAGATGTAATTGATGCAGCATTGAAATCAGATGACAACGTCAAAGGGATGTAGGGTACCTTCCAGCATATTATGTCATTATTCACAAGAAAATTAATGTGGTGTCATAGCTTTTGTATAATTTTTAAACATATAATGTTCTATTTCCCGATATTGGGATACTGGGGAGAATTCCATAACCCCATCCCCGGTAGATGCAGTTTATTTTTATATTAAAAACGAATGGAAGATTTCAGCATATTTACTTGGCCGTTGCTATAGTAACGTAGGGGTATAATAATTAGAAAAAGAATTATTAAGAATTAAAAAGAAAAAGAAATACGGAACTCATTCCGTATGCACTGCAACAAATATTTCTGTAACTACTTCTAATGTTGATGTTCATTTATCTGACTGGGGATTAAACTCATAGATTGTTTAGTATTTTTATCTTTCCCGTAATTAAAAAAAAAGATTTTATAAATTGTTAATCTCCCCAACGAAAAGGTGTGAGCTGCGATCTTTTTCTAAATAATTATTATGCAAACCTAGGACTCGTGAAAAAATGCATAGAATTGTAGGGTCGAATCTCATTTGCTAAAAGCTGGCGAGCGAATTTTTTTAAATTAAAGATTTTTATTTATTGATTCTACCGCAATATCCTCACGTTATGGCTAAGCAGATACTTTTATCTTAAACTAATTTGGTGCCCCAGTATCGGGATGCAGAACGTTAAATGTTTAAAAATTATGCAGAAGCTTTACGACATCACATTAATTTTTTTTTAATATTTCTATTTCATATAAATATTGAATTTCTAATATTCTAGAACCTTTGACACTTTTGTTCAATTTTAATAATTCTGCATTGCTTGTATTGGCTAGAGGATATTCCACCCCCCCCGGTGGAGCTGAGGGTTTTCTATAATTATTATTCCCACTTTGAACTAATTTGAAAAAAATACGTGGGGCGCAGATCATGTCACATCACAGTAACGTTTATTATACTGAAAAAATAAACTACATAAACCGGGGGAGTCCCAGTATCAGAAGGCAATATCTTCAAGTTATGCAGAAGCTTTACAATATCACTTTAATTTTTTTGGGAATGATGATTTGCAGTGCTTTAAAAAGGTTTTCTATTCATAAGTCATATAGCAGTATAGCGTGAAGCATACACGGGTTGACTACGACGCGGTAAGTTGCAGTTGAAACCCTTCTCGCGTTAGATACACTGCTGTGATCAAAAAAGTCTAATATCGATCTGTGTACTAGGGGAAGGCAACGGAAACCACCCATGAAATATACTCCTGGTAAATTCATCTTGGCTTCGCCAAGTTGAATCGCCAACGTCCGGGTGATCGGATATGGCACATGAAGAAGAAGAAGATCCCAAGTGGGAATAGAAGATAAAAATGTCCAATATTCTATGGGTATTGGATTTCGGTTATCGGGAAATGGTGAATTCGTTCGGGGGCTTTTCACCTCCTTAGCATTTATGTATTTTTTTAAAATTCAAAAATTTGAAATAGCTTATTGTGTTCCATCATATGTTTTATTTATGTGTTTTAAACATTTTAAGGTAATTTGTCGAGGCACTTTTAAGATGATCTCAGCCCCCTAGCTTTAGCTTTCCGTATATTTTTATTAACTCTCAGACTTTGCCTCCCCCCCACTTTTGTATTTAAGAAATAGAAGAATGGAATAGAAAACAGCATTTTTCAAGGGTAATTTAGCTTTTGTGAAAATCCAATCAAAAATTCCCAGCGAAGCTGATATTGTCTGTAATTTCACAAATAGGTGAAAATGTCTAATGAGTAATTTTGTTTTTCCCTAAACAAACTACTTTTGGTCGTTAGCTGATCGAACAATTAGAGGCTGAGATATTTTAGTTTCTGCAAACTCTTGAAATTGTAAAAAATGCCGCACAGTGTAAAACAAATATGGCCGTCATATGAAACCAAAAATAATATTTAAAAAATGGTCAGGCTACCATTTCAATCGTTTCGAACCACTTCATATGGAATGGAATCAATGTTGGAGGGGAGGGGATGAAATAACATCTATTATACCTCCCTCCTACAAATTGGCTGTTGGATCGGATCCAAAGCCTTCAGCGACACTATCTATTCAGCTAATCAGGCTTTCCTTCTTATGCAGTGCCCAAAAACTTGTAGTTTGATCCCCGAAAATATTATTCGAAAAAACAAATTAACTCCCCAAATTGCCCATTTGCCTGTTTGCAAAATTATTTCGATATGTTATAATCGTCAAGATGTGAACGCTTTTTATCCCCCTACCCATTTATTTCAAGTTTTGGTGAATTTTAACAAATTTTTTGTGATCTTGACCCTCTTGAAATATTTTTTATTATTAAATTTTGTGTTTGGTTACATTTTGGTTCGTCTTGTTTCAGGCACAAGTATTGGATTTAAGAATATTGCCAGTAAGATAGCTAACGAATTGAAACTGTGACTGCCTGTTAGCGGGCCGGACGTATCAGTCGAGCCAGTCTAAACAACATCAACCTCCACCACCTAAGGGAAAAGTTATTCAACAAAGGAACAACCATTTTAGTAGCAAATTTAATCAATCATTCACTCACCACCTTAGTGCTTTGTTTTTTAAAAAAAGAAGCCGAACAGGTGCCGAATATTTATTGCAGATTTATATTTTATTTTCATTTTCTCCCCACTTTCTCTCGGGACCCGAAGCGGGAGTGCAAAAATTTAGTTGTTAAGACTGCACCGTTACGTTAGTTTACTTTATTCGAACAGTTTAAGCTAATCTTGTGATAACCAAGTGGATTTTTACGAGCGCTTTGCGCGCGCCTCCTCTATCCCGTTGCGTTGTGGCCACCAATTTTAGTGGAGTGAAGTGCGTGTGTTTCCTACGCTCAGTCGATCTCGCCAAAACACCGGATATTGTCTCCGCAAAATTGTACGCCGCTTAAAGGGTTATAATTAACCTTCTGTGTGTCGACGGACGAAAAATGTAATCGAGAAAAAACGCTGCAATATTTTAAAGCCCCCTTCCCCTTTCCGTTTTCCGGTCACTCATTTTCCCACAAATAAGCGATTTTAGTTTTATTTTTCTGCTAAAAAAGCGCAAGAAACGAAATCTCTTAATGGTTAAGTAGTCAATTTTGTGCGTGCGTTCTCTTCCCAACAAACAGGAGCACAAATGCAGGTGGTTTTTCGCAAGAACCTGCAATAAATTTATTCGCGAGTGTTTATTTGGCACGCTCGAGTGCTTTTTTTTTTCTTTTAAATTGTAAATAATGCGTAAGTGTGTGCCGTATGTGTGCCACGCGTGTGGACCGAACGATTCGTCGTTTTGCTAATAATAAAATTAATAATTTAATACCAGAAATACAAAACCCAAGCTAAAAAAGTGTGGCGCGCCTGCATTTAAATTTGACGGCTCTCTCTTGTTGGTTTTGGTTTTTATATATATATAAATAAATAGATAAAAAAATTTGAGACCGCGAAATTGTAAATATTTTTTAATTTGGCTGACGAATTTAAGTGCAGGCGATTCGCGTCGTCGGATTTTATAAATACAAACAACCTTTTGAGATTTGTTATGAGTGTACTTAGATATTTACCGTTGGATCGATTTGTGCCTCTTTTTAGTTTTTCTTCTTTTCTTCTTGCACCCCGCGAAAAATTTAATTTAATTTTTATTTTTTTGGTTGTTTTTGTAATCTTTATGTTTGCTTGAGGTGCAAGATGAAGCGGGAGAAATGAAAAGATGTTCACCAAAAAAAGTATAATAATGTAGTTAAAAAAAGTATATTTAATTGTTAGGATGACAGTTCTAGAATAGGAAATACACTGTAAATTAAGAACAATGTTGCTTTCTGTAATACTACGATAATTTCACAGGGGTTGGGCACTTTTACGTTAGTTAAAGCTACTGATTTATAATAAAACAAAAACACTAAATCCCAAAATTTATTGCACTTTTATTTTTCCTTTTAAAACCTCGTCAGGTGTGTTACTAGTTCGCTGACGACGATTTGCACTGGAGACACTTTCAAAATAACTGTAATAGACAACAAGTTAAGTTAAACTGGAACCTGGAGGAAGTATTTGAAGGAGAAGCAGTACACCTGCCGTTTTATTCTGCTCAAATGTGTACCCCAATAGCATACAAGGTGAGTTTGGTATTTCGATGTGGGCGAAGGTTGTGCCAGTTTTGCTAATACCTAGAAACTAGACAATTTGAAAAATTTTGTAATTTTTAAAATATAAAGTTAGTTCTACAACAAAGTTGAAAATTTAAGGAAACCACACTTGTTTCGTTTGGATGCAAAATACAATGTTCGACTGTAAAACAACAAAAAGGTATACTCCTGATGTTACCGATGCTACAGAGCAACTTTCATGAAAACCCTGTATTTAATTATTGCGAAAGCAAACTTTTGATGTCATCGGAAAATGTCACAAGATGGCGGACAAGTGAATATGTAAGTGAACGTGAATCCACTCGCTTTGATAACCACACGTATTTATTTATCACAATATCAAATATTTAGGTATACAGGGTGAATGAGACCACCCGTATCAGTAATTTTTCCCAAAACGGTTAATCGTAGAGAGTTGGACCAAAAAAATTTATTATAAAAGTCGTAATAAAGAATTGATATTATTTCCCCGAAAGGTCGGCATTTTGAGTAGTTGTTCCAGAATTTTAAATAGGACCATAAGTCCGAAAGTGGTATTGTTGAAAAGATCTTTAAAAAATAAAAAAGTTTTGTAGGAAAATTTTTTTTATTACTGCCACCCCTTTTAACTAATATTCGATTAAAGTTATTAAATTTCATTAATTTTAAAAGTCAGCATTTAAATTTTAATTGAAAAGAAATGTGGATGAAAAATTTGAGACAATTTGGAAGAAGTCCTTAAAATGCACTTCATAGAAGAATTCCACTGTGTAAAATCACCAAGTTTGAACTCAAAAATTTTTCTAAAAAACCTCGAGCTTTTAGGCAATTACGGAACAATTAAACTGTCAAAAACATAATTAAAACCACCACGAAGGGCAGGCAGAGATTTGGTTCTTACTGTAGAGTTCCATATAGGGGAAGGGGGGTGATAAACCAATTTAAAGAGTTGTTTTTGAAAGTATTACGGTGATATTGATAATTTAGATTGTTAATTTAATTTGATAAAGATTAGTTGATACGATGTAAAAATTAAATCACGTTTGATGTTTATTTCTTCTAAACTCCTCATATGCATCCCTATTTTTTTCCTGCATGACCAGGAACTTCCATTTATTCTTCTTTCAACTCTTGTTCATGCATTGTCTGTCGTTCATTCATACATTTTTCTAAACCCTGATTTTTCCATACATATCCTCTTTCACAGTGCTTTTGTTCTTTCTCATTCATATTCCTATTTACATTTCCGGTTTGGAAGGATCGTTTCTTGAATCGAACTGCGCGGTTTTACTTAAGGGAGATATACACCTAGAAGCCGGAAAAAAGGTAATTTTGTGAATTTTTCTAGGAAAACTATTTGAAATTTTGGATTGTGAGTTTAACTATCTATAAGTATACACATTCAGGAATATTTATAATTTTTTTATTTAAAATATCAAAAATAAACAAGGATATTGTACGATCCTTGGAGCATCGTAAAAAATTTGCGTTAACGGTAACCACTGGCGTTTCTTCAAAAATCATCTGAGAAAAACAAAACAAAAAATTATTAAATTAGATACTATAATCTAGTACTTGTCATAGCCGATTTTGAAAATATTGATTTATGACAAAATAGGAGACGTTTGAACATAAAAGTCATTTTAGACCAAGAATTAGTAATTATTTTGCCTATAAAGCAAAAACTAAGTAACGAAAAGAAAAAATCCTATGACAAGTACTAGATAATGGTGTGTAGAATAACCACAAAAAAATTCAATGCAATCGGTTCATTGGTTTTCTTGCAATTTTGGGTACCGATTTGAAAACGTAGTTTTGAGTAAAACGCGTTTGAAAATTTGAGAATGAATAAATCATGAAATTTGTTAATTTACATGGAATCATTGATACCAGGCCCATAGTGTAAATCTTCTACGGTCGACGGAATGTTCATAACTTCTAAATTTTGTTGTCGATGACCTATTCGACCTTCTTTCGTCTGTTCTTGCGCTTGCAGCTTGGCTTTTGCTAAGCGAGTTTCGTCTTCTTGGGCAGCGTACAAATGCGCTCCCGATCCGACCGATATTCCTAACACGTTTATGACTTCCGACAATGAGGTCACACCATTGATGAATGTGCATGTTGCAAGAAATACTGCAATGTTAACAATTTTCGCCTCCTTGTTCATCGTTTTTGGAGCTATCTTCCAAATAAGTTGGTCTTCGAGACAGAAATGATTTTAAGAGTTGCTGTCTGTTGAGCCGTAATGGTAGAATGTTGCCCATATAGTTTTTTCATGTAATCCTTGGAATTACAGTTTCTGCGAATAGCTAAGCTATAGTAAACGCTCAGTTTATCTATAAACTTTGCCGTCAGTTTGTTTTTGCCGCCGGATTCCAGGCTTATTTATCGAAATGTTGACTTGGCGTTTTTACCAGATATTCTTGAGACCTCAAGCTTCAAGAAAATGTAAAAAACCAAAATCGAATTTTTTCACCATGCTAGGTGTATATCTCCCTTAATAACGCGGCCATAAATTGAACAATATTAGATAAATTCAGTATAAAATTGCTCATACGCAATATTGCCTTAACTTATTCTGGATTAACGTGTAATCCGTTTCGGTCAACGACAAGCTTTTATTTTATTTTTATAAAATTTTATCGATTAATCTTTGCCACATAGCTGGTGAATTGGAAATGCCCATAGGGAAGCGTTTAAAATGGAATAAACCGCGGTTAGAAACCGAAAAAGGCCGTATAATGGTGAAAATCCTCGGAGATCGATGACTTAATATCAAGTGAGGAAAGATATTGTTATGTACGGTATGGGATAAGCATCATGCACGGTTACTCTTTTTCTTTTTGACAAGAATTATAGGAGATGACCAGGCACTCGAAAATGGTTCAACTACATAATCTTTCAATAAACAGAGTAATACACGAGCAATTGAAGATTCCAACAATCCAAGAGAAAACAGGAAGGCTCAGTGAAAGGTACCTACATCAACTAATAAGAAGAAGTCATATGAAATTGCTTATCTTAATATTTAAAACTGAATGTTTGTATGTCGGTCCCATAAATTTCTCCCCAACGGAAAACTCTAACAAAGTGAAATTTTAACTGGTGATTCTGATACAAATTCTTAGGTCAACGCCGCTATTCCCAGCTCTAAACACATTCCCAAATTTTTTATATAAAATCCATAAATTTTATAGCAATCTTTTACCTCATCATCATCATTTCAATCTTTTACCTAAGTATCTAAAATCTATAATATTTTATAAAAATTTAAAATGCGATGTCATCAAATATGTTAATCTTAATACAGGTAATCCTCTTACAACACGGTTTCGCTCTAACACATAAGAAATTTGTGGAAGCGCTCGTATTCTATAAAATTGATGTTTATTTGTTTGTCCCGTATGCGTTCCGAAGTTAAGTGTTAAGTATTCTGCGGACGCTTTCCGTAAAAGTGGATTGATGTAAAACGTGTAACGCTGGCACGAGCTTACAGTTTAATTTTATCGGTGCACGTACCTGCAACAAGGCCTAAAACTGCCGACTAACTCGCCGTGAGGTCGGGATCAGCGAGAATGAATTTTGGTTACAGGGGGCTCCACTACTAATGTCAAACCGGCATAAGTTAGGAAAAGTTAGTAGTCTTTTTCCTAAGCCGTGCATAAACTTACTATTTCGAGGATCCCGTCCAACTGAGTTTTACAAACTGAATCTGTAATTAACATAAACAGAAAAACACAGTTATACAAAGAAACGTATAATAATTTCGAAAATACGGTACATGAGTGACTTGTTGACACTCACATAATTAAATTTTAAATCTATTAAAATAATATTCAAAGTAGCGGTACGACAAATGTGACTGAAGGTCCTTAACTTTAAAACAGAATTTATTAACAAGGGGAGACCGGCAACTTCCCCTCACTCAATTGATTCATTTTCATTGTGCGTGTAGGTCTTGTATTGGACTTCAACAGCTGCAAGTATAAGGGCACGCTTCTTTGCCAATTTTGAGAAAATTGAATTTGAATAATTATATATTGGTTATGAACTGCATAAAAATTAACATAAATTTGGTGAGTTATTAATGGAATTGCATAAGATTGCAAAAAAATTAAAACATATGCGAAGGGTACTGGGATCCCATCCAGCTCCTACCAATTTGTTTTTTTATTTATTTGATTATTAATTCCCCCCAGTATAATTATTGTCATCGTTCTGAAGAAAACCAAAGATCTATAATAAACCCTACTCATAATTTGTAATCATTGAATGTTTTACTTTTCAGCGGTGAGGCACTGGAGGGTGTTCCACACCCCCCAGACCCCCCGGTTTGTGCAGTTTATTTTTTATTAGTAATAAATTGAAGGCATGAGCATAACCGATCTAGAAAAAATCTCTAGAAAAACTAATTAATTCTAACTTTAACAAGCCACGCTCAAGTAACTAATATCCCAATTAGCCCAACTTGTAATCCAAAGTTGTAGATACCGGGGGGTCTGGGGGGTGTTGAGCACCCTCCAGGAACACTCAAACTGTGATAGATAAATTTGGAAACTTATGGTCATCAGTATTAAGCGATTAATAGGAAAGTTTTTAGGACAAGGAATTTAAAGCAGTGACCGAGAATCTGGGGGGAGAGAGGATTATGAATTCCCTCCAGTATAATATGTCATCGTTCGCAAGAAAACCAAAGCGCTATAATCAACCCCACTCATAATCTGTAAACATTGAATGTTTTACATTTCAGCGGTGAGGCACTGGAGGGTGTTCCAATTTTGGAATGAAGAACATTTCAGAACATGCAGAATCCCCAGACCGAGTAGTTTATTTTTTACCACAAGTAAACTGAAGATCTCCCGTTGTAGTGGAACTGGAGGGTGTTCCAGACCCCCCGGTTTGAATAAATTATTTTTATTAAAAGTGAATTAAATATTTAAGCATATCTCAAGTTTATTAAAATTAGCTATGGCCAAGTAAATGTATTTAATTCGTAATCTGAAAATTAATTATAAACTGCGTAATTATAAATTCCGTACCCCCTGGAAGGCAGATCTCTGCAACAAAATAAAAAATAAACTACTTAATCCGGGAGGTCTGGGGGGTGTGGAACACCTTCCAGTGCCTCTGCAACGGGAAATCTTCAGTTTACTTCTGATAAAAAATAAAATACTCAATCTGGGGGGTGTGGAGCACCCTCCAGTGCACAAATTTTGGAATGAAGAACATTGCAGAACGTGCAGAATCCCCAGATCGAGTATTTTCCTTTTTATCACAAGCAAACTGAAAATCTCCTGTTAGAAGATTGAGGTGTTCCACACCTCAAACCCCCCGGATTAAATACATTAATAAACTACTCAATCCGTGGGGTCTGGGGGGTGTGGAACACCCTCCAGTGCACAAATTTTGGAATAAAGAACATGCAGAATCCGCAGACCGAGTATTTTCCTTTTTATCACAAGCAAACTGAAAATCTCCCGTTGTAGTAGCACTGGAGGGTGTTCCACACCCCCTAGACCCCCCGGTTTGAATACATTAATAAACTACTCAATCCGGGGGGCCAGTGGGGTGTGGAACACCTTTCAGTGCATCTGCAACGGAAGATCTTCAGTTTACTTCTGATAAAAAATAAACTACTCGATCCGGGGGGTGTGGAACACTTTCCAGTGCTCAAATTTTGGAATCTCGGTAAGTCTTTAAAATACTGATAAAGTACGTGAAATACAATGAAGTATCGATGAATTAGGAGAAGTACCATGAATTATTGATAAAGTACGGTGAATTACTGGTGAAGTACGCAAAGTCCCGTGAATTATTGCTGAATTATATGATACCAAGTACCAAGAAGTATTGAGAATTATGATGAAGTACGTGAAGTGTGAAGTTAATTGTACACGATTTCTTCTAGCAGTTGACCCCTCGGGTGAAAGTAAAATTAAACATCATAAACAATGATTCTTATCAATCCATATTTTATGCTTCTCGAAAAGTCTGAAGATTGGAGTCTTAGTAGCGAAAGCCAAGAAGAAAAAAAGTACTAAGAATTTCCCCTATCTTCCCCACCGACAAATAAGTAACAAAAACCAATTTTTAAATTTTTTTTAAAATTTTATTATTTAATATTAGTTTTTAATTAATATTTCAGCCTCTTTCTCTAGGAGAAAGGTGAACAGCATTAAGACCCCACGGCTGCTTAAGTCCGGGTTGGGGAATTTGCCTGTAACCCTTTATTATTGTTGATGTTGGCAGTCATCAACTAAGGGGGACCGCCGGCTTTACGTGCCCTCCGAAGCACGGGAGACGGTCCTAGATAGAAAGAGAGTCAGAAGAGTCAGTAGTTGATCGCTCTAACTACTAGGCCAAGACCGTCTCCGATATCGATATTTAGAACTGATTAAATTTTAGTTAAAATTCGTTTATAAAAACTATTGTTTTTTATTATTTTAAATTTTATTATTTAATATTAGTCTTTATTTAATATTTTAAAAACTAACAGGATTTTCAAAACTAAAGCTGAGATTTGTTATGTTTATGGCAGGAATTAGAGCTGATTAAATTTCGAATAAAATTGGTTCATGGAAGCAATTTTTTTTAAATCTTTTTATTTAATATTAGTTTTTATTAAATATTTCAAAAACTAATGAGAATTTTAAAACTAAAGTTGGTATTTTGCATTTTTATATTTAGACTTAGAGCTGATTAGATTTTGGGTCACATTGGTTAATGGAAAATATTTTTTTCTTTTTATTATTAAAAATTATTATTTTAATATTTAATAAAAATATGATAAACTCATGGGCAAGGCTACATCCGATTTTTTTTTATTTATTTGATGATTAATTCCCCCCAGTATAATATGTCATCGTTCTCAAGAAAACCAAAGCGCTATAATAAACCCTACTCATAATCTGTAAACAAAGATTGTTTTACCTTTTAGCAGTGAGACACTGGAGGGTGTTCCACACGCCTCAGACTCACCGGTCTCTTCAACTTTGGCTTATTGGGATATTAGTTACTTGAGTGTGACTTGTTAAAGTTAGGATTAATTAGTATTTCTAGAGATTTTTTCTAGATCAGTTATGCTGATATCTTCAATTTATTACTAATAAAAAGCAAACTGCACAGACCGGGGGGTCTGGGGGGTGTGGAACACCCTCCAGTGCCTCACTGCTGAAAGGTAAAATATTCAATGTTTACAGATTATGAGTAGGGTTTATTATGGCGCTTTAGTTTTCTTGAGAACGATTACATAAATTATACTGGGGGGAATTAATAATCAAATAAATAAAAAAACAAATGTACAGGAGCTGGATGCGATCCCAGTACCCTTGGCGTATGTTTTTAATTTTTTGCAATCTTACTCAATTCCATTAACAACTTACCAAATTTCTGTTAATTTTTATGCAGTTCATCAGTAATATATAATTATTCAAATTCAATTTTCTCAAAATTGGCAAAGAAGCGAAACGCACAATGAAAATAAATCAATTCAGCGAGGGGAAGTTGTTGGTCTCCCCTTGTTAGAGCTGATTAGATTTTGGCTCACATTGGTTAATAGAAAATATTTTTTACTTTATTTCTTTATATTATTAAAAATTATTTTTTAATATTTAATAAAAGTATGAAAAAGTCATGGGAATGGCCACATCCGATTTTTTTCTGTGTAATTCACCAATCTATAATTTTCTTTAATTTTTACTAAAATGCATGCGGCTTTTTCTTATTATTTTATGTAGTCAAAACATGTCATAATCTCATGGTGATTCGTACGTGGGAGAAGGAAATTAACCATAAACGAAGTTTATTTTCAAATTTTCTTATTTAATTACTATTATTTTCGGCTAGTTGTTTAAAAATGGTTGTTTAATGATTCCTCAATCATATTTCAGATTCGATCAGAACCACACAAAGGGTTTCTTATTAACTTGATTATGAGAAGATAATGATTATCTTCTCACAGTTTTAATTATTCATGTACTTGCGTCTTATTTACATATATGTTTTTCCAGCCTTCAAAATTGGTCAATAAACAGCCCGAAACGTCAGACAATTTAATATTGTTTAAATAGACCATAACCTCAACCATAATTTTTTAATTATTGTTTAAAAAGGTCAACTAGATTTCGTATATACAGGGTGTCCCCGTGACCGTGGAGAAACTCTTAGGTGGTGATAGAGGACACTTTTCTAAGACATATTTTTAAATAAAATTTTGTCAAGTCCAAACCCTTGGTACCTCACTTTAAAGCAATTTTTCAATTTATGATTTCAAGCGGCCATTGCACCGATATTTTGATTTTTGAGTTTAATGGATTACAGCTTTTCTATAGAGCATTTGAATATCTACAAATTATGTTATAACCCTTATCGCCTAGAATCAACAGATTTCGAGTTATGAATTAAATTAAGGAAAAATGTAAAAATTCCGAGTTTTATTTTTTACTTTTCTTGCCAACCCGTATCTTTAAAAAACGTCTTGAAAAAACTAACGGCCCAAACCGGATAGAAATTTAACGGCTACAACGTTGGTCTAATAATTTTTTGAAACCAACCGTTTTCACATAAATTACGAAAATAATGAACAAGGTGTGGTTAAAAACTAAATAAATTCACAAAATTCTAAAAATCTCAATTTGACTTGCATATAAATAAATTCGCTTTTAACAACGTCAAAGGTTACAATGCGTTTTGACATTAAGACACATGCTGCAAGTCAAATTGAGATTTTTAGAATTTTGTGAATTTATTAGTTCTTTAACCTACACCTTGTTCATTATTTTCGTAATTTATTGAAAACGGTTGGTTTCAAAAATTATTAAACCAACGTTGTAGCCGTTAAATTTCCTATCCGGTTTACCATTAGTTTTTTCTAAGACGTTTCGTTTAAAAGATACGGGGTTGCAAGAAAAGTAAAAATAAAACTCGGAATTTTGACATTTTTCCTTAATTTAATTCATAACTCGAAATCTGTTGATTCTAGGCGATAAGGGTTATAACATAATTTGTAGATATTTAAATGTCTATAGAAAAGCTCTAATCCATTAAACCCAAAAATCAAAAATATCGGTAATGCTTGAAATCATAAATTGAAAAATTGTTAAAGTGAGTACAAGGTTTATTGATAAATGTTTGAAAAGTGTCTCTATCACCATCTAAGAGGTTCTCACGGTCACTTATATCAATAAATATTGAAAATACATATTTAGTTTTACTGTTTTCTCAGTTAAGAAACTTCATTTTATGTTAAAATTTGAAAAAAAAAATTTAAATGTTGATATCAACCGGTTACCTATCTGGAACGCATAGTAATTAATATAATTCCTTTTTTAGTTACGTATAATTACATTAAATCATTATTATACAGGGTATGTTAATAATTATCGGTTGATTACCTTCAAAAATCGTATATAAATAATTAAGTATATTAAATTTTAAGCACTTATATTTTTATAAACTAATATTTTTATTCTTACAAATTTGTCCTCATAGCTGTAATACCTAATTGTTAAATAATTGTTAATTTATATTTTATTATGTGGTTTAATAGAATTGTGAAGGTTTTCATTTTAACGTGTTTTTCACGAGTTCAGGCGATTGTTACAGGTACTTGTAAAAAGTTTAAAAATATTATAGTGTGAAAATTTCAATTTTGGTTTTATTTTTCAGACGAAGATTATGCGTCTATTCCACCAGTATTTCATTTAGATGATTTTGATAATTGTTTGCTTTATGGAGAAAAAGCGTTGTTTTGTGTTGCCACAATTCAATTATCTCCTGTAAATCCAAGCAATACTTCTCAAGTTTGGAACATTATAAGTGTAAGTAATAATTTATTTAAACAATTTGTTTTACAAAACAATTGAAAATAATATTATTTCACCAACAA